>CM077099.1:13875383-13946275 GCA_039619505.1 Cimex hemipterus | reverse complement strand
AGAGGGAGAGAGAGAGAGAGAGAGAGGGAGAGAGAGAGAGAGAGTGAGAGGAGACTTGTCTTCAGTACAACCTCCATTAAAAATTTAGACTTTTAAACTAATAATAATCTTGTTGTAAAGAAGACTGCTCGCTCCCTCAAATGAATCCTCCGGTCACTTTAAAATAACAGTTTGCCATCTGCTGCCTTTTAAGGATCAAGTTGCGCCTTTCGGCGCCGACATGAATTAATGTGAAACTAATCCAATTGGGGCATTCAAATTGCTTACGACGCAAATATCGCATACACGACACGCACTGCTTTTAATTCTATTTCTTCCAGAGAAAAATGTCACATAAAGAAAATCATATGTTCTGTACAGATCATAAAGAAATTCCAGAAGCATGAAAACGTTCCGCTAAATGCCGTTAAAAATATAAAAACTCCTTTTTATTTGTAGTTATAAATAAAACATGAATTTAAATCAAGACTTGCAAATGTGAAAGGAAGTAAATAAAGACGTTGAAATGTACATTTTGAAACACTCTGATTTATAAGATTGATAAAACCGACCGGAATATATTTGTCATGTATTTGCAGTAAGGAAACACGACATGGTTGAATATTAAGCGTTCCCTTAGAGCAAACTTGAACGTGTAATGTAAAATCCGGCTCCAGGAGCTGTCAAAACATGGAAAGAAGACAAGAGACATTTACAAAAGGCATTAAGAATGTCAGAAATTGTATAAAGCGACGATTTCTTGAACTTTCTCGTGTATAGTCTCCTGAGCTGACACGTTTCATTAGGGTTCAGTTAGTTTTGCGTGAAATCACTTACACCTAATATTGGTCGAGTTCTACCAAATGATAAAAATAACATTATATCTTCTCTGACACTTTTAATCAGATTCTTGTGTTGTTCTAAATAAGGAATAAATCTTTTTCATCAGTAATTTAAAACTTTTAAACTAGTTGTTTCTAGTTACAATATCATAATGAAGATAATGTATAAGTCGAAAGCTTGACGAATGAAGTGTTTTTCTTTTTTTCAAATTTTCCTTATCCTAGAAAAAACTGACGCCATTTTGTTTTACAAGGTTCGCAACTGCAGAGCTGCCGGTGGTTTGAAAAAAAAAGCCCATTTCTAAGTAATTCGGGTTCGAGAATTCACGGGCACTGGATTCGAACTCCGGACCTTTACCTCACAGTTATGAGCACCGTATCAACGCCTAAACCGTTACATTATTTCAACTTATTATTTTTACCGTAATGTTTTATGTTAACTACGACATACATGTATTTATGTAAACCAAATTAAACGAAATCAGAAATTCATGAGTTGTAGTAAAAATCATTTAGCGTGATGATTTGAAAGAAAATTGATCGAAACTCCGAAATAACATTTAGTGGTAGAATAAATTTAACTAACAATTTAGATATAACATGGCTTTGCTTTTAATTAAGGGCAAAACTGTGTAAAAAATGTTAATTAATATTTTATAACGTAGTAAAGGTATTTATAGATCGAAATAAACAATAAAATGTGATTGTCCGGGTTTTTGATTATATAAAAAAAGATTAATTTTTTTCGCCGAATATATTATCAATTTTTAATTAAATTTACATTTTTTTCCTCAAAAACTGTAACTTTGTGATCAAAACTGTTCATTGTTTCAGTCTTTAAAGCAATAATTTATTTAATTGCTGTTTATACAACTTTAATTTCGTTTACTCTATTTTACATAAAATGAGTAATTGGTCGAGCGGACCACGAAAATAGTGAATTAGTGAAATAAAATGAGTATGTTGGAATTAATATGAATTTAATAATACATATTTTTTTGGAAAAAATACAAGTGATTTTTTTTGTTGAGAATGTATGTATGTACGCAAGTATTTAATGTCTATCAGTTTTTTAGTAGAGTTTCTTGAATGCATGCTTAAAAAAATTAATTTACACTCGATCACTTAATTCATATCATACTAGGAATACTATACTTTAGTTATCAGAAATTATTTTTTTAATGTTTTTCTCTCATATTCTAAGATTGCAAAAAAATTTTTGTACAATTTCTATACAAATATAAACACATTTTTGACCGTACACTTATTTAAAAAGCATCCAACTTAAATATTAATAAGTATGGCTAATTTTTATTTTAATCAGAAATTGAATTAACGCATAATTTGATAATTAATCCAGCCAAATTTTTTTACGAGGTATTAATTATTTCAAGTTACTATACTCTGTAAAAGTTATTGTTGCGAACAATTGAAACATTTCAAGTATTGAAAATAACGACTGCCTATTATACTTAGTATTAGACGGTTCAAAACCGCTTAGCATAATTCGCGTTCTAAATGTAAATTCGGTTTTACTTCGGCTTTCAAAAATATAAATCCAAGTTAATTATCTTCTCAGTGGGTTGTAAAAAGAACATAATCAGAAGACCAAGGGTGTGCATTCCAACGTTTTCGCCTCCGGTTACGAGGGCCATTTTCAAAAGGCTCAAGGCTAATGGCTCGTAAACCTTTATTCAATCGAAACGATTATTTACATTGTAATTAAACGATATGAAGTGGATTATTATTTTCACGTTTGTATTCGTGTTAGCAAAAAAAATAAATAAATAAATAAATAAATAAAAAACACAGCAATAGCACGTATGGATTGCTAAACAACAAAACAATAAAAAAAAAACGTATTCATCGTTGGTTCAGCCGTGGCTAAAACAAAAGGACAAAGTAAAACCAATATTCTACCGACGGATGACAACCAAACCGGGACAATTGGGACCATAAAGCGAAAACACACGCGCTCAGGCCTGATCGGAATGAGATGAAAAACGAGGATGATTTTTTTTAGAAAAAAAAAAGAAAAAAAGAAGGGCTTGAATACTAAAAATTCATAAAATCTCATTAGAAATGTATATCCAAATTAGAAGAAGACCAATTAGTCATGATTCCTCATCCGAAACTGGATCTTATGTTGCACTTACTAAATGCATATCACCCATTTTTACTCATGAAATGATAAAGGCTTGGGCAACCACATACCTGGATTTTCTGGTAATGAATGGTGGAAAGGAAGCACTCTTCACACAAAATGGTATGAAAAACCATATTACAAAGCAATATATGCACAGCAATTAAAAATAGACCATCCTTTAAAGGCCGAGTCATCAAACCACATTTTATATATTTTTATTTTGTATTATTATACTTTTTTGCTTACCATGTTCCATTTATAATGAACACGTGAAGAACAGAATTCCATGAATGTACTTATTCAAAGACAACAGTGATCGTGGAGATAGCTAAATGAGCCTTCAAAAACTACCTCTAAGAGCGGACTTCTCGGAAGAATTTCGTGAAATGCATTTATTACAATTGGACTCGAAGACAGATTGCTGATACTGATAACAAAAACGTTGATTTCTACCAAATAATAATCACAATTTGACCAACCAAATTAGCTGAAATTCTAGGTTAGAGATGGACCATTGTAGAACAATTGTTAGTCCAAAGTGTCCCACTTCAATCACCGTGTTCGTAAAAGTGTTTAAACAAAAATAATTTAAGCCAAAGGAATTTTAAAAGCAAGACTCCTGGAAGTGGGTACCAAAGGACCTAGTATTACTGTGTCACATTTCACGTTTTTCCAAATCAAGTATATTAGAAAAAAGTAGCTAAAAGAAGTTTAAAACACTCTGTAGCTTTTGGTTAAAAAGAAAGTCCTAAGTATTTGTGCCTCACTTCTTTGATATCCATTTCAGCTGTTTTTCACAGTCCAGTCCATTAGGCATAATGAAGATAAAGAAATTTTAAAACAAAACTCACTGTAGCTTCTGACCATAAGATCAAAGTATTCGCGTGCCATTTTTTTACGTTTATTTCAGATGGGTTCAGAGTCCAATACATGCAAACCTAAAAACTTTTGGGAACAAGGTGCAATGAATTTGTCTCTCATTTGATGGAAATAGATTGGCAATATTCTACAGGTACAGGCGTATAAACCGACAATACTTCGTGGCCGACACAATAAAAATTGAAACGAACATTCCAGTCAACAAACATTGAATGCAGCAAAAAAACTGAGTATATAAAACCTCAGTATATGAATGAGATTTATTGACCACACAATAAATGAATTAAAAAAGAATCTATTAATTATTGATATTTACGGTAATTTTATTTAAAAAAATTATTTATATTAATTTTGTTAATTTGTTGAAGGCGTGAGGAGCGTTCCAGGGTGAGGTAGTTTATAAAAATACCGTTTTCATTTTTCAAATAGGTGTTTTTCTAAACTACCTCATCCTTGACTGCAGGTCACTAAGAATCACAAAATAATTTTGTTGTCCTTTTTAGATGTCTTCATCTGTCATCCGATTTAACTCAACTTGACTATTTTAAATTTAAAAAACAGTGCAATCAAGCCATCAACCCAAGTTGAAGAACAGCGGCAAAGGTAGACTTTGTCTATCTATCTCCCTTCTATTGTATGTTCTGAGCACCGGTGAATAGTGGTTAAAAGAGAAAATCTTTATGTCATTACGCAAGGCAGTTCGAACATGAAATGTGAATAATAAATAGCATACCGAATGATCTTGAATTTGAAATTTTCAGCGTAAAAAATCCTTTAAAATGAATAGGGAATAGAATGTATAGGGTCGTGTTTGAAATGTTGAAGTTGAACAAGGCCTGGTTTACCTGTACGATTTTTCACCAAAAAAAGGTAAACGTTAGAAACTAGACAAATAATATTTAACACGTATTTATTTAGAAATCGTAAAATGCGGTCGGTGTGATGTAGGTTTCAGAAAAACATTTAACGTGCCAATTTTTCGATTTTTATTGAGATCACCTTCCGGGCTCAAAGTGTTTGTCTTCCGTGTAATTGTGCCATTCTTCCGTGTCGTGTCGAGAGTGGCAGAGTGACACGACATGCAAGAATTACACAGAAAACAAACATTTTGATGTGAGTCCTGAAGAGAATCTCAATAAAGATCGAAACGTTGGTACGATAAAGAAAATGTTTGTCTGAAACTTACAACACACCAGACCGCATCTCACGATTTCTAAATAAATATCGATTAACGGTCACTAATTACCACACATTAAACACGTATTTTTTATACAGCGTCATTGGTCCAAGAGAAATTCAGCAGGGCCATCTAAAAAGTTCACCCTAAAAAGTACAAGCGAATAATAATAATCTACTGTTGGTGAAAGGTATTAAACGAAAATGTCCAAAAGTTATCTTAAGCTTAGAAACACGCAAATTTGATTCTACATTTTTAAATATTTGGAGTAAAGTGAGATCCGGGTTTAAAAGGGAAACCCTAAAAGGAAAATCAATGGATTGGAATAATGGCAGTTTGAGTGGTTTTCCGGGCGGAATAATAGCAGGTGACAGATCCGACTGTCAAATGCTGTCTTTTCAGTTTGAACAGATTACGGAGAAATCGATGTTCCGATAAATACGGAAGTAGTGATCCTCCGTCGTAAAATAGAGCATTGTTTATTTCTTTTATATATTGATTATAATGGTCTCTTTTTTTTTTGTAAATTTTTGTTCGCGAGTCTAGAATGAAATATGAAAGCCCGGGCGTAATGTACTATGTTCATAATGCAGTAACCCTAATCCATTGTTTCTTGTCCATCACGAAATAATTCTCGACGTCCTCAGGCGAAACTGTCGGCACGAATGGGTCTTTAAGACGATAAATTCACTAAAAGCTTTCACGCGACTTTTTCCCACTCGATTTTTGGTTTCTTTTAGCAATCTCTACTCATGGATCTCGTCGAATGTTACAAAAGACATTTTACAAAAAGAAAAAAAAAGGTCAAATCGCTGATCAGATAATTTTCTATCGGAATTACCAAGTGTCAGTCACATTATTTCCGGATTCAAAAATTACTTCTGAAAAATTAAACCATTAATTAAACCAAAAATTAAAATAAATAAATATTTTAAAACAATAATAATTTTTTAAACTATATTGTTTAAAAGAGGTAAGTAATAACTCAGCTTTAACGTCCTAATTTAACACTTCATTTGGTAACTGAATTTAGAATGGAAAAAAGTACATTAAAATTTTTTGTAAAATGAATTTATTTTTGACTGATATTTCGTTTACGGAGAAGCATTAAAAATTGTGAGTTATCGTTTTAATTATTTTGTGTGGTGGTTAGGGACCGCTAATCGATAATTATTCAGAAATCGTGTCTGGTGTGGGGTAGTTTTAAGAAAAACATTTTCTTTACCGTGCCAACCTTTCGATCTTTATTGAGATCATCTTCAGTGCTCAAAGTGTTTGTCTTGTGCGTAATTTGTTGAGAGTCAACACGACACGTAATGGCACAATTACACTGAAGGCAAACACTTTGAGCCCTGAAGATGATCTCAATAAAGGATTGAAACGTTGGGAATAAAGAAAATGATTTTCTGAATAGTTTTAATTATTGTGTAAAAAACTTTTTTTTGGAGATAATCTTGTTTCTTAAGATAGTGTTGAACTTCCTGTAGGTACGAGGTATACATGTGCAAATAAATCTGAGCATTCTGTCTAAAGGAACTACGAAAGAGGGAGTGTGGGAATGAGAGAAAGGTACACTAAAAATTCTAATAATTCACTCAAATTTACAGTGTAGGATTTTGGGTGCCTACATAGAGTATGATTCATACGGCAGCCCTTAAACATCAAGGGTTGATTAAATAGTGTCTTCTTTCAATTAATTAATATATTTAAGGTTTTTCGTTGAGATGAAAATAATGAAAATTAAATTAATTGGAATGGTTAATATGCTCAATGATGAGATGAGGTTTGGTGTGACGAATGTTTTAGAAAACTATTTTCTTTATCGTGCCAACGTTTCAAACTTTATTGAGATCATCTTCAGGGCCTGGGATTTATAAAAATTATTTAAATTATATACAAATATATATATAGGATATGAAAAATGAAACAACGCTAGAAATTTTTGATTCAATCTACGCATTTGTACTCACGCAAAATGGGTTTTCTGTGTACATTTTGGGTGACTACAAATACTTTGATTAGATCTAAAATTTCTAGAATTGTGCCAATTGATTTTTTCCCATCCTACAAGTGGTGTGTATTTTAAACAATGTTTATAAATCCCAGCCCCTGAAGATGATCTCAAAGATCCATGTTGTTCAGCGAAAAATCCTCTAAAACATGAGACCTATTGCAAGTAGATCACTTAAAATATTGGGAAAATATGCATTTCCAAATTTGGTCATTTTTCCTTCAAAAACCAAGTGTTCGATTTTTTTTGAGAGCATGACAAGATGAATGTCAAATTAGTTCTGTCGACCAAATGAAATTACAGTTAAAATTAAATATGATATAAAATAAGCATAAAAATGAGAGTGACTCTTAACGTGAAGAACGGCCCAATTACACAGAAGACAAACACTTTGAGCCCTGAAGATGATCTCAATAAAGATCGAAACGTTGGAACGATAAAGAAAATGTTTTTCTGAAACCTAGATCACACCAGACCGCATCCCACGATCTTCATAATCATTAATTAACGGTCATTAAACACCACACAATATGCTCAATTATGACCACTAAGCAAATATCGAGTGGGTTGACACCACACACGATTGACGAATGTGGAAGCCAAGTTCATTTCATATTTTGTTCTGGTTATCAAGCTTCCCTAAGCTTGAATCTTTTTTAACTGATACGGTGATACTATGCATGACATTTTTCATGCACGGTGATACAAAGTGGGTATTACTTTTTATAAAAACTCCAGATTGATTCTACTTCTTATATTATGTTCTTTGTTTGTTAGCGACATAAGTTCGATAAATTTGAAAAACCATATCTGGCAATGCCTACTTGCAACTTCTTTGCCAGTATTATGTCCGTTGTCAAAATTACACAAAACCTTTTTTTAAGTACGGTAACATTATTTACGCCGGAGTTAGAACATTGCAACATGGCTACATAAATATTTTTAGGTTCGTAAATAGTTTTGTTCCTTTATGTCATCGGTAGAAATTAAATGAAATATTCGATTATTGATAGTGGATGTGGATGGATGGATACCAGGGACTGAGCACTGCAGCTGTATAGCTTATTGTACTATACCCTGGCTCCATTTTTGGGGGAGGGCTCACAACACACAGTGAACTTGAGCCCCCGTTGTACCAGTGTTCTTCCATCGAAGAAACTCATTTTTGAAGGGGGTTGGGACCAGGTTCAGGGTCGCTGAGATCCGGTCCCGCCCCTTCCATTGATGAGTGCCGTGTCAATTTCTTTTAATTGCGGCCACCGGTCCCCTTAGGCGTCAGAAAAATTCCAGAGGCGACGGTGGGGATCGAACCCACGACCGGGGGTCTACTAGCCGAGAGTCTGACGCCTTAACCACTCGGCTACCGCGGCCCCCATTGTTGATAGTACTATTTTAATTAAAATCAGGCAAAAAGTTGACTGTGTTGTCTCATCAAGATCTGTACCTAATTATCAGGAGACTACTTAGCCGTGTGCAAACTTAAAAGTTGAACATACAAAATTAAAAAAAGTAATTTTAGCCTAGCCTTACCTATAATAGGCATTTCAAGCAATAACTTATTCAGAAAGCTGTTGATATTGAATATGTAATATGTTATTAATGAATAAGGAACAAAATTGGTATAGACCCTAAAATTCTTCGAGACATTGGAATTTCTTTCATTGCGATTAATCTCCGGAAACCTATACCGACATTCTTCAAAAGCGGACCTGACTTACCGCATTTCGCGTTATTAAAATTATGCGCGTATTTTAATGGCGCAGTTGGTCGGCGAATGTTCTTTTTTTCGCCGTTCCTCGAACGGCTTTAAGGATTTAATAACCGGGTCGCCGTTCCGAAACTGGATAATTGAGCTGTCTAGATGGATGATTTAATAAATCATTACAGTAAGATATTCAAGACGAGTGAAATTATTGTTTATGAACGTTCTGAAAGATACAGACAACGATTGCTCGTTAGGACGTTCCTTTTGCCGTGGCCTTGAAACTTTATCGAAAAAGAGCGTGACGTTGAATATTTTTTCTCGGTTTTAAGCCAGATTATCGATAAATTAATAAAATCCAAGCAATAAATAACCGAATAAGCAAAAAAAAAAGACGTTAAATATGTTTAGTAGATAAATTACTCCTTCAAAAAACAACTGGTTGCATCATTCGAGTGCTATTTACAGCGGTGAACATTCGACGAGATGTAAAACGGTCGGAAATATCTTTCGAACTTGCGTTACCAGAAAAAAAATGTCCTCATGAATTATAGGACACTATAAAATGAAACGATATTTGATATTCATCAAGCTAGATAAGAAAGAACGAAAAATCTCTTTCTTGATTTGAGACATAGAATACAGAATTTTGCTATTGTTTATAGGTTTTTTCCCCTTCGAGGGTTCGCAACAGCAGAGGTCATATAAACCCTCAGGGTGCCGGTGTTTTTGAAAAAAACAAACATTTGTAAGTATGTCGGCCCTGCATTCGAACCCGGGACCTTTACCTTACTGTGATGAGCGCCATGTCAAAGACTAAACCTTGAGGCCACCGACGCCTCTGTTTGTGTTTATTAGATCATTAGATGGGATTTTTGTAATTACAATAGTGTGGGTGTATATGGCGGAACGTAGAAACTCACAATCATTTTAATCAAAGGTTGAATATCAATAAACGCTTTGGGTCCAACGATTTTTCATTGATATTAACCTATGATGATGGAGTACCAGAAATAAAGTAAACCGAATCTCGAAAAAAACATGAATCCTTTCAATGTTGTATTTCCGTGTTTTAACTAATTAGGTGGACAATTGGATAAATTACTCTAGTAATGCACACAGAATGTTGAACGTACGGGGTGATTCATATCAAATCTATCTACAGTTTTTGATAGTTTTAAAAGTCGGTCAGCCAAAACGGTCGTTTTTCCCATTGAATTTCATCCCAAAAACAATTTGATGTTTTTTTTTAAACGACAAAATAACCAGATTTATCTCTCACGTTAAGCCACCGTTTAAAATCCACAACAGTAAAGGTTGGCAAAAAGAAAAAAAATCCTCCAGTCGGAAAGATTATTCATCCGGAAAATTATTTATACCCCCATTTAAACGATAAGATTAAATATTTTATTTCGTTAATTAATTTACAAAAATGAATAACAAAAAGGAGTAAATAATGAGGGATTTGATTGTAAAGACTAGGAGAATTAATCGCTTAAAACGATCAACCGTTTAAAATTTACAACAATTGAGAAAATTAAATAAAGGTTGATAGCCTCATTTATCTTGATGATGATATGATGATGATGATGATATTTCGGGGTGTTGTATACTGCGCCCTTTGAGAGCTATTGTATCCCCCGTTCTCTGCCTAAAGCACATCGGTGAGTCCTATTTCATCAAAAAACTTGATTAGTAGGCCCGGTTTTATTGGTTGAAGCTCTTCTATGGTCACATTGTACATCCTATTACATTGTACAGCTAATGTTGCTCCGCAGTTTGTTAGTAGATGTGTTGGTGTCTCTTCTGCTTCTTTGCAGAATCTGCATTTGCCATCTTGGATTATTCCAATTTTCTTTAGATGTCCATTTAATCTACAGTGTCCTGTTAGGATTCGCAGTCTATTCCTGCCTCCTTTGACACATTCTGTAATTTCTTTCTTTCCGAAATTGGTAAGAAGATTCTTGGATTGTCTGTGTCCAATAAGCGAATTCCAATGTTCCCTTATTTTCTTTTTGTCCTCCTGTCTGAGATATTCATTGATAGTGTGGGTTCCTATGCCACAGAAGGGTTCGGGTCCTGCTCATTTATCTTAGAATAATATATTAATTACATTTTGTTATCGCCGTGAATGTAATTTTTACTTAAACGTTTTATTTAAAATACAGCAAGTTTTTCTCCTTGTTGCGTAATTTTGAGATATTAGTGAATCATTGTTTACTTATGCTTAATGCTTATAAAATTAATATTTAAAATAGTATTAAAATTTTTTTTTAAAGCACTACTTATTTATGTGATAATAAATATGATCTTCAGAATGTTTTACTTCTTAGCTCTAAGATGTAGTAAATATTAAATGGAACACTTTTTCTAAAAACAGTTTTTCAATGTGCATTTATATATTATCGAAAGTTGATATATTGAAGCCAGATGTTATACCCGTTAAAATAATAATTTCACTGTAATAAATTTAAAAAATATTCTTTCACTTGTATTTCAATAAGTCACTTCTTTTTACGTTTTAGTTTATACAAATAATTGTATTAGAATTAAATCATCGATCTCAATGAAACTTTTGAGACGAGAAAATTTGTAAAAAGTAATTTACATTTTATTTAAAATAAAGCTTTTCTGCCTTTATTGCCCTTGCATTTATATGCTTATTTAAAACGGTAGTTTTGTTTTTTAGCTAGAAAATTTGCAAGAAAGGGAAAAACTACAGAATATGTCGGTGTAAAGGTCTATGCTGGCTGATAGCACTTCTACTCCTGGGAGAGGAAAAGCCAAGACCTGAAATATACCCACGGGAGCCTTTTGGGGGTCACATAAAAAGCTGTACGCTTAACCAAGAGCTTTAAATAGTAATGGAGATTGCACAACAGACCAATTTTGGTCGCGGTGTGTAAGGTCATAAAATTGGTGACTCCTTCTAACCTTACCTATAAAATAAAATGCAGAATTTATTAAACCGGAATAAATATAAAAAAAGGTTACAAAAACGAAAACACTTTCATTAAAGAAGTCCAAAAAATTCGTTTTTGAACAGTAAAATACGGTTAGTTTTAAACACTCTTTACATCTTTAAAATACGAAGTTTTATGTCAATAAAAAAATAGACATATTTTTCCGATATCTGGTGTTCCATTTGGAAATTCAAAGCACCTCTGGATTTCGTTCAAATGATATTAAAATCTTAGAAAGGTTCTTCTAGTTTACAAAACAATATATTGATTTGCTTTGGGGAAAAACGAAAATAATTAATCGAAAAGATTCCAAGCTATCTGTAATTATTTGGTGTCGCGCGACGTAGCAAAATATATTAAAATATTTAACGAAATTGATATTCATTTTCTGCACTCCAAACTTTCCCCGAATACAAATGTTTAGGAAAAAATGTCTTTTCTATCAATATTTTTGCTTTTCGTAATTCCTTCGATTTACCGTAATTAAAGAAATAAAATAAAACTTTACAATTTTTTTTGTTGAATTCAGCCTAATTTTTCTCACTTATTCTTTACTTGTCGACAGAAAGACAAAGAGATTAAGCTTGACAAATGTAATAATATTGAATTTGTCCAAATTCAGAGGAATCGTGAATTTTAAAAGTGGAATACCGTACACGGGTTAGAAAAAAAATTCTCCCCGCGAATCCAGTAAAAAGTCTGTTTTAATTGCCATAAAAATTCGTATATAAGGATTTTATAGGGTGCTTAAAACGAATCCATTTTTTTAAAGAATAAAAAAGGTTTTTAAGGTTATTTTATAGGAAGCGTCTTTTCTTTTTGTAAGGTTTTATTTATACGAATCTCTTATAATAAAATCCTGCATAACTTATCAAAGATAATAAAGTTAAATTATATAGAATGACATTAAACACAACAAGCACAATAAAGACAGAAAACTATATTAAAAAGGTAAATTAATTGCAATATTTTTTCTTTGCCTCTAGGGCCCACTGAAAACACTTTAAAAAATATAGTATCACCAAAGAAATGTTCTATAAAATATGACGTAAAACCTTTCCCGCAATTTGCATATTATAAATTAATTGATAACATTATAAAATTAATAAATACATATAAATACACTTTTTCAACTAAACATTTCTTTTCAAATATACAAATTATTATAAATTTTGCTAAAAAGGTTGTAAAATGACGAGCTTTGTGAAAACTTTATAATGAAGTTGTAAGAATTGCGTCTCTCATGTTATACAGAATAAATACTTTTCAAATATATCTTATAAAACATTATGTGTTGTGTATTTAGAAGCAAACTTTTCGTGTATGCTACATAATCTCCCGGATTTTCCATATATTACAATAAAACGAGACTGTTGCAAGACTTATTTTAACAAAACTTTTTCTCTGCACTATTCTTCTTCGCATCGCAACTCTTTAATTAATATTTTATCTATTTTTTTAACCCACCCAGGTTATGCAAAAACTAATAACAACCTGTAGAATGGAATAAAAATAACACTATTGTTGAGAGAATAAAGTTTTTTTATCCATATTTTATCTTTGTAGTCCGCAAAGAAAAAGCCCCTCCATCTAGGAGATGAAATTCTGCTGAGGGTTTATTGAGGACGCGACGTAATTTACCCTGATGGATGAGGGTCAATCAAAGCAGGGCAATATCTGTGAAAGCGGTTACTTCGTGATAGGAGGTGCAATCGCCGACAGTTGCTTGATAAGACACGACCGAAGTTCGATTCGTTCAAATATAATTATTTATTGCCCTACTTGGGACGAATTGAAGTCACCAAGAAAACAACCTTTTTAAAACGCTGGATGACAAGACTCTCCGAATGATTGGAAAGGTAATTAGTTTGTATTAAAGATAATAAATGATGATGAAGTTGTGTCAAGTGTGCGGGTTTACCGTCAACACACTCGCCATTAAGGCTAATTAATGAGCGTTTAGTCTGGTTGCCTGCAATGTATAGAAATTGCCTCGTATCCTGTGTGCTTCAACAATTTATCATTTTTATTGTACACTTATAGAAAGAAGGGATGATTGCTGCCAATAACCAACTTCACAACCACAATGATTCTAAAACATGACAACTGGAAGTCGCAATTTCCGACGTATTTAGTGGGTGAGGTAAAGCACGTACCAGCCCAAGTGCGACAACCTTTACAGCCACACGAATTGCAAAACCTTGTGATGTAATTAATTTATTCCAAATGACCAGTCGGCCTTAGTAATTGCATTTACCTCCTTCTACAAGATTTTAGACAACACAAGAGTTCAAAATAATTGATAAAAATATACTTTTGTTGCTGTCTACATCTAATCCAATTTTTTTTTCCATATTCTTTTAATAAATTCAAAAAAGGCGATCGTTCTTTACAAATCAAAATACTTCATTTAAAAAACATGAACTGTTAACAGATGCTTAATCCGAACACCTGACCATAACTGGATTCTTTTTGCATAAATTATGCCACTAATTTAGCCTAAAGCCAGGATTTGGAATTTGAGTGAAGAAGATACTCGTCGAATAGAGCAAATAGTAGATTAAAACTATTTCCAATACAATTGACTTAATATTAAATGATACCGCAATTAAAATTAAAATAATCTTTGTGAATCAGTTCATTAAAAACGTTAAGATATATGTCTTTCTCAAGAAATATGAGAATGTTCAAAATTATTCAGATATCGTGAGATGTGGTCTGGTGTGATCTCACGATTTCTGAATAATTATCGATTAACTGTCACTAATCACCACACAAATGTTCAAAATGTTTTAAAATCAATCAGTGAAGCAGAATCTAAAAAAATGAACGTATTTTCACACATGTTTTAATTTGATTTAAAAAAACCAAACATAAAAACAAAATTAGCAATAGGAAGAATATTTTCGAAATCTGTGGTGGAATGTAGTTGCAGCATAAACACACCAAGCGATTAATATACAGTGAATAATGATGAATATGTACATGAACCGTAAGTATCCGTCGTATACGACATCGCTGAACTTGTTCCACAGGAGACACGCCATCAGTTCGGAGTTGAGAGCTAATAACAACCCCAAGACCGTGCATCTGAGTTTTTGAGGTGATTCCAAGTATAAATGTCTAAAAAAGGATACAGTAGCAAAAGCGTTTCCCAAGCTCGCTAGGATTATTTGAGGGAAGAGTGTTATGTAGGCCAATGGAAGAGGTCCTTCAAGGTATACAAATTTTGCAAACATTTGACTCATGTTGGAAAAAATTAAAAATGAATATACGGCACCCTCGTCCATGACTTTGAACCCGGTTTTCATCGCTTCCAAAGTTTCAGATTTCGTTTTCACTCGGATTTGATAATTGTCCGGCTCGATAGCATAAGCATTCGTGTTATTTACATGCTGAATCAATGTCGAATCTTCAGTGATGAACGAAAAACTATCCAGTAATTTTGGATTTGACGTGACAACGAAATATTTCGACGAAAAAGTGTCCCCTTCGTAATTAAAAGCAGAGTAATCACACGCAGAAGAGATTTTTATAATACCGTTAAAATCGACTAAAAAATGCAGTGTTCGCGTATCTTCGATTTCAAAATTAAAAGGCAGTAGCCCAAACATACCGTCAATGTAAAATGTTTTTTTCTCTCGGCCCTCTTTAAAAACAATATTGCTTATCAATGCGTAATCATAAGATGGCACTATACATCGCAATTGTTTCTTCGCGCTATCTGAAATAACGATAGTTTCGTTAATTCCGTTGAAAATTCTAACCTGAGTTCTGTTTGGTCTCGGGTAGTAGGGTAGCGACTTTAACTTGATTTGAACGAAAATCGTAATGACAAAAGCCAGCAATAGAAAAATGTAACCTAACAGAAAGAAGTATACGTCTCTTTGTATTTTTTTCTTGAGTGACGGATGTAACCAATATTCGACTAAGGGATATAAACATATATCAGTAACGATAATCAACGTCGTTATATCAATTTTTTCGATAGCGAACTTTCTTTGAGCCATTAACCCTTGATTTATAGTGAAACATGCAAAAACGTAATTCAATAACGAAAAAGCGACCCCAAAAACAATAAATGATAATATGTTGTAAAAGTATACCGTTTCGCGTATTTCGAATTCGGGAAACCTCTTTCTCGCCCTGCAAATCCAGTGGTTTAGTTCTTCTTTGATCATCAGCTCTTGAATAATGTTCTGGGAATACCGCTCGACTGACCAGGGAAAAGCGAATCTTTTAAAATATCGAGCTGGTCGTAGAAGTTCGTTCGTTTTGTTTTGGGTGTGTTCGATCGGAAGAAAATCTAATTTCGAAATAGCAATGCTCTGTGGATCGCTAGCTAGCTGAGCTGAAGTGGCTGACGGTGCTGAAGGTGCTGAAGGTGCCGAAGAAAGTCTGTATGCGTTGACGTACCGGCCTTGAGAAATAGTACCATATGGCGCCAGTTTTGCAGGGCATGGTTTTGGTATGGGAGCGTTCCAGTTACTCAACTTCTCGTATACTGCCAAACCGAAACATCCCAGCACCGACTTCCATATTCCATTCGCAACCTTTTCAAAATATAACGCTTCTCCTATACAACATGTCAACAGCGTATAATAACCGAACACGGCGAATGGCGATAAGATCGATTGAGATCTGAAAACATCTTCAGCCTTATCGGATTTATTGATAACCATTGTAATACCTCTTCCTAAAATGCGAAAGTATATGAGTAAAAATAGAAACGGTCTCAATTTATCGAAGTCGGACGGTACGCGTATTTGTTGAAGGATGAGCATGTTTCGACATGGCGACGTCATTACATACAAAAGAGAAGTTATTCGGCACAAAAATTTCAAAGTGTCGGATTCCAAGTTTCTTCCAAAATTGACGCTTAATGCAATTGCGGAGCAAATGCTTGAAGCAAATAAGAAAAATAATCCAACACGTACCATCGTATATTTACCTGTGTGGTTATCGGTTTGATAAACGATGAACATTGTGAGGATCCCCGTTACAATCAAGAAGTCATAATCCATAAAATATGGTTCGGTCATGTTCAAACTGAGCTCAGCGGCAAATTGGATGCCGCAGAAGATTTTTATCGATTCCAAAAAGTAACTGAACAGTGCATCGCTAACCAGCAAAATTCCTAACATTTTCTTTCTTGAATTCAAAAGTAACAAGAGCAACTTGGCTATTTTTTACAGAGAAATGCTCCATATGACATCTTGCTTAATTTCAAACATATGTTCATAAATAGAATATATTTTAAATTATTTGTTCTTGTTGTTAAACTTTTCAGATTAGTTGTACATTGGGAAATTAAACAACAAATGGAATAATGGATGGCGATATGCTTTCTATCCGCCAAAGAAAAAATTATTTATAAATATCAGGTGTTTTGTCAGATCAGAGAGAGAAAGAGATTAATTTATGGCATTTTGAACGTACAACAGACCATATTGTACTATACTAAAGTTCATGCTCAATAATGTCCATAACATTTCAAAGGTTGTCATTCTTCTGATTTTGAACGGCAATCCATGGCAGTGTCGAAATGTGACACGAGCACGAATGCTGCTCCTGCTCGTCGAGTCAGCGGTTCCAGCCACAGTAACGTCGAGGCAACTCCGGCCCCGCCTTGGACCAGGTTAAACAATACTGTCAAAAAGCTAAAGGCGAGCTTATCGTTCGAAGCTAACCATTCTGTGCATTACAAACGTTTCTGTATTTTTTTTTAAACTCTGTCATACATAACAGCCAACCTGGACACCAATATAAAAAAGTAATCGGTATGTACAACCTTATAATTTAAAGTTCTTAAAGAATTTTCTTGAATTTATTAATAATATTTGACACAGGAAGAAGACAAAACAAAAGTATATCAACTATGGTATATACTGCGTGAATACATCCACACTACTTAAAAATTTACTTGGCGTTCACTAGGGCATTAACTTTTAGAAACGTGTATTGAAGTTTCGCCAAATCGAACATTTTTTAAGTTCTTTTTATTCTATTATAGGGTAGGGTCGTGTTCATTAACTAGTACTTTATAAGTATGTAGGTAGATAGGTTTACCATGCTCTCCATAACAACAACACGAAAGACATCATACTAACGAACTAAATTCCTTATTTAATAACGTTACATTTCCTATAGAAAGCAAATACGCCTTTCAATAACTAATACAAAAACTTGCACTTAAACAACACCAGTTCGGCACTTGCAGAAAGGCAACAGCAACATACGAAATAGCTAATAATTACTACATGGGTACATAGTACGAAAAGTAAACATGCTCGAAAACCGTAAAAACAACATGAAAAAATATTCAAATCGTCAACAACTCGTACATATCATTTGCACCATTTAAAACATACAAATTCTCAATTACAGCGACTATTAAGAAAAAAAAAAAAAAAAAAAAAAAAAAAAAAAAAAAAAAAAAAAAAAACGCTCAAACAGCTTGTAATTACTCCATGAGAGGGGACGACGGTGGTCGCAAGCTTTAATCTTTGACACGGCGCTCGTCACTGTAAGGGTCCCGGGTTCGAATCCAACGGCCCTGCATTCGAACCAGACATACTTAAAAATGGGATTTTTTTCAAAAACACCGACATCCTGAGGGTTTACATGACCTCTGCTATTGCGAACCCTCGTAAAAAAATTACTACATGAATACATAGTAGGAAAAATAAATATGCTTGAAAACACAGAAACGACGTAAACACGACATGAAAAAAGGTGTGTTACAACTTGACAAATTGAGTTGATATTAACAATATCTGAAAAAAAAAAATCTATTTACGTCTGTCCCATCATAACGATATATCTCTATAAGTTGCAAAGTGATTATCATTTTTGATTTCATAATTCAACGCAAAGTTTAAAACTGTTGTAATAAATTTTTAACATTTTCATATTTTGTTTTTAAAGGGATGATGGGAAGTAGCAGATAAAAATTGCTTTAAGAAAAAAGAAGGTAGCTTATAAAATAAATTATCTAATCAAACTAAAGAAATGATATTATAAATTCTATTCTATCTACATTATCTTTAATGAGTTTGCGTTATTTGATCCCATTCAACTCTTATAAAAAACTTAAGTGAATTTAAAATCGATCAGTTTGAAGAAAAAAATAATCAAGCCAATATTAATTAGACAAATAGACGCACACTTAATCAAAACAATAAATCACTATAAAAGTAATCGCTGTCAGCAGAAAGAAGGGATATATGTTGTAATAAACTATGAAAATATTTCAGTTACGTATGACCTTCATCAGAATTGTCAGTGAAGATCGAGTATCTAGAATCTAGTCATTTAACATTATAAAAGTATAAAAATTAAGCGTTCGACTCTGTGTAAATGCAATCCAGTTGTAAAAGGTAACAAAGACAGTTTCAACAATTTACACAATCGAATCCCGACCTATACGTTGGAACTTCATGTAACTATTGTATAAAAAATTACTGCTACGGAGTTAATAAAAGAAAGCTTTACGTCTGGAACGTTTGTTCCTGAAATTTGAAGTCGTGTTAATTCACTGGTCGCTAGACGACCGCTCTAATTGGTACTCCCAACTGTCCAAACTGCCTGGTTTAATAAGGACTGCTCATCGGGCAGAGTTCATCTGGCGTGTCTTTCTCTGAAAGGTTCCAATTATACAGAAACTTCACTACCGTCAACGAGAGGATTGGGCACAATGCGCTTTCCCGCGGATTTTGCACGAATCGGAATTGGACGAATTTAGTTGGGCTTTAAAATTGTGAGAGGTGAACTGTTATTTAAATTTTAGAACTTCTGTAGGTGAAGAGCCTGTTCGTAAAAATGTTTCTTGTGTAACATTTGTTAAACATAATAGATCGGCATGACTTCTTAATAAATTTTCTTACAGTTTTCAACAGTACCTATTCACTATCTTGTATAAATTTAGTGTTGGGAAGGGTTTTGTACAAATTTTTTAAAAATAGTTTTCAAATTGCAAGTGAAACGTTAAACTTTTAAATTTTTTTAAAATTATTTTTGCTGTTTATAAATTTACTCAATTTATATATAACCTTATTTCATTTATATTTTGCCTTCTATACTTGGTGAATATCTGCATCGGAATTTGTTGATTTTCTTTGAAAAATAGATTATTTTTCTTTTTGTTTCCTTATTGTATTTCTATTTTTCTGCTTTTTTTAAAATCCACGGTGAAATCTTACCATACCAAAGAAGTGAATGAGTTCTACAAATGTTGACATAAAATTGAATAATGATTTCCATCTTATAAGGAAAGAAGCTCATTATATGCTGAAGAGTGGTAGGAACCAAGGGGAAACAGGCTGAAAAATGACGAGTGCTCTTCTTTGAGATACCATCGGAATTTTTGTAAATTCTGGACGTTCTGATCCCCTTCATCGTCACAACGATCATTCTATCAGTCATTTCTGTATAATAAATATTCCTGAAGATTTGCACCTAAAGTTTCGAAAACGCGTTCAATTGAATAAATGGTCTGGCTGTTTTCGTTAAAATTAAAGCCCAATACAGAAGTTAAAATGTGTCTTTTAAAATACTTGGTTGGATACCAATATTTGCCGTACATTTCATAACCCTCTCAAGTAACCCAGTCGTTATCACTTCAAATCCTCAGCACTCAATCTGTTAGGATCTTGGGGTGTAAAGAAATTAATAAAATTAAAAACCAATCCCTGACCCATCACTATCCGCAAAAAGTCCTCTTCCTCCCAACAGTGACAGGGTGCGTAAGGCTGTTATATATCGACAGATATTTGACTGTTTCTTGGTATCATCTGACACCTCTTACAAATAAACAGCTGCTTTATGTAACATTTATGTGACGCCGATTTGTACTAAGAAGGAATGGATATATGCTTCAGCCAAACACAACCCCATCGCCTCCAAACGGCCCAATCCTTAAACTTAAGAGAAATCATTTATGTTCCATTTTATGTTTCTAACAAAACTTCACCACACCTAAATATTCCTTTTGCTCAAGACGTAATCAGCTCTGTTCGCAGCAGACATGAAACTCCTCCTAACCACCACAAATTCTCAAATCCAGAAACTATCAGATATTTTCTCCATTTCTCCATTGATATAAGTAAAAACACTGCCAAAATAATTTTTTAAATAAAACGTAAAAATTTGGACATTAATAGGAATACACGCTTGTGTGAGATAACCCAACATTGTAAAGAGTCTCACTGACTAGAGTCCTTAGCTTTTCTAAGCCATCTCAAACTAGAAAACCAATTTAAACTGGTTTTTAGAATAAGCTCTAAGGCAAGTTTTATTCCTTAAAACCCTCAAAAAGTCGCGAGAACTATATGAAAATCAGCTAACAAAAACGATTGCAAAAATAATCATTTCAGGCGAACTTGTACGTGAATTGTCTTGTGGTCTCTCGTAACGTCGTAGAAACAAGGAAATCGTTAGCGTAACGATAAAGAAAATCGATTTTGACGGATGACAGGATGCGATTAGTGACGCTGTTGCGGATCGCAGGATGTTTCGCAGAGAAAACCCGTTCTCATACTTCCCCTCATTCCATTTGTTATATCAACTATACCAATTACCGTTCGACCATTTGCTACCCTTCCTTCACAGGAGGATTCCTTGAAAATATACTTCCATACAGTTGAAAAATGAAGAGGTAAGCAAAGGAAAAACAAACCAAACCGTGGATTCAGCGATTAGGAAGGACGACGTAACAATATTTCAATTGAATTGATCCCCAAAGGTATTTCTTTCGCAAGGATAATACAACCGCGTTAACAAAAGCTTCAAATAAAAATACAATTCATTGTGAAATATTTATGAAAATTTTTAAATATATAGGCAACATTCCAATTTAAAAAAACCTAAATTAAAGAGTTAAGAGGTCTTGAAAATGCCTAAAATGAAAGGCGCTTAGAGTGAAATTCTTTTTAATGATGTTATAACAGTCAGGGAACAAAAGGAGGCAACATTTATGTTAATCTTTAGATATAGCCGCTGGATGCCTAAGTGGCTTTTCTAAGTGCTTAAAGGACATTACTTAAGAATATATTCCTAAGGTGAGAAGAGATAAGGGACTAAGCGCGCTATCAACTTTCATAAATGGGAACGCTTTGTTTCGTCGGAGGGTTTAAAAAAAGAGGATTTTGACAAGGAAAAACGTCAGAAAGAGTCACGTCCAAGGGTAGTAATTTCCATGCTACCGAAACTCCGGTATAACAAGAGAACAAGACATGAATAGTAAGAACTATTCTGGGAGGATGCAAAAACTGGGCTTTTTCTGTTCATATCTCTTAAACTTAATAATCTTGACAAATAATTCTTACAAATACGAAAATAACGTTTCCCCCAATACTTACCACCACATCTTTAATAAAGTTTTTAATTATTTATCTATCATGTATCTCTTCTATGTAGAAAATTAGTAGATGAGAGATTTGGCAAAAAAGGCTGTTAATAAAAATTGAGCAAAGTACAACGTTAAGTTTTTTAACTTCTAAACTTGATAGTAATGGTGTTAGTAATCATGGTTTTCAGGTGATATGCCGAATGGATCAAAAATACAGGCTTATTCGAGGTTAGTCAGTTTCATCGTTTCAAATTAGTGGTGTTAGTAAATCTGTTGATAAATAAAATACATACTTCTTTATTATACGGTCTTCCGGCGGTTGTTATGTTATGATGGTTCACCTATAAATTTAATGATGATTTTATTAGTTAAAAATATATTTCAATAAAAATAAATAAAGCAAACAGAAAAATAATTTAAAATAAAAATAAAAATGGATAATTTAATATAGGTCTTTATTTGATTTGTTCATATCTATAGATTTCAGCTATTTCATACCATTCATACGATATTCATGTTTTTTGTGATATATATTATTGCATATTTTCTCAAACGTTTGGAACGTTTCAAATCGAAATATTTGTGTATTTTCAAATAACCCAACCGTGTGAAAAAAAACTTTTTTTTAAAAGTCCAGGTTTATACGAGACAGTAATAACCCCCAAAATGCTTCTTTTCTTTTTGTGGAAAGTCGGAAGCGGCTGGAGCGTGATGGGGGGTAATAAGCTGGCTCAGTAGAACTCGCGTGCCATCAAATATAACCCGGGGTAGAAAAAAGAAACCCTTTCTTTAAAATCGAGGTTCTTTAAATAAACAAACTGCAACAAAGTGAACAGGTGGCTTTGGATATCAGACATCGACACGGTATAAACAACGGATACAGTTTATTCACTAATCATGGGAATACTTCAAAGAAACCTGCCTAACAGCTAATCTCTTTTGTTAGGCTTTAAAACGGTTCGAAGCGCTTTCATCTCAAAATATTTAATGTTTTTCTTTAATCAAAACTCGATTGTTTACTATTTAACTGTTTTAAGGTTAGAAATAGAATTATGTGTAGGGGACGTACGAGTTCTGAGTTCGAATCCTACCATAGTTAAAGAATTTCAATTAAGAATAAAAGTGATGTGAACCCGTCTGACAAAACTTGGTCAAAATGTTTAAATCGCTAAGTATGACAGTATTTAAGAAAACTGTTTTAAAACACAAGTATTGGCATAAATAACAAAGATATAAACAAATTCTAACCTTAATGACTGAAAAAACGAAGTTTTATTCATCCTTAAAGTACGTATTATTTGTAATGTTTTTTCTAAGGAAAACTTGTAAATTAAATTAAAAGTTAATTATAAACACCACTAGAAAAAAAAACATATATTTTATATTCACTAAGATAAAAATTGGACACTCCTGTTTTGCTGTTTATTCAAACTATATGTATTTTTAGTATTACATTAAATACAACATACTTATTTTAATGTAAACCAAATTGAAATGAGATCAAAAGTTCATGAGTTTCAAAAAATGATTTAATTACGTTGGTTTGAAAAAAGTCCAACAAACCGGAAAATCATTTAACAATTGAGTAAAAATTCACTAATTATTTATTACCTGGTTTTTCTCTTATTACCTCTTTTATTCTCACTTACGGCCTTAAATTTCCTAGATGGGAATAAACACCCGGATTTCGTCTTGTGAAACAGAATCCCATTCATCAACAAGAGAGGTGTAAAGCTGTTCAAAGCTTGTTGGAGGCGGCGAACGATGTCTAACCCATCTCTTTATCATGTTACATAAGCGTACAGTAGGATTCGTGCCGGGAGAACGCGCTGGCCAATTCATTGTGGTAAACCCTACATCCTCCAAGTAATGGGTGACAACTCGAGCTTTATGCGGACACATGTTAACACGAAGTTGTCCACGATAAATTGAACGAATGGGCCGCCGGCACTTCCCCAATGTACCTTAGTGCAGGCAAAGAACCATTCTGTATGATAGCCAGAAAGATACGGACATCGACTTTGATGCCACCCCATACCATAACTACCCTATACCATAACCACCCCATACCATAACTGATTGTTACCATAACATGAAACAAAGCCTTCTCCATGACTTCTCCACACACGGCCCCGATCAAATGATTGTCACAAACCAAACCAAAGACCACTTCCTATCAAGAAAGCAGCCCTGAATTATTTAAGTGTACAAGTGAGACGCCGACTTGCGAATAGCCTTTCTACACGACGCCTCACAATCAGCAGAAGGCCTGTGCTGGACGAATAGAGGCTATTTCCACGAAGCCTTCTGATGAGCTTTTTAGAACTCATCCTTACATAATGGACCTTTTGGAATTGACTAATTATCAATGAATCCGTTAAATTAAAAATAAAATGATCGTCTCTGGCCGGCGTACCTGGCGGTCGACCACACTACCTTCCCATTGAGACTTCCGGTGGTTCTAAATACTCGTAGACCATCGTGGATCGTAAAGCGCGGCTCTCACAGGACTTACGCTATGTTAGAGCGCCACGTGCGTCGTTGGCCAAATATCAATGGGCGAGATCTTCTCGACATAATACCATGCTTCTAAGTGAAAAAATTTTTTTTCCCACAAAACAATATAAAACCCAATTTACTCAACAAGAAAAATAGCATCAAAGGATTAGTAACCCTGTATATACATGTGTTTAAAAAGTCTAAGGGATGTCAAAAATTAATGGCGAGATACATCAGAGGTGTGAAGACTTGATTCGCAAAACAAAAATCTCTTCTAAATGTAGGAATCACATGAAATCTGTTTTATTCAAGACAGAAACTAGTTGTAGTTTAATATAAACAAATATATAAAAAATTCGATTTGGTTTCTTAACACTCGCACACAATTTCAGAACCGTTTTCGTGTTCTTCGCGAATTGGGAAAACCGATCACTCTCTAGGTAGAGCAAATCGGGCAAACTGGAAGGTTAATTGAAAGCTTAAAATTTCTTATCGATTGCTACAGGGCGCCGGTCCAGAACGATTTCCTTGTTCCACACCTCAATTTGAATTTTTCGTAAAAAGTTTAAAAATTAACATGTACCCGAATTTTGAAATTTACTGATGAATGATTGAAGCTAGGAAAACACTTAAAAAGCGTAAAATAAACCTTTTTCGTGTCAAAACCAGGTGGTCGGGTGTTTTTGATATACAGTGTAGTCAAACAACAATTGTTATTAATACTCTGTTTTTGATTCAAGTTAACTATTAATCTTTGAACCTAGTTATTTGGCAAATAAACAAATAGACACAAGTGTCAGGCTTTTTCTTTGAGAGTTTCTAAATTTGTAACGTTGCCGAAAAATTCCGGTTTAATCCAACCCACATTTGACAAATTGGGCAGCCTATTATCAGTACTCTCAGTCTCGTCAAAATCAATTTGTAAATATGTAAATGTAATGTCAAGGATGTAAAAATCCTACTTTAAAGAAAGAGACAATGAGCTGTTTCCTTCTCAAGCTTAAGTATGTTTTATTAGTAAACATTTTGAGTTTTTCTCAAAGGAAAAACCATCCCTAAATTTGTGTATAAACTAAAATACTAAAAACTAAACAGGCCTCAAAAGAAGAATATTTAAATTATTTTGTATAAAATATTATGGGTTCAGTCTAAAGTCGAAACTCACCCGAAAAAATACCTCGTTAACTTAAACGATACTTCAGAACTTCGGCAAAACATTAATAATACTTTCAAAGAAGTTAAAGTCCCATTGGTAAATAAACGGTTCCGCTGTAAGCTTTTGAAATGTCCCTTATGTAATAAGCAATTGGAAATCACCGTGCAGGGGGCACTGTGCAAACAGATCCTTTGTGTATTCAAAAGTGCTTTGAACCGACAAGATCTCAAGAGGCCCGGTTCTTCGCCCACTTGAATAAAAGAGGCAGCCGCGTTTTCACTGGAACCCCCGCCAAACATCAAAGCAACACATACACATGGCTTGATCTTCTTTATATTTAATTGGATAAACAAAGAAAATATAAGTTGATAGGTCGAGTTACCCCCTGAATTAGATTATCTTGGAAAAGTGTATATACCCTTCGACAATAAACACTCGAGAGACTTGTCTGGTTTCCGTTAACCCGAGATTAATAACGGAATTTTTGACAGTCAACCTTCTCTGTTAATGGATTTTAACTCTTTTTTTTTACACATTCCCTTAAGTGAATAGAATCGCTCACGTCGAAACGGACTCGTTCGCGATAATTTATTCATAAGGAACCAATGTTACCAGGTGTGTGCTCCGCCGGGGGCTATACCTCGTAATTCCCGGCCGATAAACATGATTATGCTAATTACTAGAGGAGTGTATTAATAATTATTACGAAAAACGTTTACGCATCCAGGAAGTACGGGTTCAAGGGTGACCAATTCGTGATAATGAATCCAATCTCGCTTGGCGGTGCTTCGGTGTTTTTTAAATGTTGGAGTAATCAAAGAAATTATATTTGAAAATTTGTGGTTAGAGACTAATAGACATACAAACAAAAAATCACCGGAGATGATTAAGATACACAATTTCAGACATTTAAGAGCCGAAGAAAAACACAAATGATATTGGATATATATTTTTCAAAAGCAAACCTTTTCAATTTTTATAGAATTTCTCCTCGAATTTTTGTCTCCATTATCATTAAGCATTAACTTGTTGTGAGAGCTTCTATGGAACAATACGCGCAGGCATAGTTGTAATAGACGATAGTTCGTTCGGTATTTAGGCCAGCTTTAATATAAAACTAAAAATGACTCAAAATAAAAATTACTAACTCAATCTTTGTTTCCAAATTTATTATTTTATGCATAGCAGGGTTTTATCCTTATTTATAATACCAAAGTAAGACCTAAGAAAACAAAAATTACAAAGTATATTTACATTACAAAGCTTAATTTTTGATCTTTCAGCCTTTTAAAACTAAATTTAGATTTAATATATGCGAGAAAATAAGAACAAAACACTCCGTAAAGATTTTATGTTTTATCTCCAGCTCTGCCTTTAAGAAAAGTTAGATGATGTTACTACTTTAAAGCTTCGAATAAATCGGCGGAGAAGTTTGAAAGTTGTAATCTTTAATTCGAATGAATTAAAAAAAACTCTATCTTGCATATTATTTTCTTATCCTAAAAAACAATATATAATAACATGGAAATAGATAATAATGGCAGACAACCCATACTCATTTTAGTTAGGTTTTTCCTGAGTTTTACCCTGTCTAGCTGAAGCAATTTTTTGCCTCTTTTGGTGAAATATCTTTAATGGTGTTTACAGCGCAAACTCCTAAATAATGGGTGTAAGATGTTTTCTGGGATGAAGAATTCTATGTTTTATCCCATCTCATGTAAGGTTCTGGGCCTATATACGGTCCTCCTCTCACCAATTTTCCTCTCTGTTCATTTCTCATATTTTCTATGTGCCCAGTGACCCAAGATATAGTCAGAACGTTTTGCCTACGTTTTTGAGATTGTGGATACATTCACCGACCGTGGATGCGACCTTTTACGGGCTAATGCTTCAGGGCTACTTGGCTGGTTGATTGAATTAGGATTGTTTTGGCAGTCTTTTAGTGTTTTCTATGGCGAAATCAGTATAATTCCTACATTTCAGATTGAAAATACAAGTTTACATCCATATTGAGTGTGTTTGCTCTAATTTATATATTCGATAATTGTATTGGATGTTCCTGATTCCTTTGCGTTCTTGGTAGTCTGTAAAATTTTTTATGATGTTTCAAAATGATATGATAGTGGTTGGATCATATAATCAGTCACTTTTTCTAAAAATGGGTGCTTGTTTTTATTTGTTATAATTGTAAAAAAACATTTTCTTTATCGTGCCAACGTTTCCATCTTTAGGGCTCAAAGTGTTTGTTTTCTGTGTAATTGTGCCATTCTTGGGTGTCGTATTGAGAGTGCCACTTTGAGCCCTGAAGATGATCTCAACAAAGATCGAAACGTTGGCACGATAAAGAGAATGTTTTTCTGCAACCTACATCACACCAAACCCACATCTCACGATTTCTAAATAACTATTTATTTGTGCAATCTGTATGAGCTTTCCCCAGCTTCTCCTAGTATATACGTTTACTAGGTAGGGTTAATAGTCTTCCTAAAGTAACTGATGGGGTTGTGGTTATTCTGGTTTTGGTTTTGTCTGTCCAAAAAAAAGTCTAGTTTTGCTTTTGTGTAGTTTTAATCAATCAGATTAATAATTGTATTATTTAAACATTCTTAAATTTGGCCAAAAAGCAAAATCAACAGATGACAAGTAATTATGAAGTGAAGCGAAAGTGAAAATTTATGCATGTAGATTTAAAAAATATGTATACTTGGAATTTATATTTTATGTTATTTAATTCAAACGTAGATGAAATTTGCCAGGGTGTCGACAAATGAAGGCTATTGATAGAGATATTAGATTTTTCATGTATATGGGCATTTAATAATTTCCAGTTATGTACCATACGTGAGAGAATCGCTGGACTGACGTACCGTTTGAGAAACAGTACACCATCAAAAATTCAGGTTGGATACCGGAATAGAAAATAACAGGGGAGCTGAAAATGGTAAGGAAAAAGGGTTTATAGGGGGTGGTACACTGTCTGAATCAATTTTTTATACCGAAAGGAAACCGACCATTGTGCAACAAAAAGAATTCCGTATGTGGGACAAACCGTCGACAAAAGTATATTTGATGAAGATCAGAATTCTGAGATGAACTTTGAAATGGAAAACGACAAAGGAAACCAAGGAAATAAACCATATGAATAAAAGCTTATTAAATTGATTTTTGATACAATTGATTGTAAATTGATCCCAGTGGCCAATTGCGATTTCTTACTAATCGTTATTCAAAACAAAATCATAGGGGAAATCGTGGAACGATGCATGCACGCTTTGCTTAATTTTATTTGGCTGACTCATTTCCATTTCGTAATTGTGTTTCAGTAATCTTCCTTGCGTCGATAACCAACGAGCGTTTCAGCATTTTTTTATTTGGAAATATCTATAATCTTATTATTTTACAATAATTAATAAGTTACATCTTGACACGTTCCTGTATTTTGCCTTTTTTCTTGCACAGAATTATTTTAAAACTATTATCTTACATTTTCTGTTCTTTACAAGAAAACTTTACTTTCTTTCGATTTTTAAAGAGGAATATTTGTTTGTTCTTACACTGAGGTGATCAAATTGAATGAAAATTTTATTCATCTTCATCTGGGGTAAATTTCAATTAGATCGTAAAATGTAGTGACGATAGGTGGAAGCAAATCGATAGATCTTTGTTTTTGGCAACATTTATTGTCACAGATCCTACATACAATGGCAAAGTGACCCGTCACTAAAAATTTATGATTGAATATTTTTATTCTTGAATTACTATAAAGAACGAGACGTTAAGTGATATTTAGTTTGTCCTCCACATTGTCAGAGAAGTTACTCTTCTAACCCAGATTGGAAACTTTATAAATGTACATAAATTAGATATAAAATATATAGAGATAAGACGACTCCGAAAGAAAGAAAAACCACTTATGTTAGTTCCTTCGTCAAGCTTTCGAGGAATATATCATTTTCATCGAGACTTTACAACTATTTCTAAAGAAGGAATTAAATTTTTTACATAAGTTTTTGGTTGAAATGAAAAAGCAAGTGCGACGAGCGGGATTCGAACCTACGACAATCGGCTAAATACGCCGCTGCTCTACCACTTGAGGTATCGTGACTTCGATCCACTCCGACACCTACTCCCCATCTTAATCTACAACCTTTCGAATTTCTCCTCTTTTTTGCTACTTTTCAAATTTTATTTCTAAAGAGTTAAACGGTAACGATTGAAATGTAGATGAGAGATCTCGTCACTCGTCTCTAGTAAGCAAATTCATAAATTTATTATGGCTGAATGATTTCAAATATTGGGAATAGATGCCTGTTTGTGTTAACCGTATAAAACATTAGAAATACACCGTTTCAAAGTCGTTATGAAAAAGCATATTCTTCTGGAAAGCTTGCCGAACGAACTGATTGTTATTCTTTCGTTGAAATTCTTTTTAGGCTTGATCTTTTATAAGTAAGTCCCTTCGTAAAGCGAGAAGAATGGTAAGATTCGGCCATACTGTCGGAGGTGACTAAAAGGTTGGTTTTTGAACAGTTAGTTTAAACTATTTCGGTATTAAGTTATTATAAATTTCGGCAACCTTTGTTAACAAAGAGACCTCAATGCCAATTACTTGGTAATCCGATGCAAAAATTTACATAAATTAGCGAGGCCTATACCTACCACAGAGTTTAGGTTAGTCAACGTCCAAATTTAAGTTTAGCTTAGTCCTTTTCATTTTAGGTCAGATTTATCAAGCTTAAGATGACAGTTCATTCCTTCCATATAAAGATATGTTTTTCTCAGTGGGTTAATCTACTTTTCTTTGTAACTTTGTTTACCTTCTAGGTTGCTAAATGATAAATGTGATTACGCTAGATTGGCGGAACATTGAATGAGTTAAGTGAAATGTATAAGTTACATGCTGACATCATTGACAGGCATTATAATGAAGATGCAATTCATTATTAAGATTGCGATATTTCTCAACTATCATTAATCTCCTCCTACGTTTGACAAATTGTGAGTCTCTTCTTTCCCAGTACAAGCGTAAAATTTTCCGTTAGAACGAAATAACAACATAAATATATGAGGAAACATATCTGAAGCTGTTTTTTTTCTCTGAGTGTTAATTACGTAAGCCTGAAGAATTTGATAAAAGGGCAATTCATGTTTCGTATTGTTAAGACGAAGTTTTGTAACAGTGCCGTCCTCGTAGGCAAATATATGCAGAACGTGATAACAAGCTGTATCAACAGCCTCGTATTTACACCCACCAATTAAACTTGACTCATTTTATTTTGATTTAACGAACGAACGTTTTTCTGTCAATTGACTGAACGTAGTAGTTTTGATGGAGGGGAAAAAATTTCTTGGACACTTAATAACGTTATAACAGAAATGTATCTAAACGAAGAAGGAAATAATTGGTTAAATAATAATTAATCGTTTATAAGTGATAATTGTTAGAATTTTTTTCAACCACCAATAAAAGTTGTCATTGTACGCCAAATAAAATTTTGTAAAATACAATGTTTTGCCATAAAATATATGTATGTTTGAAACAAAACGATAGCTCGTCGGTATCATTCAAAAACCTTCAAATTCATTAGATTTCGTGGTCCGATTGACCAATAACATTTTTAAATTAATTAATCTTTGTATAAGGTGTGGGCTGATATAAAAAAGTCAGTGTCCCGAGCGGGATTCGAACCCAGGACCTTCGGTTAAATACGACGCTACTGTACTACTTGAGCTATCATGGATTCGATCCACTCGGACACCAACCTCCCAGCTCAACCCAACCCTCCTTTTTGCCATTTTTAAAATGTATAATCTACGATTCTTGTCGACAAATGAAATGGCGCGGAGATCTTTAGTGAAGACATACTTCGTTTTACTTATTAAATCCATTAGATTTCGAGGTCCGATTGACCAAATAAGTTCTTTCAGTTAATTACGTTTTATGTAAGGTATTGGTTGAGATAAAAAGATTGCACGACATTTGAAAAAAGGAAGGGATCGAATCCAGTTCGTGACACTGCCTTTTGTTTTATCTCAACCCATACCTCACATGAAGATTAATTTACTTTTAAATAAGAGCTTATGTGATAAATATATACTTTTATTTATAATATATATTTACTTTATATATTATACATTATTAGGCATTGCATGAGCCAATTTCTAAGGATTTATTTTTCTTAATTAAATTCTATCTCAAAAGGTCATCTTTAACGATATTTTTAAACGTTTTTCAATGAATTTTAGGTAATTCCTTTCATTTCAGTCATTTTGAAAGTTGTAACGAATTGGACTTTACATCCAATATATTTCTGCTCTACAAGAAGCTCGAACTTTATGATGGTTTATGAAGGTTTTATAATTTATAATGGTTCTCAAATTTAGACGCAAACTTATCTTAAATACTTCCCGCTGGGCGAGCGAGGACCTCTATTATTTTTTGTAGGAATGTATCATTCTTTCAAAGTTTCTGGTTCACTTTTTGTAAACTAAAACTACGAGAGTTGTGTGACTGATAAAGTTAATTCCCCTGATTTGTACGAACTGGTTGGTTTTGCCAAAAGTGCACTGAAATACTGCAGAGATTTCTGTTTAATTTTATACTAGGAAGCTCTAATAGTTTTAAATTTCATTTGTACTACCTTATAAAAATGTATTTTCTTTCGGTTAATAAAGTCCTTTTTACATTTATGCTTGGTATATCAAAAGGGCTGCCTTAACGATGTTTTTCAATTTCTGATATATTTTTTAATACATCCATTGTAATATTTTCCTGCATATATATCTGTCTTTTAGACTGAATAAACAGTGCTCATTTGTATCTGAGTTTTCTCTTGGTATCCTGTTTGATATAAAATCACAGCTGAACTGGCACTGGGTTTCTTATTGACTGCGTCTTCACTCTCGGGTTTGTTGAATTAATCAACTCATTTCGGCATTGCGCCATCTTCAGTGAATAACGCTGTCAATATGTTCGAGGAAATAGGTCGGCTAACGGAGTGGTCTTATTCATTGATTTGTAATGACTTTTCACAATTTTTCCGAATTTTATATTTTATGTTTAAACTGGTTAGAAATAAAAACCTCATTAGAAACGTCGCGATTTTTTACCCAGTAAAATATAGTTATATATGTACACGCGAATTAAAATCTTTATCAAGTTGAAAAGCGTTTCTATAATTACTATGCCGAAGATAGGTAAGGAATAAATTAATTAGATTAATGTTGAGTAATATGTTTTCTTGATTATGCTTTTGTGTTCTGAATATATTGTCTATTCTGCGGACGAATAATTTATGTTTTGACTGATCATGCTTATTCCGCTGACGTATGACGATAAAACATCGACAAAGTGTTATGAAATATTAGCAAGCTTTCTTCATAATTTTCACGATTAAAAGTCATTTTTAAATAAAAATTGTAAATACGATAATTGAGAATATGACTGAAAACAACACGCCTTTCCGGGAATAGATTTTCTTGGCCCACTTAGTTTTTGGACGAATACTGTCGGCCCGGAATAGTGTGAGTGTATGTTTGATGCTCGCCTTATTCTATGTTTAGCCTAGGACGCTCAGAGCAAACACCGAGGAATGTGTTACCTTCCTAAACAAACAAAAGTCGGCTTTCGAAACTTCGTCAACACATCGCATACACACGCCCACCCCAAAACGGTTTTTGTAAGTCCGACATCTTCCTTCCTCTGTCCTTTGTTGTTATTTGTCTTTAGTAGAAAGACCACCCAAAAAGGATATCTTATGTGCCTTCGGCAAACTGGCTTAATATTGCAAACAAGTGAGAAGGACGCAGGTGGCCATCTCAAAGAAATTATTAACTAGGAACAAACACAGACGGAAAGGGTGGAGCGCACTTGGATCGGACTTAAGTGTACTTTGGAACTGGGAAATATATTTGTAGTGTACTTTCGAACTAAAACGACGCTTTTGTTTACTGACACGCGACTGATCTTTCCTTTATGTTTGACTAGACGGAAATAGGAACTTGTGTGGAATGTATTGCTTTCATCTTAACCCACCTTCATATACTTTCTAATCTCTAATATTTTTTACAATCTAGAATTTAATTTTCTTTAGATATATCTATTATAATTATAAAGGATATCATTTATTCGAGTTCACTGTTTTAATATCAAATTTGTTTGATTTTTCCTTGAAAGAGATGATAATGCAAAAAAAAATCTTTTTCAAATATCATGTTATTTGCAAAGACTAATAAAAAAGGACTATTTGTTATCATTTTACTTGTAGGATTTTGTCTTCCTACAAGACATATAGATGGTTTTTTTCAGTGTATTGTATTTATTAACTGATTCTATATGTTCAACATTGTCCTTCTAATTCATAGTTATTTCGTTAATTAACAACTGACTGAGCATATAATTTCAGAAGATTAACATTTGATGTATATTTATCATTCTGTATATTATTGAAACAAAAGTGAATTGGATAGTTAAGTTCTGTCTGCAAGCTTGTTAGAAAGTTGCAAAGCATTGGAGCAAATTTATAAATAAAAATATAAACGGTAATTCAGGATTTTAAAAAGTTTAAATTTAACTAATGCAACAATTTTTTTGTATTTTTAAAGTTGATAATCTCTACTTCATTCCTGGCATGTACTAACGAACGATGTGATTCATGACGAACATTTCGCATAACGCGTTGATTATAATTTATGTAATTAATAGCACAAGATAATCAATATTCAATACCTTATATCCTACGTATTATTAATCAGGATTTAATAATTTGTTTATAGTGTAACGTGAGTTATCTTCAGACGACTATTGATGTATAACATTTGTGCAACCGTAAAGGTTCAAAATTTTAATAACACTTTAGATGTTTTGCTAACACTCGTTAACGGAAAGTCAAGGCCAGTTGTGCATCGTTGTTTCAACTCCATGATTGCACGAGGCAGAACGGAGCAACGCTCGTGAGAGTATGTGAAACTGTAGAAAATGTAGGAATTTGTTTATTTAGGTTACTAACGTCAAAGTGTCTTCCCTTTAAAATTTATTTTTTACCACCATAAGATAATCTTTTCGAGAGATGAGAAAGCAAATATGAGAAATGTTATTTAACACCAGGTTCATATAACCGGGATCTTGCCGACGCCAACACTCTTGAATAGACGCTGACTGTGATAAATAATGTGAATAAACTTCAGGTATACCTCGACAGTGTTACGTTAAAAAAACAACGGAGCAGAATCCCTAGAGGTCTGTCATTCTGTTTATACGGAAATAAAAGGAGGATGTGCCTTTCTTGTTGCCGGATATAAGCTCACAGGCAGTTAGTTGTCTTACGGCTACTTCCTAACTGACCTTGTCGTACGGGTATTTTCACGTATTGTAAGCTTCTACTATGTTTTGTTGACTTGAAAAAGGGCCGAGTATTAAAACTTTTGTTGCTTTGTTTTTATTACATCTGTTTTCGTATATTTCCCAAGAGGGCTTTTATTAACGGTTGTACATTTCAGTAGACCCAAATGCCTAAAAAAACTACTTATTTTGACGTTGGTCATACTCATGAATATTCTCCTTTGTTATTTACATAGACTATTATTTCCATTGATTCAAAACTATATTAATTCAAAACTACTATAATCCAACATCATAATTTTGTTTGCATATTTTTAGTCCATTGACAGGTTTATAGAAAATTAATTGTAGGATTTTTCTAATTTTTTACTTTACAACGATTTTTATATTAATTTATTAATATATTATTTATTAATTGTAATTCTACAAATTAATTTATTGCCTTTCCAAATTTATATTTAAAAAAATATTTGTCTGTAGAAAAAATCTCTCAAAACATTGATTTTCAAGGTGCACTTTTTTTCACATTTCAGGTCTATTAAATGCCATGTTTTTGTCATGTTTCGGGCTTTTCCCATCTTTTCAGTTTTATGTCTTCTATGTTATGATTGGGGGTGTCAACTAAGACCTGGGTTGAGTCTGTCAATGATTTTGGTTGAAGTCTGTTAATACGTTATCCATTACGATCGTGTAAAAGAGATTTCAAAGAAATCACACGGTCGATGGCGATATGCCGAAACGCGCCTGATACCAAGTAACGATCAAATTACAGGTTCAACACCTCGTAGACAACAGGAGGAACACGACATTAACATTTGTTAAACCTTAGGCACTTGATAACTCCTCTGGGTTTCTCTAGGGTTTATATTTTATGATAACGATTTTCGTCTTTACGCCATCTTCAGTGAAGAACTGTATATTTCTAATATTAACAACACTGACTTTCATTTATGATTATGAACCCTGAAACTGAAAAGCTTACATCTACACTGTTGCTCATGGTCTAAATCTCAACTAGGCTGTTAATTTGGCGTCAGCTATTAATCTTGATTTAAAAAATAAAACAAAACTATAATCTTTCTTTTATTGATGTCATATTTAGTTTTAAGCATTTGATATGAACATAATTGGCTATCCGATTTTTTCAATTACAGTCTGCTATAAAGTTAGGTAAAACCTTTAAATTTGTGCTCAATGATTTCTAGTAATTAATTGCTAATTGTTAGTGTAAAGTTCCAGAAAATAATGTCTTCCTCTTATTTAACTTCATTTCTAACACAAACGAATACCTGCAATGAGTTAATAAATTTTCTTTCTACCTCATTAACCATCTACTCTACTTCACAGACGAAAAAACCCAAATTTTGATTGCTATAATTTATTAACAAAACGACATCAACAATATATGTCAATATAAAATAATATGGTTTTTCCGTAATATATTATTTTATACATAAACAATGAGAATTCCATCCACTGCTAATAAGATTGTGTAACAAGCTAATATATCTTTATTATTTTATTTGTCGAAAGTTTATAATGATAGTTTGATAACTCTTGACTTAAATTGATTATATTAATATATTATGCTCGTAAAATGGGAAGGCAAGTATAACAATTATGAATAAGCCTTCACGATAAACGTATTGAACAGCTGCTACAAAATGTACGCCACGGTTGTAAATATTGTCACAAACGACAAAAGAGTATTTGCAGAAGTTTACAAAAAAATTCCAATTAGCTGAAGAACATGCGGGTTATTACACTTGTATTTACGATCGTCCAATTCTACGCATTGTTAATATAATCACGAGATACTATACACAGAAGACGAGGCTGAAGAGGTAAAGATTCCGCCGAAATTGATTTCTGAATAAATTATGATAATACGGTCGTATTCTTTAACATACCAGTTCGTTTAAAATGAAAAGCGATTGAAAATGTAATACCAACAATAACTCTTATTCTATTTTGAAAATTACTGAATAAATTGTATAAATAAACCGTTACAACTAGGTTGAAGTAATATGCCATTGTCTTTCGGGCTCTTGGATCCTGTGAGAAGGGTAACAAAAGGTTCGGTATTACTAACAGACGAATTGCCATCTACTCGGGTGCGAAAGTAACTATCTTATTGGCAATAAAATCCAAAGCCATTTAGGATTTTATCAAACATATTAAACATTGGGAAAAACAAAAATGTCTTTGTCTTTGTTTGGGCCCCTGAGCATCCACAGCGGAGGAGGTAGATAAATGAATCAAAGAAGAAGATCGATCAAAGCAATCAATATACCCGAACCATTTTGCAGTAACAAATTACGATAAACCTAAATCAATCCAAAAAGGTTAAGAATAAGTCCTAGGCTCAATCGGAATGGATTTCAGGACAGTCATGCGAAAAGTTTGTTAAAGTAACGTTGCAAAAGGTAATTGCAAAACTACCAAATCTACGACTTATTGGGATTAGAATGATAGTAAGAAACCCGGGCACTGCAGACTTCGGATCTGTTTAGGTATTGCTACGAAGATGAAGGACAGTGGACCATGCCCTTTGTTGACGTGATGGCCTAATGCAGACTGGCATTCATTCCTGTTTCTGAGGTAGGGAAAAGCCAAGGTCTGAAAGACCCACTCAGGAGCCTTTAAAATACCTTTGGGATCTGGTAAACAGCCTTAAGCATAAAGAAGAGTCTTGAAGAGCTCTAGACAATGATGGAGATGGCACAATAGACACAATATTAGTCGTTGAGGCCTATACCTTAAGTTAAAATAATGGATTGAACTTTTTTTAAACATATTAAATTCACTAGTTTCATGGTCCGCTTGACCAATTAATATCTATTTTAATTTAAACTGTTTATGAGTATATTTCGTATGTTTACGGTTGATATAAAGTTAAAAGAATAAAACATAATAAAAATACCGATTATATAAATATTCACAGATTTAAAAACTTTTCATTAAACAATGGCACTTATTTTAAGAAAAATTGTGACAAATGTGTTCTTTTTTTATAAATATTCTGTACGCATAGCATTGTGTAGAGTCAGAACATGGGGTTTTCTTTGCCATCAAGTATGCAAGTGAAAATCATCAAGTCATTAAATTGTTTGACTACTTAGAGTGAGAATTTGATTGTTCAGCGGTTTCTCATTGGGGCGAACAAAGGAACAAATCATTTTAAGATAAATAGTGTCTCTCTTTTATTTTCCAATTAGTAACTCGGTTCAGAGGGCGGTTTACGAAAAACCTTTCAAAGACTGTATACCCATAAACGCTTAGAGTGTCTGTAAATGTCGGGGACTTGAGGGCGGATCGTGGTAAATGCTTTGACAAACACATGCATATTTATGACGGTGGGAGAATTGTGCAACTCGACATAAGTAGAATAGTTCTCTTCCTGTTCCTGATAAACATTTATTATAAATGTGTAATATTTTCCGTGAAATAATGATTATTTAGAGATCGTGGCACTTGGTCTGGTGTGATATAAATCTAAAAAGAAAACGTTTTCTTTATCGTGCCAACGTTTCGATCTTTATTGAGATCATCTTCAGAGCATGGGATATACAAGCATTGTTTAAATTATACAAATACATATAAGATCTGTATGATAAATTATGTAAAGGTTTTAGGTTTAATCAAAATATTTGAGCTCACTCAAGGTGCATCTTTTCTGGGGGTCAGTGTAGTTTATTGTGTTAAAAGTGTTGCAACAATGATACATCTACATAAAAAGCGCATACTTTGAGCGAGTAAAATTACTTTTATTAAACGTTTAATTTATATATAGTTTACGTGTACATAATTTGTTAATATTATTAATATTTTTTTTAAACGCGGGTTCGCAACGGCAGAGGCTATATCAACATTCGGAGTACCGGTGTTTTTGAAAAAAGCCCATTTGTATGTCGGCTTTGATTGCTGGGCCGAAGGATTCGAAACCGGGACCTTTATCTTATAGTGATCATCGCCCTTTCTCGACGCCTGAACGCGGCTACCCATGCCCCTAGTGTACATAATTGGATAAATTCAAATTCTTATCGTATATATATTAATTTGCATAATTGAAACAATGTTTATAAATCACAAGCCTTGAAGGTGATCTCAAAAAAGATTCGATAAAGAAAATGTTTTTAAAAACTACGTCACACCAAAATTATAAAAATCATTGATCATAAGAATCTAAAATTAATTAAACTGAAATACTGTTCCGTATTTTTTTTTTAAATTCATTCGGCAATGTGAATCAATTTCATGTAAAAAAATGATACTTAAATGATACGGAGGACTAAAGTACTTACAGCTATTTCATGCAACCCAGAACTCACCTGAAAAGAAAATAATATCAGTTATTTTCAAACTTATTAAAAATTCTATGTTAAAAACGGTTAATTATAATCATCTGTTCCAATCAATCTAAGTTCTCAAAGAAAGGGAAAGAAAAAAAAATTATATACATATCATCGAAGATCCTAATACCCTACTATATCTTAAATTAACAAACACTTAGGTTACAAATTTTTGCTTAAACATAAATTCAATTAAAATTATAAATAGTTTCTATGAAAAGTGAAAAAAAATCCTTTTTGTTCCTTTATCGGAGAGAATATTTATTTCAACCGCTATACGTTTACATGTTCGTTTTTCAAACTACCAAGAAATAAACAAGGGAATAAATGTATCTAAAGTAAAAATAGTCGAATGAGGAGAATGTGATTAAAATAGGTTAAGGGGTTCACTTTCTTTCGCTTTGTTTATGGTTGTTACAGCACATTCCTTCCAAGTCTAAAAATAAGAAGCAATCTCTGCGAAGAGCTTTTTTATAATAAAAAGGAATTCGGTATTGCCAATATCTGCTTTTGCATTAGAGCAATCTGCTGAAGATTTCACTCCCTATAATTCACGTAAATACGTATAATTTTTAATAGAATTTAAAAAAATAAAAAATAAAGATTTTACAAATAGTAGAACCAGAAAAAAATACTCGTTCAAGACCAAAAAAAGTGGAAATTTATGGAATTTTCATTAGTAATTCTTGTCGTATAAAAGTACCGAATGTGTGTTTAGAGGTCCTTACAAATTTTTAACTTTAATGGACTTTAAAATAATTACTCTGCGTTGCTTATTTAAATGCCCAAAATACCGCGCCGGGGTTTGAACCAACGACCAAGTGCCTGGTAAATACGAGAATCAGAACAGACCACCGAGAACTCTTGATGCATTATTATTACTATAATACGCCGTTATTATTTATTATTACAGGAATTTTCATAAGATCAGACAGGTATTAAAGCATTAGCATGCAAAAGAAGTACATCAAAACTAGTCAGTGAATGCATAAAAAATCTTTAAAAATATGGGAAAACACAACAACCTGATGATATGATGCCAAGGCACAGGGGAATTTTGGGTAATGAAAAAGCAGACAAACTGGCCTGAGGAGGATCTGCAAGACCATACATACGCCCCGAACCTATTATTTGGAATAAGAAAAACAAATATAGAATCCTCCATCGCAGAATGGATCCAAACAAAATAAAAGGAGAAGTGGATAAACTTTAACAATGCTAGACATAGTAAACTTATGATGAAACAATCCTGGCAAAAACATTACTGCAATTAGAGAGGAGTGGTGGGACTACTAACCGGGCACTGGTATCTGAGAAAACATCTACACAACATTGGTATAGATGATCCCATTTGCAGATTATGTAATGAGAAGGAGGAAACAGCCAATCATATCATCATTGAATGGGAAGGACCAGCTCGATGGAGGTGTAACCTAACGTACGGAAAAGACTCAGGGAACCAAATTGCAACTATAACAGTCAATGACCTGATACTTTTAAGAAGAAGGATTGAATCTATTGACTAAACTATGAAACTAGGGAGGAACACTAAGCCAGAAGGCTGCAGTACATGGGGAATACGAACCCCGTTTCCTAGTATCCTTTCTTCCGTACCATACCATATTATTACGCACATACACCCTTGTATATTAGAAATAAAAAAGGAATATATTGATTTTACAATTTTCTATAAGAGAAATTTGAACAACTAACGTATTATAGTACAGTATTACTAACAATATTAAAATACTAACGAAAAACCAAATTGAAAATGGGTTACATAAAATGTTAAAATAATACAATAACCCCAATCAAATTTAAAGAAAATGGTAATAATAGTGTAGCAGTAATTGCAGATAGAATTCGAGTTTATTGAAAAGCCATAAATAAAACCTCCATTTAAACGGAGACGCAGTAGAATTTTACTGTTGTTCCCCTTAAATCCGATTCGTTTAAAAAGTCCCTCTTCTCCCAATTACAATCCAAAAACAGCAACTAATTTTTTTTTTGAAAGACTGATAATATACAATTTTAATGTAATAAATGCTAAATAAACAGACTTTAATTTTGATCAAAATTTGTTTAATTTCAACTTCAATACGATTGAATAGTTAAAAGAAAAAAATAGGGGGCAAGAGACAGGCCAAAGAGGCCGGCACAAAGCTAATTCTAGATAGAGCTTTGTCAAGAGCCTACTGAAGTTATGAGGGTTCTAAAAGCACTGAAAATAGTGTCTTCTTGGTTGACCGGCTTTCCATATCGATTTTTCTTGTCGAATATTCACTCAATTAAAATTATTTGTAGTTTACGGTATTTTTTTGTGCAATATTGCGATGGTCCGCCTATGCTCGCTGATTGCCTTTCCTAGCTGTTTCTCTATAGCGGCTTGGTTCTGATTGGCGTTGAACATTGGTCAAAAACTAGCTCATCAATCCGTATTAAAAACATAACACAATAAGAATATTTTAATTTATTTGCATCAATTTGAAGAAATAAGTTGTAAATGCTAATTGTTATAAAAGTTTAATTATTTCGACTGAGAATGTAGAAAGGCTCGAGGAAACAAAACAATCCACAGATTTATTTTCTATCCTGTGTAAGATGTACCGAATGAAATTACTATGTTGGGCAATAAACAGTATTAACAGTAGCATGTCGGACGGTTTCAACTCGTGTAATAATAAAATATTCATCGTGACTCCAAAGTAGACAGTACAAGAACCTGATCTTTCACCTGTTTATCATGTGATCCCAGCAGGTTTGAAATTAAGTAAAAGAAGAAACAACTTTCCCTTTTGGAACATTATGATGTGGTTTAACGTTAAAAGCTTGATTGGCAAGGAACGATTGTACAAAATAATTTATAATAATAATAAAAACTCACGTTACCGCATCGACCCAGCTATATACATCTAGAGTATTGGCCATCTGATTTGTGTTCCTGAAATTTCAATATCCCTTAAACATTTATCTCAGATAAGAGCTTCATCGATAGTACAGGGCCGAGGTTATCGGTTTTACAGATTTCCTGTCCTAGCGTCGAATCCGATTGGAAGCCACTGCATAATAGCCATTTCTAGAATATATTTCGCAAGTAACAAAGATACAAATAGTGTATATAAATAAGAAAGGTGCAACAGCGTCAAACGGCCAACAAATCACTCTCTGTTAAGGTTTTTCTCTCGGGAGAAAAGTTTTGACATCGCTGATGGATTGCTGAAACACTTCTTATCGTAATTTACAATGCGGCCCGTCGCACGTATCTTTTCTAACGGAAAAAAGTATTATATACTATATAAAAAGTTCCATGTTTTGCCTCTTTTGTTTGATATGCTTAGATTGAGCTAAATCAAGTTACAAGCTAAAGCTAATAAGGAAATGTTTATAATTAGTGAACGTTTAAGATGTTTTCCCCCTGATATGCTAAACTTGCTTCTAATTTTCATCCTAATGAAGCATTAAATAAATAAAACATTTTTATTTTTCAGATTTTATGTGTGTCTTTCTTTAGTATGTTTTAAATGTATGTTTTGGCCCAATAAATAGACTAATTTTAGTAAACATTGAAAGTTAATATTTTGTCACACAAATAGGGTAGAATACATTGTAGGAACGTTCCATAATAATTATTTTTCAAAAAACTTGACATCTCGCCATCAACTTCAACGAAAAAGGCTTTATTAAAAAATGAATCAATTTAATAACAATGCAGCCATAGGTGAAATTAACATTATTGCACACTACATCAAATGTTATTCCTTCCTTAAATTTTTAAAAATAAAATTTATTCTTGTCTTTGTATAAGAAGTGATATGATAAAAAGAAAGATTTAATCAAGTCCCTAAAAGAACCGACCAATTCACGGGAGATGTTTAAATGATAATTACCTAAACTCCCCTCAATTTGATCAAGTCCCTAAACTGTCACAAATTATGGTTGACTATTACATTAACAGGATAATGCCACAAAATACACCTTTCTGTGTGGTTAACTTAAAAAAGTCGTAATGGAAGTATTAGAACAATCAGGAAGCTGTTAATCCCGTTACAAAATGACAACGGTTACGAGTTTTGGATTGCTGTCATACACGAATTACGTACCATGTGACTAACATGCAAAATTAGAAATGACAGGTCTAGACATCCAGGAAGTCAAGAAAAGACTTAGCGACCCAATCGAGAGTTCGAAGCAGTGTTACGTGCTTGGCTAATTGACAATGCCACAAAAAATTGGGCTGTCGATTATTACTTTGTTCACTTTCACAAAACTTCAGAGGACCTACCGACTATTGAATTAATTGACAATAAACCTTCAACTTCAGGGAATCTACCATCAGCTGAAATAATTGGCAATAATCCTTTAACTTCAAAGTACCTACCAGCAACTGAATTAACAACAATTCAACTTCCAAAGACTTACTTGCAATTGCACAAACTTCTTTATTGATAATAAAACAACTCGAACCATATTTCTATATTTCAACAGTTATATCATAAGGGGAACCGTTGATATAGAAGAAGCATTGTGAGTTTTTAAGTAACATAATCTACTGAAGTCACATCATAACAAAATTTGTCATGAATTGTCATTTCTCAACCCCAAGCGTACTTTTATTGAAAAAGGTTCTAGTGTTCAATGCTGTAATAAGAGCAATTTGAATTGCCACAAATCCATAAATAGTTTTAATACTAAATAAATGAGCAAGTTTCAAGTTTAATAGTTCAATAATAATACATCCTGTGTGTGTGGGGATGTGATCACATCCTTGTTTTTATCATATTACTGCGATATATACATTTGCAATTTTAAATCGCAACAAAAACAGCTCTCTTCTGAGATAACATTTTACGATAAGACGGATGTAAAGAACTTTCTGCTGTTGAATGTCAAAACGTTTTACAAGTTATCAAGACTGTTTTCGAACAAAAACTCGAGCTTTTTGCACAACAAAACTTGGGATTTTCACGGTTTTTTACTCTTTGACAGGACTGCTGAAGCTTTATACTCGTCAGGTAAACTCGTATTGAATATCCCAAAAAATTGGACATCAACGGACAACAGGTTCTTAAAAATGGTTAGCGTTTTCCCTCGATTTACTTAGAACCTCATAACACTATTTGGCTTCCGCTCTTTTCCACATCGTATGAAAGGAAGACATTGAAAAATTCAAATAAATATATACATTTGCTTGGAAATTAGAATCTGTATGTATGGCCATAAAATTTAAAATCATTTATGGTCGTTTTTCTACTAATTGTTTAATGGTTTAAACAGAGTATAAATTAGGTTTACTTGGGGGAAAAAAAAACTAGGCTTAATTTGAGAAGTTCTTTCAACTGAGGAAGTACAATTTTGACGTTTCAAATTCTTTGTCCTATTAAAGTAAATAGGAATGAGCCATAGAGTCCCAATTATGTCTTATACCCTCTATTTTAGTCAACCCAACCCTTTTATCATCGATTGTAAAATCGTTTTTAAAAGCCTAAATCCCCTAATTGGGCATTCTTTCATCCTATTGGTGGCTTAACTAGAAATGACGAACAACAATTAAACCAGGTTACCTAAAGCAGGCGTAAAAAGAAGAATTTCCTATCTAGAGTATTAGGGGATTTTACGACCGGGTCCTAGAAGAAAAAATTAATGGGTTCTTTTTGAATAGGCCCGGCGCATTTTCCTTGTTTATATTAATACGGTCAAGTTTCGCAACAGGTTTAAAAAAATAATTTAAAAATAATTTCAAGGACAAAACGATGCGTTTTACGAACGAAAAAAAAATTGACCCCTTTCAATGTTTAATGACTTGTTTTATGTAGTCGTATATTTTTGAATTATGGTCACCTAAGACCTCCAAAAGTTAAAAAGTTGTAAAATTTTTTATAAAGTCTTGCCTGTTATAAAATCCAATCATTTTTTTAAACTGGCTCCTAAGGACAAATCGGAAATAAAATCTGTTGGAAAATAAAACTACATGGTTTCGGAATTATGTAAATTTTTATCAGTACGTTTTGCCATCGTAATTAATAATTACTACTAAAAAATAAAGGTAACACGCAAGGTGTATTCTAGTAATCTGGTCTATCGTTCTAAACTACAGCTTCCTTACCCGCTGACCCCAGAAGGAAATAAAGGATGTATTTGATTCATTTTAAAATAAAGCAATTTATTTCCTTTTGCAAAATTTGACAATGTAATCTGATCCAATATTTCTGTATTGGACGTTTTATAATAGATATATTACATCTAATCAAGTCCTTTCGTGGATAAAATGCAAAATTTTGTCAATTAGTGTACTAGGCAAATAAACGAGGCAAAATGTCTAAATAGGAAAAACTATGATAATCTGAACAAATCAAAACTAATTTAACATTCAAGAAATTAAATAGAATATAAGACATTAAAAAACGAACTAAAAGGACTGAAGACTACGAACATAATACGATAAAACTAAGAAAACCGTCGATAAAACCCATTCAACAAATATGGCAAATTCACGTTCATACGTATCAAGATACAAAGGCAAAAAAGCGGACAATCGTATTTTGTTGTTTATTTCAAACTCTATGTATGAATTTTTATCGTTAATTTAGTTATAACATAAGTATTTTAGTGTAAACAAATTAAACGATATAAGAAATTTATGAGTGTTAAGATTGATACACAAAATCAATTTGACGTAGTAACAGGCCAAAGTCGCTAACTCGCAATTCTCGAGTCAATCGAGGCTTCGATTTGGATAAATACTGGATAAAAACAGAAAATTTTCAAATGTTTTTTTTTGACTTTTGATATTTCCTTAGTTTTAAAAAGGTTTTTCGATATTTTGATCCAATTTTAAGAAGATTGATACTCGAAATAAATTTGAAATAAAAATAGGCCAACTCGCAACTCTCCAATAGGTAGTCGATGTTACCAGGTCGCCAGGAAGAGTTTATTTTTTTCCGATTTATTCAAATCGAAGCCTCGGTTGATAAGATTATGATTGTTTTAGTAAGAAAAACAACGGAAAATTATTTACGAACAGATTGAAATGTAAATAATCATTTATTTTTTATTACTAAATAATTTTCCGGTGTTTTGTGCAATTTCCTTTATAACCATCATAATTAGATATTTTTTTATTAAACCTTATAAAGAACATATAAGATCATTTAGTGACAATGAGGGGAAATCAAATAGCGTGACACATTTAAAAAAACGAACTCTCACCAGTACATACAAACACGAAACCTACAAAAAAATAAACATATCTTTATTGCAAGTATGCAAACATAATAGAAGCAATAGTAAAAATAAGACTTCTAACATACAAATTAGCAATAGATCATTTATACACCTGAAAGCACAACAACGATTAAAATGAAAAGACCGATGATCAGGAAGACCGTCCCGAACAATAAAAAAATCCAAACCTAATCAACTAAAGGTATCGGCAAACAAAGATAACGCTGACAAAGACCCCCAAGAGTCTATAAAAGAGACTTGACATCGTAAAAATCACCTAGGCCCAGCGTGATAGACTAACATACCAAAGATAAGTGTACAAAAAAAATTAAATAAATATAATTTAAATTTCCCAACATGAACAAAACAATGCCGTGAAGGTTTTAGTTAAAACGATAGTCTAATTAATTTATGGTTTAATAATCCCAGTTCTGAATATTAATAAAAATATTTCACCAAATGAATTTAACATTGAGCTGATGAATGTATGCGTAGCAATATTAAAAATCTGATAATTAGTTGACTTTTCTGATATACACAAGGATAAAAAATAGTTTAATAAGTTGGTTAATAATTAATAAGCGAATGGGAGAATCATACGACAAATGAAATCATCAACAATTTTTTATTAAATTAAATTGTACTTTCCCGTTCGTCAAATCAAACGTTATCGAAGCTAGCGCCGTTTTTTGACGGGTCTACACATTTATTTATTAATAAATTTAATCTATAGATTTTTTATCATCATAATCATCTTATAATTGTAAAATAATCTCATTCCGTTTTATATCTCCAGTGAACGGAAAAGATACGATTATTTTTCATAGGTTGCAGTTGTTTTATTATATTTATTATCCATTGTTATTTTGCTGATTGGATTTTTCCCTAAAGATATGCAATGCTTGGTGCCTATTTGATTCGTAATTATTTTATAATCAATGAATTCAACAGTATTGACAAATTTCACGACGAATCTGTCAATATTACACGGGTATACGTTTTTATATTTGTTTTTTGTTATTCTTTTCTAATAAACTCCCTGTTAAGACTGCTTTTGAAAAGTTCAAAGTATTTATTTTCAAATGTATCGATTAAGTAATACGTTATTTAATTTGTACGTGCCATAAATTTAGTTTATTCAAATTAAGTTTATCATGCTCAGTAAACAGAAGTCTGTGTCTGGAGTTGTAGATTAATTCGATTGTAGTATTTAGCTAAATGTATGGACTGTACGAGGTTTTAACTCAATTTCAAAAATGATTACTAATTTACAAACAGTTGATAAATAAAACAATCAGTATGGTTGAAACTGTTATACGATTATAAATAATGTACCGATATTTTGTTTATTTATTTTTTATATTAATCGCAATTCCATTTAAAAGTTAAATCAATTTGTCGCGAATGATATATAAATAACGGATAATAAACTAAAAAAATATTTTTCCTAATTGGACCTGATTAGAGTTTGTTTTTCTTTGTTCATCAAAAGGAAAAACAAATGACCAGAGGAAATTTTAAGTGGTGTTGAGTGGAAAAAATAAAAAAGAAGGGTTGACAAATAATTTATGCCAAAAGGATCATTAGACATGAGTAAACTTCTGGGAAAGGAACATGATGTTAAAATAAATTAAGCCTACAGTGGAAAAAGTTTTATTCTCTTAAGTAATACTTTATGTAAACACGTGTTGGAAACTGAAATATTTAACAAAATGGTTTATGACAATTTCCTTGAAAAACAATTAAAACGTTTCTCGTACAGTTTTGTTTCGCTCATGTCATGTAGCGTAATGTTTTCGACATAAAGTAAAATCAACGGCGAATCTCATACTTTGTTCATCATTTTTTGGTGAATGTGTATGTTTTCACTTCATATATCTTTTCTAAACGGTAGGGCCATTTCAAGCCAAAATTAACTTGAAGTTTGTATAAAGCTATTTTTTCTAACATTTGGGCACTTCCAACACGGCATGCAAGAATGGCACAATTACACAGAAGACAAACACTTTGAGCCCTGAAGATGATCCCAATAAAAGATCGAAACGTTGGCACGATAAAGAAAATGTTTTTCTGATACCTACATCACACCAGACCGCATCTCACGATATCTGAACAATTATCTATAAAGGTCACTAATCTCTACAAACTTTTTTCTGAAGTTAATCTTTTCAGTATTAAACTGAGTACTATAAGATGGATAACTTGACCAATTAATACATTACAAGTAATTAAGGTTTTTTTGGTTGAGATGAAAAAAAGTTAATGACACGAGCGGGATTCGAACCCACGATCAAGACCTGAGGTCACGCCAAATCGTAGAGCAGCGGCGTATCTAGCCCAAGATCCTGAGTTCGAATCCCGTTCGTGACATTAACTATTTTTCATCTCAACCAAAAAACCTTAATTATTTGTTATACATGAAAAATATTATTTTATATATAACAAAGGTGTTATATTATATATTACGAATATACATACTCGCTAGTATCTACTTCAAACATAATTCACTCGGGGTATTCTATTCATTCGGAAAACGGAACGGGGTAAGCGGTATTTTATTGAAGTACCCAAATATAAAGATCTCCAGGGGTTTGGATCATTGCAGGAAACGTTCTGTATTGATTATATACTTAATTAGATTCTTGTTCGTATGTATTCACGGAGTAATGACGTTTCAAGCCAGAGAGATATATCATTTTCATAAAAAACCCGACGGCATACAGGGTAGTGGAGTAATTCCGTATGATTTACCCAAACTGCCGCAAATCATTCCGAAACCACTCATTTTAGTTCACAAATTGCTCATACATCATATATCATAATCGTATATGCTGGTTTTCATTAATAATCAAAAAGAACAAATAATTTATGCACTCGTCGTACTGATGAATGAAACACAATGAAAACAGTCTTTCGGGATTTCCCCTTAACACTGTTAAACAAAAGCATATATTTATAATATATGTTGTAAAAATAAATTAAATATTTTCTCTTTAATCTATTAGGCATCACATTGTAAAATAATAATTCGCGACATTTTAGGGAAGCAGTGAGAAACGAGCACTATCTCTAATGTCTTATTGATCCTTGGAGAGAAAGAATGCTTGGGTCATCCGGCAGTTGGTAAAGCAGAACAGCCGAAAATTTTTTCCAGTGGTTTGTGTGTTAAATGAGGCAAAATTCAAGCTAAAAATGGAGTGTAATAAGTCCCGATTTTATACACACCGATAACGACATAATTTATTGGCAAAAGAATAACTAATAGATAGTATTACTTTTATCTCTTGTATTATCCCCAAATTATTAGCTTTAATTTACTTCGCTTAGGATAACAAAGAAAATTATAGAAAAGATTATAGCAAATGTAAATGTAAATATGAAATTTGTGTCACCGATTGATTGGCATTCAAATATTTCCCCGTCAAATTAACCCTTTTTATTTAACATTAACCACTTTTTCTATTAAATTATTCTTTATTAATTTCAAACTTACTGTTTTTAACTTCAGATTAGATACTTTTAATTGCAAATCACCCATTTGTAAATTCAAATCAACACTTCCTTTAAAACATTGAATAACATAGGAAATGGTCAAACTATCTGGAACATGTCTTTTTATAAAAACGTCAAATGTAGCCGGGGAATCGATCTGGAGCGGCGACTTATAGCAATCAATAAGAAATTTGAATAAGCTTTCAATTGATCACCTTACATTCTGCCAGATTTCTCAACCGTTTTGAGAGTTATTCACGATTTTTTTGGTGGCAAAAAATGTAATTTTTATACGTGCTTATGGAAAAGAATCGATCACTTTCTCGGGCAAATTTGAAGCAAGCTCAATTTGAAGTTGTTTTAAAAAGTGAAAAGGTTGACAGATTACAGAAATTTTTTAGATTACTGATAGAGCTGGGAAAACATTTTAAAAATCCATGTTGTTCAGCGAAAAATCCTCTTAAACATGAGACCTATTGCAAGTCGATGACTATATTTAGAAAATATGCATTTCCAAATGTGGTCATTTTTCGTTCGAAAACCAAGTGTTCGATTTTTTTTGAGAGCATGACAAGATGACTGTCAAATTAGTTCTGTCGACCATATGAAATTACAATTAAAATTAAATATGATATAAAATAAAGCATAAAAATGAGAGTGACTCTTAACATCAAGAATGGCACAATTACACAGAAGACAAACACTTTTGAGCCCGAAGTTGATCTCAATAAAGATCGAAACATTGGCACGATAAAGAAAATGTTTTTCGAAAACCTACATCACACCAGATCGCATCTCACGATTTTGGAATAATTAATGATTAACGGTCTCACTAATAATAACCACAGTATGATTAATTTATTGTAGATTAACTACGATATTCTGAGTTATTATTATTTTTAAGCTTCTGCTCCGACCCCCCATCAGTATTGACGTTTAAGAAACATGCTTAAGAAAAGGAACTATCCGTCGTAATTGCACAACGTGAATTCTAATAATTTCTAATAACAATAACAAAATCAAAGAAAATGGATGTTTGATCTTGGGGCAATTATTGTCCTACAATGAGAACGGAAATCGACTGGATCCCGTGCGTGTCTGCACGCTCTGGCCTTATATTACCCTTTGTATTTTAAAAACGGGTGCCCCCCTCTATGATGATTGCGTAACATTCATTACATTCCGTGTCCGTAATGCCAACAAACACATGAAACTATATGCGACTGTTATTGAAAGCATGTAAATTTGTTTGCGCCAGTGCTTTACCTAGTTTAAAAATAACCATGACCAAACAGAAAGGTAAAATGGGATATCTTTTATACTGCGAAAACCGGCTCTCGTCCATTACTTATTACAATGAGATAAAAACAGATATTGTAATTTCAAAACCTTAAAATAGATAAAAGGCAGATGGTAATCTGTATCTTTAAAAAATTAGCATTTCTCATAACCTTTGAACCACTCGTGTCATTCTTATCACATAAATATAACTTGAGGAGTTCTTTCGAGAACATAGCCGGTAATGATTATTTTTCTTTAATTGAACACCAAAATCACATTAAAGCTTGGATAATTGAAAATCCTCAAACAGCTTATTTGCCAATAAAAGAATTTAAAAGCCATTTAAAACTTGTTTGAAACCCCTTCAACCTTTTACCTAGCAGGAATGGGTTTTTTACTCTTTCCAAAGCCAAATTGCACGTTCGTTTTCGAATAATCAATCCCGTTTACATTTCAAAAGGAGCAAGGTTGTTCTGTATTATTGTGTTGTATTGACACGGTGGAGTGTACACGTAGAAAAAGAATACACAGATCGAAGCTGTGTAAATAAAACAGTTCTGACAACCGGTGTCATTGAGAATATATTTAAAAATGAACTAACTGGCTGACTTGGTTGCAGGGCGATAATTATTCTCTGGTCTGTGGTTACGGGCACACCAATTGGACTGCTTATAATGTGCAAAATGTTTCCGGGGAACTGGAGAACTAACTTTGCCGCTTGGAATAATGCTATAATCGATAAAGGTCCTGATTATTGGATAGTTTGAATCCTGTTTCCACGAGATATCCAGGGGGAAAATTGACACCGTTTGATGTACGGGCAAATTCTTGAACAAGTAACGTTACGAAAGTTTGAAACAATGTGTACTGCGAAGTCAAAAAAGAAAAAAAATGAATACTGTATTGTAATATCCATTATAACAAACTACAACATAATATAATAAAAGAAGATGAAAATGTATATCTTCTGTGTAAAGATGAATAGAAACAACTTTCCTACTCTTGTTTAGCTGCTGAACTTTGCCAAAACAGAGATAATAGCATAATTGTTTAGTAAAGTTCACTAAAACGATGGACAACAATTATTCCTTTGTTGTGTCCAATTATTAATTCCATTCTACATTATAGGTTGTAGTTTTTAAAGTGTTTAACTTCTTGTATTAAATTCACAATTTCGTGGTCCACTTGACCAATTAATTAAGGATTTTGGTTAAGATAAGAAAGTCAATGGCACGAGCGGGATTCGAACCCACGATCTTTGGCTAGATAGGTCACTGCCCTACTACCATTTGAGCTATCGTGACCTCAATCCACTCTTCCGACCTCACCCCATCCAAACCGGATTACACGAACTTGAAAAAGGGCAAAAAAGAGGGAAAACTCAAAAGGTGGGGGTTGAGATAGGAAGTGGTAGAGAGCAGTGGCGTATCTAGCCGAAGATCGTGGGTTCGAATCCCGCTCGTGCCATTGACTTTTTTAATCTCAACTAAAAACCTTAATTAATTGTTTTTGTATTAAAGTTTAGTTGGATCGAAAAAAGTCAGTACTTTCTTTTTTATACATCCATATTTTTTTTGTCGTGCAAATAACACACGCGTATGCTATAACATGCAGTAAATTACATAAAAATGTCTTCCGTCTTTCATTTATCGACAAATAATTTATATTTGACTCTAAAAAATATACCAGTAAAAGAACATTCTGAGATGAGAGCTCTAAAAATAATACTAGATACGTTTCATGAACTTATCATGAAGTTGTTCCTGAATGAGAGAAACGCTCGAAATAGTGTACTTCACATCACCATGACAACATTAATTTCTGTAATAACAAGTTCATATGTAGTATATTTATCCAATGCTTGTGATAAAACTTAAGATGTATCTCATGTCCTTAATAAATTTGTTGAGTTTTGTTATTAGGTTACTAACGTTGTTTTGGCCAATTTGTTACAAAAATGTGGTTAAAATTAAAAGCTTTTTTGCTTTTAAGTGAAGAAGGATATTTATTCAAAAATAAAGAACACTCGTGAAGACGTAAAACGACACTAAACAAAGTGAAATAATTCATGTACAATAGAATGTACATAGGATATGCTAAATTAAGCGATCAGAAACTGAGCTATTTTACAATATTTTCAATGTTAAATTAACCGACTTCGGGAAATTTAAGACGCTGCATTTGTGATTCGTCACGATATCGATTGTCTAGAAGATTAGTGACGAAAAAATGATAAGTGGATCTGATTATATAACCTTATAATTTGTCAGAGGTCATGGAGAAAAACGATTCAACTTCCTTCAAAATGCCTTGCATTTTGTTCGGTACAAGGGAAATTCAATTTCAACAAATTTGTTTTATCCGGATCAAATTAAATGCTGAAGTGGATAAAACGTCTTTTATTTTATTTACAAGAGTTTTCTGACGGTAATAATCTAGAGGTAAAAGACGACGAACTGTGGTAATAAAACAAAGAAGTCATTAATAAAAATACTAAGAATAACAACGCACACACATATGTAAATCATTAATAATCTGCAACCGCAATGCGGCGATCGTCTGAAAGCGTTTATAGTAAATGTTTCGCAGTTGATTTAGTAGGCTTTATTTTTTGCGCGCTGGAACTTAATATGGACGGTGCTGAGTGCGTTCTACTTACTCTGCCTTCGCCCAAACCGTATCATCTTTTTGTAAAGTCCTACGCTCCTCTTGTGCATAATCACCACCAGGACGTCGTGAAATAAAAGCCCCCCTCTCATTAAGCAACGTTAACGGATGAAAAAGTGTGCAAATGACATTTTGAAACGAATGGCCCTGGCTAAAAAATCATAGGTTATTCCAGTGATTAATTTTTTCTGCTGCTATTTTGGCGAGTTTTCCTGAAAGCATGATAGTCGTTTTGAAACGTAAAATCTCCTCCGTACAGAGTATTGTGCATCCAATAAACCAGTTTCACAACGCAATTCACCGTTAGATTCGGCACTATCATTAAGCGTCAGTCATTCTCGTTACAAACGGACCTCCTGATCACGACTGGTAACGGAAGTCTTGCACTACCGGCTCGTCTTTTACATTGGCTTTTAATTAAAAGCTGGTTTTTATTTTAATCTATTTGCTCTGTGGTAATTGATATAATTAGTGAAACTTTCATAAATAGCTTGTATCTTGTTGTTGAAAGCGTTCGAAGAGGAATTGTGCTGGAACATATGGCATACTAGGACATCCGCCCTACCGGTTTGAAATTCCTAACATTCGCACACTTCTTTGAAAGAAATGGTAGATGTGTTCAACAGATAAACCTATGTGATGATTTATGTACGTAATAAATTTTTCTTTTAAGTATTAATTGGTTGTTTATTAAAATTGGTTAAAAATGAACGAAAACGAAACAAGCGAAAAAATAAAACGCACTGATCTCAGGTAGTCTAAAGAGCCGAGAGAGTATATTTACACTTTACCTCCGAAATACACTTTAACTTTTTTAATTATCGCCAACATTTTTCGCGCGTTAAAAAGCAATAGCAATAACGGGAAAAGGGAAAAGTTTCGAGCGGGGTCATTTTTCACCGTTCAATTATAAGATGGACGAAATAAGGAAGTTAAAACCCAGTTAGGCCAACTTTTCGGAGGGTACGCCTAACGAGCAGTAATAAAATAATTTAATTGAAAAATTAACCCGATGTAAGAGTGCCCTTCGTTAAAGAAGGCAAGACGAGAAGGAACCTAAAAGACAAACTAGGTAGCTTATAAATAAAAAATTGCATGTTTCGGAAAAACGAAACTACTCTAAAACAGAGAGTTCTGACAATTGTCTAGAATTTCAAAAACGAAAAAATGTTATTAATTTTAATAATTAATTAAGCAATTCTAGTTGTTAAGGGGTGTGTGGCCATTTGACGGACGAATAGTATTTTTCCTTCATTTTTGTATAAATAGTTAGATTTTAATTCTAATACGCATTTATTTATCAAGAATGTTTGTATTTTATATTTCAACATTTAAATATAAAATTATCTCTGTATTTCAGTAATATTTCAAGGTTATTTAATTGTTCAAAGTGAGGTAAAAAGTTACCATTTTTCTTTACCATTTTTTCAAACTCGGTTTCCTCTATTACAAGCAATATTTTTTTTCTTAGTCTACCACAAATACAAGCTAGGGGTTAAAATAATTCTTAATTTTTGACAACAACCAAAAAGTTGTGATTGTTAGTTTTTGCCTGTATAAAAAAACCTCCCCACTTAGGTGCTAAAATAATTGCCCTCTAAGAATTTTACCTATAACTTCTCTTCAGAATGAAAATATAATAGTTCAAATATGTGCAAGTATTTTGGGGAAAAGTGTACCGAAATGTAAAAAATTAAAACTTTTCAAGAGAATCAATCATGATCGAACTTGCATTTTGCTCGTTGAGGCCCAATTCTCGCCATAAAAACGTTTTACACCGATTTATAAGATAATCATACAGGGTGTATTGCAAGTAGATAACAATTCTCAAGGCTGTGTAATTAAAATTTAGCTAAATACCGCCCCAACCAATCTATCTCAGCTCATTCCGTTCCATCCATATGGTTTTAAAGTTTAAAGCCCAGTTTTCTGAACTTATACTCTTTTTTTTCAATGCTTGACCGCATTTCTGAAATATCGTTAAATGATGACAGCATATGACAGCCTATTTTCTTACCTGGTCAGTTAAATTCAAATGATTTTTTCAAGAATTCAAGAATGAGGTAGTTTAGTAAAACACCCTTTTCATTTTTTTTTGCTAACGTTTCGACCTTTAATCGAGTCATCTTCAGGGCATAAAGTGCGGTGCCGTACTGGTTTCGTGTTTTGACTTTCGCTGTGTAGGTAGGCTTAAATCGGAAGTGTAGGACAGAAAACAACTGATGCAAAGATTCGGGAATCACGTGAAGAGATGAGAGCCGAAAATGAAGAAGTTCCAATGGCTACATGAGCTATGCTGACTAAATAGATGTCCACAGTGTGTTTTGCAAGGAGTAGGCCAGTTCCAGTAACTTTTATAATTTACAAAAATGTTCGAATTTATTGTAATTTATATTATTTTTGAACGGTAATTGTGACCTGAATGAGATACTTGTCAACATTGAAAGCGCATAAGCCTAAAAAAGTTTAATGCTGATTCTAAAAATGTAGTCACACGCTGAAAAAAAAAGAGAGTAAAAGTAGAGAAAATTTGTTTTTTGTTATAAAAAACGTGGTTCCCCCCCCCAAAAAAAATGTATGGTTGTAGGCATTTACTATTTGCAATACATGCTGTATATGTAAAGTGTTTTATTTGAGAAGGTAATTTTATAGATTATAAAAAAAAGTGTTTTTAGAAAACGCTAAGGGATGCCAAAAACTCGTCAAGGCGAGATACACCAAAATACTTAATTCGCAAAGGAAGATCACTTCCAAATGCAGGAATCTCATAAAACCTGGTTTAGAACAAAAACTACTTTTAGTTTGATATAAATAAATATATGTAAATGCAAACTGGGGTCAACAAATAAGTTTTTGTAAGTCAAAATTTAGCTAATGGGGTCAATAAAGTGTTGTAAACTACGGCGAAACGTTTATGAACCAATTTTCTCACACCGTTTGTCAACGTGATTAAACTGATTCTTATGATTTCATGCTTTATCTCCGACACGCTAATTGAATTGGCCATATAATACTTTATTGGTTTGTTCTTCTTCGTAAAACCACGTTAAAATGTGCAATACACGATAAAAATCACGACATTAACCGATTGCCGATCGAATATTATTGATTTTTTTACGGGCGAACGTGTTAAAATGTTTAAACATGATATTAGGTCAAATAATTCCTTTGAGAACCATAGGAAAAATTGTATTTTAAATATTGTTAAAATCACATTATGCCAGGTCATCTACGATGTGATTTCCATGGATTTCTTACTTAGAATTGATGAATGGAATAGTCGATAAATAACAGCTGAGCACGTATTAAATTATTCATGACCGGATAATTTTTACACCTTTCCTGGTAAAGAATATTCCATTTTGTTAACCGTGCGATTTTTTAAATATTTCACTAGTCTTATTTGGAATGGAAATGAGAACAACTCTCGGGTAAATTTCCTTGACTCGTCGAAACGTTTAATTTTTTTAGATTTGCTGAATGAAAATTACAGGAGTGTTGGCGTAATGCATGTAAATGTTCTAAATTATTTTTTTGGTGTATTTAAATTTCGGCGGTTATAAGCATTTTACTTTTATACTAAAGTGGATTTTGAGTACAGCTACATACTTAAAAAAAACTATTTCAGTCATGTTTTGTAATTGGTGATTAGTGGTTAACACAAGTTATCAAGCAACTTTTCGGACAGCACACTGATTTGTTGCTCTGTAAAAACGAAATTTTCAGCAATTAAATGTTAATTTTATTTAAACCGTGTATAAAAAGTATGAGTATATTGAAGACCCTACGGTGTGGTAAAACTGCCTCTCGAGCAAAACTGGATTAGTCCGACAACTTTTCATGATTGGAATTTTAATGTAACCTTTGGTAAAAATTCAATATTTGTTGTAATTTTTTTTACTGCCTTCTACTGCCTCTGGCTCGACGACACCGGAATAAGCACTTTTCTCTTTTGACTCAACCAATTTTGCCCTGAAGGTTTACTAAGCCCAGGAAAAATGCAATTACCGCATATTTATGAACCGTCCAAATTGCCCATCGTGATGAAAAAGAGCATAAGTTGACAGCTTTTGGCTGTTAATTAAAACAAACATTATGTGAATAATTTGTGCTTGGTTATCCGTGTTTTTTGGTTGTTTGATGGAATTTCACAATTTATCGTAATCAATTCGTATTGATCGAATGATGTACTTTGGGTTTTTTTAGCACAATTCTAACTTAAATTATCGTTTGCTTAACCTTATAACTATCTAAATAGCATTTGGTGCAATATAGTAGATAAATATTTTTTCTAGGCTTTATTTTTAATTAATGCAGCAATCGATGATGGTATATAAATCAATTGCTGACATTGTCACTAGCACGTTTTGCATTTTTTAATAATATTTATATTATTATGTAAACGTTAATCTGTTGTGAAAGTAAAATTATCGACAATAAATCCCCGTAATTTCCATACCTCAACACAATAAATATCTCGATTTTAAGTTTTATAGATTTTTGCTACTACACACAAATCTATTAGACTACTTAATTAATAAATTAATACTTACATTAACAATTAACGACTATTAATAAAAATTAAATACATAAACTATTTTTATGCTTTGTAAGCAAATATATTCTGTTTTGACAGAACGCTTAGGAAGAAAATTTAAAAAACCCTGACTAATAGTTTATTAAAAATCTTCAATCGTATTGGCCACGCCGAAGAGCTGAATTGATCCGACCATTGAATTTTCATGTAATTAACCTAAAGTGCCCAAGTTTGGATTACCTAGCTTTCTATAAAATTACGTTTATAATAGTAGCATCGATGGAATAAAATTAAAAACACAACGTTTTGTTCACCTACGTCTATATTTCGTATCGATTTATAAAATTCTTTTTAAACAGTCATGATCAATTTGTGCTGAGGTTGCCTTGTTCTGTGTAAAGTAAGTTTTTTGAATATTTATACAGGATTACTTATTAATTAACAATCGCCAATTTACCATCGTTATTATTTATGAAGAGAAGTCAACGTTGAGAATCGTTGGATATTGTTCTGATTTTTAAAATATAATAAGACCAATTTTAGTGTTTTTAAGTCGAAAATGTAGCAAAGTAAATAAAAAAGTTAACGATTTGACAATTTTATTTTATTATGTAATTAATGTTGTGATTTAGTCGAGTTTTCATACAGTTTTATTTAACTGGTTCCGTACGAAATTAGACTTAATTATGAAGGGGATTTATGTAAATGTTTGAACTTATTGCAACATTTCCATATTTTTTGATTCTTACATATTCTCTGTAAGGAAAAATGAGCTTATAGTTGCTTTGAAGATATGTTTTTTAACGTAATATTTTTATCATGCGTGGGGAAATTTTAAGCCATATTTCCATTATATGTGTTACTAATGTTACCTAAATAAAAAAGGGCCGATTTTCCAGTTGAAGGGGTTTGAAACAAAATATTTCTCGCTATTGAATACCACGAGACAAGTTGAAAAATTTAATTACAAGCTTGTCGTTTTAATTAGATACAAATAAATTACCTGTCTGTAATATGAAGTCATGTCGTGAGGCTAAGTCCCATATTATCCGATAAAATAAAATAATACACTTCACAATTTTTTTTAATAGAAAAAAAAAAAAAGGATATACCACAAATGTAAAGACCGAACACGTACCCGACCACGGCCGCGACGGGAGCGACCTTGCGACTGACGGGGGGGCGGTCGACCGCTGGGACCTATCCGAGCGCTTCCTGCGGACCTGGAAAACAACCCGGTACACAAAAATACGGAAGTCTTTCTCTTTCAAGAATAAAAATGTACTAAATAAATTGAATAATTAATAAATTAAGGGAAGATTGCGAGAGACAGTTGTCTTGCTGGGAAAGACAGGGGAAACGAGGACCACTTCACAAATAATTAATTTCGAAAATAGAATTTCGGCAAAGTACAAATATTAGCACTTTCACAATTTGCTTTAATGCTTTTTAGCTGATTTACATTTATTTTTTTGAGATGGATTTGTTTATTTAATTTTCAAGGCAAGGTTCAATTTAAGTAATGCCCTTGCATCGTTCGATGGGCCAATTAATAGTAACAGAAAACTTCTGATAACGTAGTTTTTATACTTTGCTGAATGTTCAATAAAATAATTAAATGATTTAAAGAAAAGAATTAACCTTTAAGGTATTGGTTAAAATGAAAAAGTTAGTGTCATGTGCGGGATTCGAACCCATGAGCTTCAGCTCAATACGTCGCGCCTCAAGTGGTTAGAGCAGCGGTATATTAAGCTGAAGGTCGTGTGTTCGAATTCCGTTCAGGACACTAACTTTTTCATTTCGATTAATAACTTAGATTAAGATTAATTAATTGGAAAAAGTAATTCGGTCAATCGGGCCACGAAATATGACGAATTTAAAACAATTCAAGTTTTTCATGATGGTATTGGATATAATTCAAAAGTAACAAGAATATCACCTACAAATATTTTTTATTTCATACTTTCTTAAAAACTACTTCAAAAACACTGAGTATATTTTCAAGATTTCGAGTAATATATCCCCATCATCAGTGACTCATTCAAATGATTAACTATATAGAATACAGACTCTTTTTTTAATACTGAAATACAATAGATGCTCATATTTTTTTACGCCTTAAATGATTTATGATAGTTTTAAAATCTTCACGAATGGGTTACATTTTTTTAGAGGATTGAGTTGTTTCCTTTACAAGTGAAGGTAGATTAAGAAGAATTAAGATCTGCAGAGTGATGAAGTACAGCAGTTTTCGATTATTCGGCCTGATTATCCTCATTGTTTCAGTCAATCAGGTATAAATCAATGATGTTAATTTTGATAAAACTTTTCCGTGTAAAGAGCAAAGTTGCTGACTGATTTTGCACCCTTGGAGGGAAAACTGGGTAAGTCCAAAAATATTTCAGGATTGCAATTTTAAAGACCTCCAAGACTTTAGATACAGATTTAATTTTCGTTGTTCCTCACACTTCATCAAATTCGATGTAGTTGCCCTCGGAAATTATATTTTGTCTTTCTGGTACTTATACGTTATGCACCATCAATTGACTAGTTTTATAATTTAAGGAGCTTATCAATTATCCGTAGTAGAGAGTAAATGGGAAAAGTCAAGTTGTATTACAAGTTAATACTATTTTTACAGGTGAAATAACAAAAATACACATGTTACTAACGAAAAATGCTAATTCAAACAGATAAACAAACGTATCAGCTGTCGTAACCTAGGAAAATATTCTTTAGGGCGTAGAATTATCGAAATTTGGCGTAACTTTCTAAATGTTTAAAAATACACATTTAGGTAAAAAGTAACTGGTTTCCTTCTTGATTTAAAAAATTACCAACGGTGCAAGGCCTAAAGGCTTACTGGAATATGCACTTATCTCATTTGGACAAAATTTGACTTATCCAGTTTTACCCACCAGGGGCAGATAAATTTAAAAAAGTAGTAGGACATCTACGAATTTGTAAAATTTCTTCTTTTTTTTCATCATTAAGATGGCTGAAGATGAAAGCGTCTGCCAGACCAAAATGATCGTAAACAACTACAAACACACTATAGTAAAACCTAAAGTGTAAGATTATTACTTAAAATGAGTCCTGCTGTAATTACTTTTAATCGACTGTGTTCAGGAAAAGGACAATGGGTGGTGTCCTTTGGATCGTTAGAGAGCGCTAATTATTTGCAAGACTTCCAACAATATCACTCTATTCTGAGTTATCCTAATCTCATTAAGGTTAAATTTGCAATATTAATAAAATTTTGAGCACAAGTTTTGACTTTTAACATAAGAGGTGATGGTTTTTATTTAGGTGACGTTGTAACGGTTGTGCTTCACATATTCAGGCCACGTTTAGAGTCTAGATATACTCCAACGTAACGGCTCACACGGGGGAAAGGGGGAATTCAGTTGTAGTGAGGAGTACGGTATAATTTTTACAAAGGTGAAGGGTATTGATTTGGAGGAGGTGATATTTGTTATCCATTTGTGCACTAAATAACTGAGATTTTTAGTTAATGTTTTAGACCTTGTTCTGATAACTGAAACAAATTTTGGGTATGGCTAGGTTCATGGTTAAGTGAAAATGTTAGAAATGAGTTAAAGAAAAGAGGGGAATCAGGTCGCATCATTCGATGCTTTGGAATTCGTTCTCTCTACTACTCTATCTAAACAATATCGGACCGTATAATATATAAACCAACATTAAATTCATAATTTGATCGTTTTTAATAAATTTGGTCCGCTTTATACTGGCTGGGTTCCTCACAGAGAGATCTAATAACATTAAATTATCGACTGTAGTTTATTCATAAACTCAATGACTCATTAACGGCACGAATGCAGTGGTAAGTAGAAAACCATTTATACTGTAAATAAAAATTAAACGCACAAATGAGCGATAAAATATGTAAAGACAATTTATTTTATGTTCTCTTTCCTCTCTCTCTCTCTCTCTCTCTCTCTCTCTCTCTCTCTCTCTCTCTCTCTCTGTCTGTCTGTCTGTCTCTCTCTCTCTCTCTCTCTCTCTCTATCTATCTATCTATCTCTCTATCTCTCTCTTTTTACCTTCTCTCTCGCTCTATGTCTTTTTATTCTTTCTCTCTGCTATATTATATATATATCAGTGTTTTGAATTAGAGATTTGATAACAAAACCGTTTTCTTATATGGTGAAAATGATAAAATATTTCTTTAGCGATTACCTCAATTGGTGCCTTATCTTTCTATTTTTTCATGACTGGTAATGGTAAAATACATTTTTTTTCAATAATTTGAATGTTACGTTTGATGCTTATTTCAATATCGGAACAGTCAGACCTATCTGTCTTAATATTTTTCTCTAAATATTAAAACACATATGGAATGACAACTTACGGAAATTTCAGAAAATCTGAACGTATTAACGTTTGGAAAACAATGTTCTAGAGCCGAAGGTCGACATGGTATAAAATGAATCTGTGCTAGAACCGTAGCACTGTACACAATTCTTGTTGATACCAAACGAGAAGGAAGAATATTTTTACACTGTTACAATCAACAGGCTCCCTCCGCTTGTAATATATATAATATTGTCCAACGCTAGGAGAGCGAGGAATCACGAAGGAAACAAGGCAAATGAGAAGGCAGAGAAGCTCGCAAAAGCGGCAATTCTACATAATAGTGTTCAGAAAGGCTGTATTTATCAGCCTAAGGTATGTGGAAGATGGAGAGCGAATGTATAAAGCTATGGGAAGACGAGTGGTCCAAAATAAGAGGACGTTCACAGTCGCGGTTCTTGCGCAAATGAGAATTAATATGAGCCATTCTTGTAAGGTGACAAAGGCGTTAACGGACGGAGATGGAGTGTATCATTTATACTCGTGGCGGTCACATTACCTTATGTACGACTCTGGGATGTTTCTGAGATGTTAACATGACAGTGCTGCAAAGGTAGTTTCTGGAAGATAAATTATAAACAACAAACAAAGCCTTATAGTTTGTTGAGTTACGATTACAAGTGAACACAATTAAACTGTGTTTTAACTGTCCAAACCTATTTCAAAGTTCGCTCATTTTCAATGTTCAAGAGAATGTCAAAAACATAACTATAATTTCAGATAGTAAAGTAACTATCAAAGCTCTGAATATGAAACAACTTTACCCACACCAACTCAAAGGTAATAATGAATTAACCAAAATAAACATTACTGAATATTATATACCATATCGTGACTCGACACTGTGTTCCAGTGCGCAGGAATTTGGTAGAAATTTAAAACAGAACAAATGGTCGCTCTCGAAAGAATGGAACTCTGTCACGTGGCTGAAGGAACGGGACTTTTCTGCGGGGCAGACATTATGTTAAGGTGTATCTATTCAATGTTTTAACTATACATTCAGCCTTCAAAATCCAAACTGAATTTTTTCCAAATCAAACTGAATTTGTCGTAATTGAATGGCACTTTTTTCAAATCATTTTAATGTTATTCGAAAGTTGAGTATTTCCTAACCAAATTGAACTTTCTCCTTATCAAATGGATCTGCACAATTTACAAAAGTTTAAAAGCTAAAGCAACAAATCTTTCCGACTATATATATGTAAGGAAAAATAATGGGTCCTTGTTCAAATCAAACTGAACGTTTTCCGAATCAAAACCAACTTTGTATACATAAATTAAACTTTTTCCAAATGAACTAAACTTTTTCGTAATTAAATTGAACCTTTTCGTAATCTAATGGAACTTTTTCCAAATCAAATGGTTCGGAACAATAGCCGAAAATTTAAGTGCTAATTGAACAAATTGTTTCGCTTCCGTATGTAAGTATAATAATAAATTGAAAGTTTTTCTTACATTAAACTTGTATCAAATCAAATGGAACATTTCCTATCAAATGGATCATAAATGATTATATGTCATAGTAATACAATAAAACTCTTTAAATTTAATAGATAATTAAAACCGAACCTAATATATAGATCCAGACCGCATCTCACGATTTCTCAATAACTAATGTATAGAGTGATAAGCAATAAAGAAATAACACTACATGCAGCCATCCTTTCAAGTTTTGAAAAGAAAGCAAATTTAAATTGCATTAGGGGAAGCAATAATAAACCAAAAATTAGAACAAGAGGATCATAAGAGCAATGTAAACCTAAATTTCATAGTTTGAGGTCAGTGAACATGGAATTTAAGTGGATCTTTATTGATTCAACTCGTAATAACACATAATGATCTGTCAGGCTTCGTAGTAGGTTTGTGCCGGTGTAATACGGTCGGTTTAAATTTAACGAAACATTTATAATTGGAACATTACTAAAAGTTGCACTAAATACTATAGAATTTAATAACATTTATTCTAAAACTGGTGGTTGCATCACACAACTCAAATTTATCTTAGGCACACAATCAATCAACTATTATGATCGGCCTGTTAAAGCTGTCTCACGGAACTCAACTTTTATCAGCTGAAGGAATTATCATTCCGATCGTCCAGCCGGGTATGTTTGCCACGTATTACTTACACAAACAGCACGATTTAGAAATTTTTCTCCGTTCACAAAAATAAAAGAGAGAAGAAAAAAGGTGAAGGCGAAAAATGTGATTTTTCCGGTTTTCAAATCTCTTGCGGAGATAGAGATGCGGACGGGCGGTTTCAACTCTGTGCGACAGGACCATCAACCGCGGATGCCGAGGATATAACGACTATGACAGCTCCCGCTGTTCCACGTTACTCTGCGCGTGACACAGCTGATACGCTGAAACCGATGGTTATTGTTCACTAGAACAATGAATAGAAACAATATAGCCGATTAAAGGCTACTTTCATCTCATTGACACCTTTTAAAATGATTGGATTCACGAACTGTAAATTGGATTGTAGAAATGACGTTATTTCTGTTTAGAGCAGGAACGGGAAAAGATTTGGTCTAAGAATAGCTAATTAAAGTAGCATTCATGGCTACTGTTTGATCCGACTTGTTGATGCCGTGAGATTTTATTGGCATGCTTGCATAGTACTATACTATTGGATTCCAAAAAACTAGGAACTGATAATTTTTATCTTTTTTAAATTATAATAAAATGACATCCAAGTTTTCACTACTTATTGTAAGAAGGGTCAACTAATTTTGTTTTAAGTGTATTAAGTAAACAAAAGTTCTTGATTAAATGATTCACTTGAATCATAAAAACAGGAAATATTTTCCCAAAATGAAGAGTCAAAGAGCCGCTACATTATGATATAATTGGTGAGCACACGATACACTTTCCATTATATATTTTCTTTTATTTTTCCTTTTCTTTTTTGTGTGAATGGTGCAGCAAGAATTGGTCAAGATTTTCCAATTTGCACAACAATTTAAATTACGGATGTTAGATTTAATATCTTTTATATAACGATGCTACTGAGAATTTTTGAGAAAATGGAGTTGACAAAATGAAATCGAAGATAAATGCGCGCACTTGCTCGAAGAACTTACATATTGTTTGGTAGAATTAGGCGTTGATAGGAAAAGGTTGAGTCGGTTGTCGTAATTATTTCATTTGCACATAAAAGTATGAAAAGGAGTTTGTATCTAGTCTATGTAATATTTCATCTAGTCTTTGAATGAAGGTGAAAAATTAATTAAAAGAATTAAATCTTCACTTCCGAGACAGAATGGGCCTGGCAATTGGAATGCAAATTTAATGTTTAGACCTTTGGTTTCTGTACAATAAAGGTCATTTCGGATTACAAATTTACCTGCACCAAAATTTTTGACTATGTATTTAACATCTTTACATAATTATAAACACTACACTGTCGTGCCGTTCTACAGTCTGAAACCTCTGAGTATGGAACAGGCTTGTTTAGATTTTCATTAATTTCTTGGAGAGGATAAACGCCATCTGATTGTTAAAACGACTTCTCATTATGATTGAAATGGTTGAATTATTGAAGTGGGGTATTTTCGTGAAAATATTAACTCCTAATTTTTTTCCTTTTCTCACCCAACTTTATTTTCTTTCTATTGATCCTTTCATTTCACGAATGCAAACTTGTGCTTGATTTTGCAAAGACTACACTGTAGTACCGCAACGACCTGGTGGAGAAGTTTACTTTGTAATGTTATTTGAAAAACGCTAACAGTTTTAATTTAACGTTACTTTTTATTATCAATATAATATAATATTCTCTCCTTCTTGCCATTTTCCAAATCTCGTGTAATCCGATTGGATTCTCGACGACGAATGAAATTCAGGGAGGGAAAATTCAAAAGGCGTGGTTGAGATGGGAAGCTGGTGCCCAAGTGGATCGAGGTAACGATAGCTCAAGTAGTAGAACAGCGGCGTATCTATCTAGCCGAAGATCGTGGGTTCGAATCGTGCCATTGACTTTCTTATCTTAACTAAAAAACCTTAATTAATTGGTCAAGCGGGCCCCCAAATTAGTGAATTTATCAAGTCTATACAGCCTTTAAGCATGAAGACTTACTGAAATATACATTATCGATATATATAGATCGAGATATACTATTTGCGAAAAGTTGACTTTTCCAGTTTTCCCCCCAGGGTGCAGAATTATAAAGGGGAAATTTTACTACGGCACAGTAACACACTGTAAATAGCCTATAAATAGATGATACAAAATATATATTGATTCAACTTATCAATGTGTTAGGAAAAGAAAGGAATAAACTCTGGAACGCAGAAAAAATTAAATTGGAATAATGTTTATCTCCTAGTACGGGAGCAGTAATACGATGAGGGATTCATTTGTAAAAACATTTTGTATAAAAGATCTAGAAGAAATAGTTTATAAAAGAATTCTTTTAAAATTAATATAACGAGTTTAACATTTCGTAGTAAGAAAAGGAAAATATTTGCTATGAATGTTACATAGATGATTAAATTGGAAAAAAGTCTATCCTTATCTAACACATTTCTTGAAACCTATGACCTATAAAAAACTATAAAAGTAAAACATGATTTTATTTTCGGAGTTTGAAATTAGATTTATGATTTAGTAGAAAATAAAAAGTAACACTTGGGAATGGAGTAACTCCGAGCTGGGATGAGGATTGTTAGAGTTAGAACACTATGGTGGTCAGGCGTTTGCGTAAAAACTAAAAATATCGAAGCCGAGAAGTATGAAAATCGTTCGACTGGAACGGAATGAATGTTGAACGCAAGAATGCCGGACTTATGAGGGCAAAAACAGAACCATCTTGTAATAAACAACGTGTTTGTTCAATCACTTTTATTCAGTGAAATTTAAAAGGATACGTGCACAAATAGTACACAATCGAACAATCAAAGCTGTTGATCTTAATTAGATAGTCGAGGTAGCAGTTGGCGAGTGAGAAATGACGGGAATGGGCGAGCCGAAAATTCGTTTCATTATTGCACGTCAATCGGCTCGGCAAACACGATCGTGATACAACGTCGACGAACCACTAGGTATTTGTAATTTGGTCGTTACCGATCTTCCTGGTCTGCCCATCCTCGTAGTGTTAGGCTTTCAGATGCGTTTCGTCATTTCACCAACTTCAATGTTGGTCTGGCCGTCAAGATTATTTGGTGAAGTCGTCTCTTTTATAAGGTCATGAGGGGTGATTGTATCCATGTTATCTTTGTTTGTCGATTTTTTGGTGGATTAACTTTTTTTAGAGTGTTCTGTAATGGCATGGTACTGTGCATTATTTTAATTTGAAATAAAAATAGGCCCTGATGATGGCAGTATAAGGTGCCGAAAGCTCGGTGAACCCATCAATCTTCTTTTTTCACCTACCTAAATGACCTCTATGAAGGTTGGAACCCTACATAATCTTATAAATGTTATTTTTTAATTATTTTTTACTTGTTTTATTTTTTTATTTTATTACGTTTTATCCTCCCATTTTTTTATTGGTTTCCTGGGAAATTAATGCAGCTTTTGAAAATTTGTTTTACAAAGCCTAAAGAAATCGAAAAATTTGCAATTTCTGTGGTACTGCCAAAACTGTCCATTCTCGATCAAATCATCACGAGCAATGAGAAATGGATTTTTATGTGTCATGGATTGATATGTCGAATAACAAGAGGTATACAGGTCATTTAACAGTTATAGTGACTATAAATTAAGGTTTTTAGTTTTAGTTACTAATTTATCGGCTCAAAAAAGAACGAAATGAAATCATAGAATTTGTAAGATTTCTTCTTTTCACTTCACCATTAAGATGGCTGAAGATGAAAGCGTCTGCCAGACCAATACGATCATAAACGTAAATCGTTAAAAAAGTTATAGTGACTGTTAATTAAGGTTTTTAGTTGAGACAAAAAAGTCAATGACACGAGCGGGATTCGAACCCACGACCTTCGGCTTGCTTCGCCGCTACTGTACCACTGAGAGAGTAGACTACTAGTTTATTAACAAATTTACAACTTTAGTAGAGTTAATAGTATTTATGTTTCTTTCCACATATTTATGAATGGTAGTTCATTTAGTGTATATATTTGTGTGTGGATTTTGTTTATTATATTGTTGCTCATGTTTGTTTGTAGCTGTTATTGCGTGCTATGGATTTAATTTCTTTAATCAGTCTGTATGTCAACATAGTCATTGTGTGGTAAACCGTAATGGGCCGATTCTTCTTCACGATAACACCAGGCCACATGTCGCAATGCCAACCATGCGGAACTTACGGACTTGGGATATGAAACCTTACTGCCGACAGACTTCCACATTTTTAGGCATTTTGATCGATTCTTGATGGATAAAATTTTTAGAGGACGCAGCGACGTCGAAAAAGCCTTCAAAGACATTATTTTGAAATAAAGATATTTAGAAATAGAAACGCTTACTAAACGCTGGTAAAGATGCAGAGAATGCGATGGAAAATATTCCGAATAAATTCTTTAGTTTATAAAAATTAAAATTAGTTTTGATTGCGTTTTTTATATCTGTATTATTTTTGCAGTTATCATGTTATGGTGTATATGCAGTCAGAGGGGTTGACTTTGTCAATATTTGGTCTTAGTGATTTTCAGATTAAGTTCGAAGTCTTTAGTGCTGTTTTTATTCGTCTATAAAGTTTCTGTTTTTGTGATTTGGTTTGTTTAATATTTTGTTGATCGTTTTGTATGTATCGCAGCCGATAGTTGAGTGCTGTACGTTTTATTGCAGTTGGTTCAGTTTTGTATTCTTTTTAGCCAGTAGTACAATATTTGTTTAATTTCTTTCGTGGTTTTCTCAATATTTTGTAGTTTTACGATGTTCATCTTCAGCCCTTTTTAATTCTTGATTTTATAAACGGAACTAATGCATTAATAGATTTAATAATTTGTATATTTTCCGTATGCCTGTGAATGGTGGTTTAGTGTATATTTATGGCTGTGAATTTTGTTTATTATACTGTTGATCGTGTTTGTGTTGTAGCTGTTATTGCGTGCCATGGTTTTAATTGTTCTTAATTAGTCTGCATGTTAACGCTGCCTGTCTCGGCGGGGGTGATGTTAGTCGTTAATGTTTTTCTTTATACGTGCAGTTTCGGGTTTAACGATTGCATGTAGGTAATATTACTAAGTGATATATTATTACAACAAATATCTATCCCACCCTTAAACAAACATATATGTTTATATAAAATTAACAAGCACATATATTAATTCTCATCGAATGTTTGGTTTGCATATTCCAATGTAAGTGCATAAATGTATTGAAAGTGCATGTTTAATTTATATTAAAATGTGAACTAACTGTTTTTATACTTTTCATGAGATAATTTATGAAGGAATTAGTATATTCTTTATTTTTTGTGTAAAAATTTGTTAAACTGATAGAAAGTTCGTTTTAAAGGTTGTCTACTCCACCAAAAATATGTATCAAATAAATTTAATTGATTTTTATATTATCCGTATAATATATAATACTATCAAATAATTCATATTGAAATATTAATTCACTAAAAATTATTGGATATGTGAAGTCTGAAAAGTATAACTAACTCACTCACCTTATCTTCGCAATTTTTATGACATACAAATTTGCACACTGAAACAAAATAAACATGGATTAATTGAATACTTTTGATATAACAACAATTAATGTATGTGTATGTGCTATAGTGCACTACATATTAATAACACATCATATGCGTATTGCGCAGTGGCCGAGTGATAAAGGTGTTCAACTCTATGTGCCACGTTCTGGGTACAAATATCGACATGTAAATAATCTGTAAAAGGTATTGTAAAATTGTTTGACTTCCGACGAAAGAGAAGAGAAAAATATTGTGAGAGATAGAGACATGCAAGGAGTATGCGTGCGTGCGTGCGTGTGTCACACACACACACACAGAG
>CM077099.1:13849108-13870383 GCA_039619505.1 Cimex hemipterus | reverse complement strand
ACTTTTTTTCATTTCCACTAAAAACCTTAATTATTTGTCATGTAATATTTAACGTGGGTGCTTATAAAATTAAAAAATATATTACTTGCTTAAAGTGAGGCCGTTTGTTAGAAGGATTCGACCTACTGAAATACGGCAATTCTATTTTGCGTAAGTATCGTTTTTCCTACTTCAAATCAAATTTACTTCCCTGACGGAAGAAGCTTGAACGTTAGAAGGATACAGCAGCGTGCAAATGATCCTATCGTGTATCGATTTTAATTTTGTCACAGTGACATCTATACCATTTTATAATTATGTTAAAGAATATCAGTAGAATTGTAAATATTTTATTTAACTCATTCAATCAGTTGATTTTGTGTATTGCATAATGATTGCGTGTAGAACAAAATAATCTGGGCGTTCATTTAGCAGACCCATAAGGAAGTCGTACATTTTAATGTTAACGAATACAGAGGTTAATTTAATTAATTATTTGAAAAAAAATATTATTTGAATGCTGGATCAGTAAATATTTGAGGAGTAATAGTGGTTATTTGAAATTCATCTCCCTCTCTCTTTATCGACATGTTTCCTGGTTCTATGTCCTGCGTTCACGTCCACTTTCCTTGTTATTCCCTGAAACTGAATGTCGCAAGAAAATTGGGACATGTCTCGGGAGAAAAAGGCAAACTTGCCTGTAGGAAGTGTATGAGAGTACCGAATGTCTCGCCGCGTAATAAGATGATGCCATGCGTTCTGAAAAAAGCATACCCGCATCAGAATCCGAATAAAAGTAACATCTTATAAAGATTCAAACAATTTACAATGCGCCTGTTCCACCCGCATCGTGAGAATATATTACCATTGCTTACGCCTTGAGGTGAATTTTATGAATTGTTTTTAACACATTCAACCGACTCTGGAACTTTTTATCAGCAGTGCGTGTAGACAGACATCAGAAATAATTTATGATACAATAAAAAAGTAGCCTATTTATAAGAGTTACTCATTTTTTATAAACATTAGCGTCGTCAAACATTGTGCATAGGGTATTCCAGCATTGAATATCTTCAGTTTTAGGAAACGGATGTAATGAAAAAAAATTGTTGAGGGCGTCGGTGTCGCAACAGGCGTTGACATGTCGCTCACCATAGTAAAGTAAAGGGTCCGGGTTCGAATCTGACATCCTAACAACTGGGATTTTTTCCAAAAACGTCAGCAACCCGAGGGTTCATATAACTTCGTAGTTATAATAACTTTTTGCGTGAAAATATATGGAAAATATTAAAACACTATGTAAACTGTCATCGCAGTAAAGACCAAACACTTAAATCTGATCAAGCTGTTAATATTCATACTAAAACTGGAGAAAGTTATTTGTTTTATGTTTATTGGAAGTGCTCGGGCTATGGTGAAATTTAGCTCTCCGCGTACACAAAATAAATTGAAGGGCAAAAAATATCATTTTACAATTCACGTTTTCGTTTATACACTTGATGTTGTTCGCGTATTTCTTAAAAAAAAACTATATGCATTATATAATTATATTAATTAAAACTTATTATTTCAATGTAAACCAAATTAAGGTCGACGAGTTCAGAATTTCATTTCAGTTTTAATAAAGTTATTTAATTATGATAGTTTGATAGAAAATTCACCAAAACACGGGAAAATCATTTTTTAATTGGCGAAGCATAGCAACTACCTTCAAATAGGTAACATGTAATAAGGAAATAATGGGGCACGAGGCGATTTACTTATTTAGGAGCCTTACCATCAAAATTATAAGGGTTTTCCCGTTTAAGTAAAAATGTGTAATAGAAATTAACTCTTTTATTATAAGTAAAAGAAAAATCTAAAAATTACGATTATCACTACTCACAGAGAAAATCTATGACATGCAAACCGCTCCATGATGCTAAAGCCAACAAGTATATTACCTAATCGTGGAAAAAAGGGCAAAATTCCCGACCATCTCCAAGAAATTAGCTAATTGATGTAATGATATTTACACTGTGGCAAAGCCCGTTTCATTTTAAGTCCATAACCTCAAAAGAGAACACAAAAGGAAAGATAAAAGTTCCAGACTACCCCCTCAAAAAGATTATCAAGGTAATAATATGGCCAAGATGAGGCAATTTTTGTGTGCTATTTTATATGAGCCATACGGTTGTTTTATTTTTACTGCTTAATCGTGCTTGTGTTGTGGCCGTTATTTTGTGCTATGGGTTTTTAGTTCTTTTTCCCTTTCTTTTTCTATATGCCATTTTTATCAAGTGAGTTTTATAGAAGGTTTATAGTTTTCCAGATAGTAATCTCGTGAGTGTCAGTGCTGTATTATTCTAATTCGATGATTGTTTTGCTAGTTTGTACGTTTCTTTCCGTATGTATTAGAATGTGTAGAATGTTTTTATACGATAATTTTAAATTTTATTTTTGTGTTCTTATATTGGTCGTGCAGCAGCCGTTACTAAGTGCTATTGTTTCTACTTCTCTTTGGTATATCTCTTTACTCAGGAGAACTGTTTTTTTTTTTTTTTTTTTTTTTTTTTTGCCAGTCATGTATTTTAATGCTGCTTTTTTATGCCGGTTCGGGAGATGTCAGCGGTCGCTGTTAATTTTCTGTTTGTTTCAAATTACAGTTTGTCGTCAGTTTGCGCGATTATAGTACTAGGTATTTTCCAAACTAACAATATAAAACAAAACATATTTTATTAATAAATAAATAAATTGGCAAGAGCACTCGCTCGGACACGTAAGGTGAAATTTTAAATTAAATTAAAAAAATCCTATATTATTTTTAATTAAAAAAATACAAAATCAAGAGAAAAGATTCCATTCTAGTTTTGACATTGTCTCATATCTAGAACATTTAAGCCTTGATATATACGATAGCAAGGATATTCAAGAGGATAAATAATATTACTTGCTCGAGCTTTATAATATAGGAATATGTTCACCTTTTTATTGTGTGCTTTATAACCCTGTATTTGGCAAATGCTAATGAAACGTACTATTGATCAGCTGTATTTATTAATACGTGTATATGTCATGACGGATAAATTTACGTTATGGGAGGCACTTTTTTACTTGAAAACAAGTAATGCTATCCTCAGTGAGTGCTTATTATTGCTGAGAAAAAATGAATTCATTAATAAATTAAGTTTTAATTGAAACTTTCAGGTTAAAGATATTATCAAAAAGGACTTCGAAAATATGTAAAACACTCTTCGTTCTTTTTACGGGGTAGAGCGACCCACTTTTCTAAAGAGGGTGATATATTATGCTTTGTGAGCAAAAGGTAAAAGTACAGGCCGATGTCCCCTTGAGGTATGCGGTAAAGACTGTGAAGGACCCCTAGTAGATCCAGTGTGAATGAACTAGATTCAATGGTTACTACATACATTCCTGCCTCACGTTAAAGTATCTCGATTGTTGGATGTGCTAACGTTAATTTGTATACAGAAAAATATCTTTGCCGGTATGATCGAGAAACACTTGGTGATTAGACTACAAGAACGAACTATATAAGTTTATTTTACTGTTATTTTTTGTAGCAGTTTCTAAGTCTCATTCCCAATAGACAATAATTGGAATCGTTTTCCGTTTTAATGGAAGCCCACAAAGCTATGGTATATACAGTTGAAAAACGACCGAAAAAATTGAAATACGGTGGAAATAAGGTCATTCTGAATAGTGAATACACGGGGCAGCGTTATTACGTCTCTCGTTGAACCGATGTCGATAAATATTTACTTCACATTCGTTGAAATTGAAACCGTAAAACACACTCAAACTCCATGGGAAATTATTAATTGGCATAAAACGAGGATAAATGCGGGAAAGCAATAGAAATGGAAGAAATCGAATTCATGGCCATGGTGAGATGCCTGGTCGGTAGATGCCAGCATGAACAAGCGGTTGATTCTAGTTACCCACATCACCAACAGATAGGATATACTAATTCAATACTAGCCCTTACGGCCATAATTATTTAATTTTGATTTATTAAAGAACAATAAATTACCACTTTCACCAGAATATATTAGACATTGAGTACACGGATTTATTACGTAATAATTATTGTGATATTTCCTCTTGTGTTCTGCGGGGTGATGAATTTATTGTTTTATGATTTACCTATTATCTTAATCTGTCTATCTAGCTGATTTTTGTTGGTGCAGACACGCACATTTCGGCATTTCGCCATCTTCAGCACATTATGAACAACTAACAAGTTCACACTTGAATAAGATATTTTTGTTTTTTAAAGATATAAGTATATTCAAATTTTTTCCAAATATATCTATTTTTTAAACCCCGCGCAGAGGTTATAATCACCAGATTAAATACAGTTGAATATCCATCAAATAAACAGTTCAAATAACTATGATGAAACAAGATTTTGTCGAAATAACATTATGTTGCATAAACGCATGTCAGTGTATTATTAAACTGTAACGTGTCTATTTTACGTAACATCCAATAGTACAATAACAACATAAAATTAAACTATAAAAATAATGCATACACATCCCACTAAAGTGTGTGATTTGTGGGTGTCTATGCTTATTTTTATCTCTTATTCCTTGAATAAATTTGATATTTGAGTAACATTTAAATTTAAAATTATTTAAACTTGTCCTACGAACTTTGTTTGAACAGAGCAACACTTTTTCAAAATGATATTAAAATAATATGAAGTTAAGGTGTGTGACAAGCACAAGTACAAAAATAAGTATTTGTAGATGTTGAAATCTGTTGATGACAGTAATCAGATAGACACATACTAAAATTTTAAAATATAACAAATTTAAGAACATTAATTACTTATTGTGATAGGGCTATACTCATTGATGTATTCATATTATATATGGTCTATCCGCGTTTTTATCGTTGAGTCAATTTTACTGTGCCAAATTTACAAATCGGGCTTGATTTTCAATTTAAACGTTTCTATATGTTTTTTTCTCCAAAGGTAGATTGGGGATGAGGCCAATGAGGGATGGCCTCATCCCAATCTATCTTTGGAAAGAAAAAAACATTTAAACTGAGAAGGCTGATCAATCACCGAAGACAATATTAAACGATTCTCTTTTTTTTGTTAATTTAAAAGTTATTTTGTTAGATTTCTTTACGAGGCCGGGAGTGGTGTTAAAATTGCAATTCGGTCGTTTCCCATAATTTTGATCTATCTATCAGAAAAACAAACACTGTTTTGATCTGCCAGGCAATTGTCGGCTTTTTGCCAGGTTCAGTGCTGAGTCTGAGTTAAAATATTACATATTATTATATAATGTTTAAATAAATTTGTATTGATATATAAGAACAGTCAGAATCTGACCGGTGTGGTTGACCGGTGTCACGTTCCAGCAATTTTTACGAGACCTCGTTGGAAAATGGCTTCAATACCGGTTGCCCTTAATAACTGGTCGGTGGGAAAACCGTTTTTTGGGAATGTACGGTATAATTCTTAAAAAAGAACCCAAAGGAACTGTAGAGAATAAAACAGAGGCTCATTGGGTGAAGCCCGTTCTTGGAAATGATTAATGGATGTTCATTTGGCTTTCCCCTGATAGCCGTCTTACTATATTATTACACACATTCCACCTTTTAAATTAGTCTTCATCGACCTCCCGGTGCTTACTTTGTTTCTTGAGAAAAATCATCGTGTCTTAAATGCCAGTACTTTTCTAGTACATCCTCTTACTAACGTCGTCACCACGAAAGCACAAAGCAATAATTGAATCCTGTTGAATAAAACGATACAATAGGTATTAAAATTATTTGAAACACCTTACACAATATTTTTTCATTATTATTATCATTAATTATCAACATAAGTCGTAGGAAAACGAAGAATTGAAAAAATTAAACCCAGGACGTCCATCAGGCGTCGTACTAATATCAAATAAAAAATTCACTGTTTACATTTGCATAAAAGCATATATTGCAGTTAAACACATATAATTTTTTCTACTAGTTTAAGAAGGTATTCGAGGTTAGAAGAACCGCAGGGCCGCTGGATTCGAACTAGTGACTTTTACCTACAGTACAGCTAAACTGTTGAGGCAGCCTGTGCCAGTGTTCTGGTCATGAGATGGTTAAGAGCTCGGTAAACCCTGGAACTGTGGTTAATAGAAACCGAAATGTCTATATGCCTGCCCAAGAATCATTTTCAACATTCTCTATTGAAATACGAAAACCTTATGAAAAGGTTCACTTTATGCCACAGAATCCAATACCTATCTTATATGCAAAATAAAAAGAACATAATAAGCATGGTCTCTTAAGTCCAAACAAGCAGCAGTCATTTAACTCACCAGGAAATTTGTGTCGTTGTGGCTAAAAGCTATAGTGAAGTGTCATACTTAAAAACCTCTTGTTATACATAACATCAAAACCAACCCGAAGCATTACGCAAGTAGAAAATTTAAATGCTACCAAAAGTAAAAAAGGTTTCAGTTTCAGAATGTTTTTCTGGGTTGAAACTGTCGATGGACTAGCAAAATATGCGCTACAAAGATAAATACTAGAAAATTCCCGACGCCAAAGGATATTTCTTGTCGAAAATCCTTCTTGAATGGCATCTATACTGGAAAATTCAACCGATCTATTAATCGCCGTTTAAACATAAATCTTTGGCGTGAAGGCGTTAATTTTACGAAATGTGTTTACTCTAGTATCATCCGGATGCGAACTAATCAAGGCATACGTAGTTTATTCCTAAAACAGTCGCCTAAAGGACTGACCCGTGCGAAACGTGTAATGTGGTTGATGACCTTGAACACGTCATAATGATCTGATCCAATTTCGCAAAAGAACGAGGGATTGATTCTATTTAATAGATTATATCAAATGCAATCAAGCCGTTTAGTTATAAAATATTATTATATAAAAAACAACAACTAGGTGATGTTGAGCGTTGGTGGGATGAACGCTCACACGCACATCCCACTTTGAGATCGGTAAAAGATTTATAATAAAAGTATAACTGTGGTAACATGGACGTGGTATATGGGGGTTGAGGGTCAGAAAGGGTTTGGAGGATACAATAGAACTGTTGGCTAATAGTGAAAACGAAGGCTAAAAAATTCTTCAGTAAAAGTAAACTGAAACGAGTTCATGTTCTGCTGAAGATTACACACTAAATCGGAGACATCAGAGTCTAAAGCGGAGGCATTGTCAAGTCAAAGCAGAACCAATAATTGGCCTAGTATGCTCCCTTGAGGCACTCCCATACATTACTTTGCAGTGAATTCTCTATTGGCCTGTCAAACTAATAATAAAGAAAAAACGAATAGGCCTAGTATAATTGTGAAATGTGTAGACTAAAACAATGATGAAATATTATTTAAGCGTACACCAAAACTGTTTTAACGTTTGTTGGTCAAAAACTTCGCAAAAGAAAACCTACGTACTTTTTTTTTACTGATTTTGTATTGCAGATAACTGGGAAAACAACAGTCTTGCTGAGGATATGAATTATGAAGTACAGCGGGTATTGTAAACAGGCAATCATAACAAGTACTGTTGTCCTAACTGTGAAGAAGGACGAACTATTGTATTGTAAGGTCGCTATTACACTGTATCGCTATTGCAACATTTTAATTTTACATGAGCCTTGAATTATTCATAAATTTTTCAGTTATAACTAAATTTATTGTAGGAAATATCAGAACTAAATATCTATTTAGTAAACAATGAAGCTTTTTCATGAACCAAACTCTGTTAGATATTTTTAAACATCAGCAAAAAGTTCGGCTTATGGTAATTCCAGTACCTGAAGAAGATAGAGGTTTGGGCAGCTTGTCGGACATTGTTGCTGAAACGGGAAAATACGCAAAAACGGCAGCAGCGTGTTAGGGCTCACATTTCACTTCTTTACGTGAAATATATTTATAAAATTAGATGAGATAAAGATTTTTTTTACTAAGTTGTACTTAATATTTTTTTTTCAAATTACAGACAACTTAAAAAATAATACAATTTCTACCATGATAAGACAATTTTACCATTCTGTTTATTATAGGGAAAACATTTTTAAAATCCTCCTATAAAACTGGGATGTGAAGTTAAATTCAATTTATAAAAATCCGTTTTGGAGTGCCCCTAAGTGTTACAAAAGTATTTAAGTTTATTAAGTTACAAAAAAACATACATATTTATTGTATGTATAATGTAACATTTATAATTTAATAATTTAAATTTCCTTTTTGCAGGACGTATGTATTTGAAGCTTTGAAACCTAAAACTACCTTTTTAAAATATATGCAATGGTAATATAGTGGAGCAAAAATTATCCATTTCAAAAACGGTTGTTATGTTTGACCGATTTTGATCTTTGATGGCTCATGACAGTTGCATAGAATCGCACCAAAACAAACTTTTCCATGAATGATTGATAACAGGATGATATGAAATGATTAGTTCAGTAAAAGATTGCCTTTCATTGCCTAATAAATCTCCATTATCGAATGGTCACCCTTCTGTCGGCAATCCTCTAATGTCCCAGTACAGTTTGAAGCATAAATAATGATCTCCTGTTTGCGAGTGACCGTTACGGGTCTAAAGTAAAATCTTACTAATACTACAACTCAAATAGTTAATCAAATAGTTGATAATTATTTGGAGACAATGAGATGCGGTCTGGTAAACACCACACATAGCAGGTAATATTATCAACAATTAACTCAATATAATTTGATTAATTGTTACGCGCTCTTGTCGTATTTTATCTTATGTGATAATGCTTTCCTTTATAAAACGATTAAATTTTAAAACTAAACAAACTTTTAAAACTCGATGAAGGTACTTAATGTAGTCCACGTCTTTCTGATAAATTTGTATACGGTTTGTCCTACGTCTTTAATTAAGGCTGTAAAGGCAAACGGTTAATTAAACATTAAGCCTTTCAAAATAACAAGTTTTACCTTATTTATTCATTGAGAACGGGAAATGGTCGAGTTTTAAAACTTTATTTTTATTTCTTGCTGGTCTTTTCGTTGGATATGAATGAATTCTGGACATTATAAAAAACGTCGTAAGCTTTTCCAACTTTTTCTGTTTTACGTGGATGCAGTTCGAGGCACCATTCATCGCCTTTTGAAGCTCAAAATAATAATGCACTGAGGATGAGGCGTAAAGAGTCTCGAAATGCATCTACGTAAAAAGTTGGAAAAGGTTACGAAGTTTTTATAATTTATTTTTATTCTCATTTTTTAGTTTTGAATTCTCTGTTTTGACTCATAAGCAAATCATTAATTTGAAGTTATATTCTTTGCCAATTAAATCATCCTATTCGTTCGATAATTATTGAAGATCGTCAAAATTAACTGTTTTGTTGGAAATTAAAGACCAAAAGAAACGAATAATAATTAATTGGGTTACGAAATTGTCAAAATGGATTAAAGACGAACGGAAAGATCGATCAGCTCATAAAGGTTGATAAACGAATATCAATATTGTGTGTATATATTTATCACTCTTAAACGGATAATACGTTTTTCTACTCAAACCGTAACGAGACAAATGCAACACATCAGAAAGTTAACCAAATGTTATCTTGATTTTTATGAGTTTGGTTGACAGCATAAAATACTTAAACGAATTTTTAGATATTTTCATTTGAGCAAATTATAAACCTTTGTGCTAAGGAAAGCATAAACAATACTTACTTGTGCGTGATATTTTATTTCATGGTCAACAAATGATTTTGCAAAAATTTCACAATCAAACTAATTAACATATTAATCTTTGTTTTTCAGCACCCCGCATATGAACCTGTATTTTGGTGGTTGGCGATTATCATTATCCTACATTCACAGTATTGTCATTTTTCAGTAAGGGTATGGGTGAATTCTGTGAAGTCTAGTCTCTTTCATAAGGTCAACATGTGCGTGTGATTAATAGGTCTGTTGGTGCCTTTCGTCTAGGTTAATGTCAGTTGCCAACCCGTCACGATTTTATAATGTAAACTTGGCTTCCGAGAAATCACTCAGATCAAACACGGTAGATCACGAAATGTTGAAACGCGTCAAACGAACGAACACAACGCGGTTAGGCAGACAAGGATGACCCAGTAAACTCCAATAAATATGTTCATGAACAATCGTATAAAATTTTTTCTAAACCAAATATACAGAACTAATTCAATTTTAAATTAGGAAGAATGAACGATCTACAGCATAAGGATGAATAAGGATCATCTGTGTGCCTTTTTCAAGGCACGTTTAATGATAATTTATAAATACACATTTAAAAGTATGTGATAATATGACATTATTATTAATGAATTAATACGATTTATATTGATTAAGTCTGTTGATTTTTATATGATCTTTTATCGTCATGACCATCAGTTTTAGGAGATGTAAATAAATATCTTTTATTTATGACTATAATATTCAACGATGTTGGATTGTGGGATGTACCCAAAAAAGAAGAAAAAAGAATGAAGAATTGAAGAACGTCTACTTCGAAACGAATCTACGGCTACGATTTTAATCCTAACAGAGGAAAAAAAGTGGACAAAAGCGGCTCTACCTTTATTCCAGGAAGAAAATATCTTTCAACATTAAATAACATAAAATATCTAGTCCATTGTCAAGTCGAAAATTTAAAACTTAATAAACTTGTAAATTCAATTTCTCATTGCTCACATAGTATTGAAAATTAGTATTAAGAAATTAAAATTTATCAAAATTATGCAAAAAGAAATGTAATATGTATAAAACAATGTAAAAAATCATATTCCTGGAGTTGAATTGAAAAATAATGAAAACCATTCAAATCGTTGACAAACTAAAGAATTGAGTAGAACGCTTGTTTTCTGTATGACTGCGCATCCCACAACCCAAAATCGTTAAATAAATTAACTTTTGGAAGTCATAACTTGATTTTATTTTTCAGAAAGTAACGTTAAAACGTGTTTTTTAATTCAATCTCAATCATTTATGATTTAAAAAACTAATTTAAAGCACAGAATCACATTTTTATATTAACAGTTACACATTATTCTCATAAATTTTATTTAATATTTTCACGTCATTTTACGGAACTAATTTAGCTTAACTTGTTACAAAATTTGTTTTCAATTGGCGTGCAGATTCTCCTTCAAACAAATTGCATCTAGTTACCACCGAAAATAGAATAAACATAGACAGCTCTAGATTCAAACGACTTCCGATTATATTCCAAGAAAATAGGACCAGATGAATCGTGATCCCCTGGAGCTATTTTAAAATTCCGGCGTCAAGCAAGGTTCAATTAACCTCACCAAGCAGACCATTTGATGTGTTTGTAGTAATTTGACGATAATCGTAAGAATGATCACTTCACATGTGTTTTTCAATGAATACTTTCTTAATTGGTTTTGTGATTTTGTAATATTTCACAAACGGTATTGACTCCGAAGCTAAAGTCGAATCGATATAATAAATCAGAGATGAAAAAGATTAAATGAATAATCTTGAAGAAAAAATATAGATGAATCCGTTAATTTCCTTTTTTCTCGAGGGTCAAGTAGTCAAAAAAGTGAATAAAAGACTACTTGACCTACCATTCCTTTAATAATTTTTACTGAGTCACCCCGCCAATGTATAACCTTTTTTTACAGGAGCTCAAAGGAATTACGCAGTTTTTTGCAATTAAATAGGGAAGAGATGAGAAATTCAAGCGCAATAAAGATTTTTTTCTGCCAAAGCTTAAAAGCTAATTAAAATTTCTTTATTGTTCGAAACACCGTTAACCAGCATTTCTGCCGGACTTGACAAAACACATTATCCATTTGCATTTCAAATAAGGTTTTCATTCGGCAATTTGAACGCTTTACATTTACTTACATTGTTTCCTTAAGTGTATTACGTGGTTGAAAGTTTCGGAGATATTCTCTGGAAATACCGCCTAGGGGTGGATTCCATAAATCTCGTCAGGATCTGATTAAACCTCCTCCCCGAAACAATAGACGATGTTCATTTATATTTAAAAAAAAAAAAAAAAAACTTTAGTACTTTCCAAGTCCATATAATTCTTTGAAAATATGAACTTACGTATATGCAAAGCTATTTGATGTATGAGATAAAATAATTAATTTAAGAAAATGTTAATACATAATAAAGTATAGACAAATGGATTAAAAAATAATTTTATTTATAAGAATATTAATATTAATACTTAGTTGTAGAGCCCAGGGGTGTAGTTTATTATGTTTAAAAAAAGGACTGGTACAAGAAAAATTAGCTTCGTGCCAGTAATTTGATCCTTATATTTTAGAGTCAAAATATCTGACTAAGATTTTACTTTTTCACTATTGTACTCTTTGAAGGGGTAAGATGGCGTTATGTGTCCTACTGTAGGAAGAGATATCCGATTATCGGGTAGTCTTTTAAGTAAATAAATCCTTTTTAAATAACACCGAACACAACCGTGCCATGGCATGAAGATTTGGATATAGTCATAAATAGATAGAATTATATTTGGAAATGTCTATATGGTTAAAAAGAAAGCGTGATAATTTTCAGAAGGGATTCAAATACGTAAATCTCGCCTGGTCGCAAAACATTCCAATTTCCGTCTTTTTTCTAGCTAGATGGTAAAATTTTTCTTGGAGGCATGATTATTCGTTTATCACCCCTTCACGGAGCATGTCCACCTTTCTGATCGTATTTTGAATACGCATCCGGTGCTGTACGTTTTCTATTATTTGATTTTTCTATTTGTCTATTTTTCTAACATTATCTGTGATAAATTATGAGCTCTAATGTTAGGGCTCAACCAAAATATGTTTTGATGATTCATTCTTAGCAATAATTGGACGAAGAAAATTGTTTAATTGACAATGAAAGTTTCATTGGTGAAGAATTTGATTTCAAACTTGATGGGCATGGTAGCGAGCCTTTACTACAACGTAAGAGTAAAAAATAAATTTAACCTTGTATTACATCTCATTTCCGTTTATTAAGTCAGCAATTTTTGTCACAATGGAGAGATCAAGTATCAACTAAACGGTGGGTGTGGCGCAAGAAACGTTTACGCTATTTTACTATTTTACAGTACATTTTTCTAAATTATTACCAATTTGAACTCTAAAATACCGAAATCGTCATTTAGTATGATATGTACAAATATTAGACGGAAATGACAACAAATACGCGCATGAAATCACATTTTTAGTAGTTATGCACGATCGTCGAGGTTTAAACCTAACGAAACACGAAAAATGATAATTGTGGAATATTTTTCGCTTTTTTCTGTGTATCTGTAAATCATTACGAATGACAATGTGTGATCATGATCAGGAGACATTCATTATTTTTAAAAATCACTAAACGAGAGTTGAATGGCATGATGTAATTTTAATTTCCTGAGTCATGCTGCTAATAAATGCTAAGCAAGAGCCTTTTTTTTTTTTTTCAATTTCTCGTTGCATTCTATAGTCCAAATTTATTTATGTGCTCGTCCTTCAATAATTTTGCGGTTGAATGATAAGTATTACAACAATATTTTTAAAAACGGGAGGTTATCTCAAAGGATAAGCTAATCCCCTACCGCAAGCTCGGGCAGTGCGAGCTGAGCTACGAAAGGACGAGGAAGGACTCTCTCTCTCTCTCAATTTAATTGAACGCACCTGCTTTTTTAAAATTAGAATGGCAGAATAGATTTATGTTTTGAAGACCTTGTTATAATTTGTTTGGATCAGGTTCCAAATTTTTGTCTTTTCCCATTAACTTGTTTGATTTTGTGGCACAAATATTGTTTTTCATTTTTATTTTGCACTCGTCACGAAACGAGTTCGCTTCATGTTCACGAGGGATTCACATAAAGATCGTAATAGTATATAAGGGCGACTTATCGGCATCAGTTTTTTTCAATTGGGACTCGAATTTTAAAGCTTCATTAGTTATATCAACATATTCACAGGTTTTTAAAATCTTCTTTGTCTTAAAATCTTATTAAAGAATCAATGTTTAAATCTAAAAATAAATCTGGCCCAACTGTATCGAATTATTCATAATCCTGTTTTTATTTTGAAAAACAAATGAATCACAGCTCTATCTTTTAGAGGAAGCAGATAACTTTATTAGAAAAATTCCATTTTATTATATTACTAAATCTCTTTACGTTTAACAGTTATTTCCAACCATCTAAACTGGATGTTTCAGTTTACAAGATATAGTGCCAAGAACGGTGGGACGGAGAAAAAGTAGAAACCTTGTAGAATTTAGTTAATTTTCAGAAAAAAAGCAATCAGTGTGTAAAGAAGACAGGACACAAATATACAAAGGAACTATTCTAGTAATTCATCAGGCTACACGGTACACAATTTAAAAAAAACGATAAGCAATAAGATTTAGGTATGTCCGTAACGTCTGGAAAGTGTTGAGATCACCATGACAGTAAAACGAGATAAACCATCACACGAAGTACCATCCTACCGCATCATATAATTGCTTCCATCCAATTCAAAATTATTTATGTTAAAAAGATTGAATCGTTTCGTAACAAGGATGTTAAATGACTATCTAATCTACGGCGCTCGGATTATACAGTTGCGCACGACGAGCATACATTGCGAAAAAATGGCCAGTTGCAAATCTTCTTTTGAGAGTAACATTTATATTTAGTTTTATATTAGTTAAACATTTCGTTTTACCCTCCAGAAAATTTCACGCATAAGATTTTTGTGTTTCTTGTTCAACTGTTATACCATTCCTCCCTCCATATTGCAATACTGGTCAGTATATTTGAACGGGAAGTTCGAAGAAGGCGGAGGAACGAGCTTGTTTGTGAATTTGAAGAGGATGTATTCTCAGTGACCGGACATGGCCTTCAATAGGACACGTGGCTACGTGAGCTGAAAACGAAGTTTCAAGCCCATGTTTCACAATGGGCATGGACATAAAAAATAGCACCAACGATGTACCTTTTGTTATTAAAAAAAGAGCAAGTACTCTGTCACTAGAAATACACCTGCCCCAATCATCTGGGAATAGGTTTACGACTTCAATTCACGACGTTAGGAATTGTGAAGAAATGTGAACACCACCTGGGGCTGCTACTTCAAAGTAGAAGTAGAAAGAAAACAGAACTCAGGCCGTCGCAATCAATCAACTATTGGCTAACAAATAGATTGTTAGAAACAAAACTTTTCATCCTGCGTATGTACTAACCCAGAGTAAAACAATTTATTCCCAAAATATTTTTGTTGAAATCGAGAAAAAATTATTCTTAATTAAACTCAAAAGAACTAGATCCTTATTTCTGTAAAATTTAATTGATATAATCACTGATATATTTTTGAAACGGAATATTTTGGAAAGTTTTAAACATTTAATTATATTGCAAATCAATACATTTTTAAATAATAAGGGAAGAATTAAGCTGATTTATAACAAAGTGTTAAAATTTCTAAGTATGTTCTACGCATGCCTAAGAAGGCATCCAGAACAATTTCTTTAGTGGTTTTAAAGAACAAATTCAAGAGATTTCTAACAACTTTCGGAAACAAAATAAGTACTTTTTAATTTTATCACTGTTTTGGCTTTTTGCCATCTTCAAATCTGGGTCTGTTTGAAGACGGCAAGAAAGTGAAACGTGTTTGACAGACCAAAACAACGAGAATAGACTGACCGAAATGAGCGAAAACAATCATACTTCCGGTTCATCAGCCCGCAGACCCTTAAGAAGAAATCTCACAATACAATTTTTGATTTAAAAAAATTACGATGTTTTAGCTTAAAATCAAGCATTATTTGAAAAATTGATGTAATCAAATGGAACTCGATGAGTTTGTCTTCTAACGGTTGATAGTGGATAATATTGTAAATATAACTGAAGAATTATTGGAAGAAAACCCTGTTACAATACAGAAATATCACATTATATTACACTTTAAATTACAATCTTCATCAACGCAATGAGAAAAAAATACACATAACCCCTAACTAAAGAGACCTTAAGACCCTAAAGATCACAAAATATAACATAAAACGAATGGGAAAACTATAATGTTTAATTAAATATAGATTTTAGTAAAATACATATTGGATTAGGGTCAGCAATAATTGTTTTAGACAAGTATTAAACACTGGGCTAGAGAAAATTAAAACTAAGATAGCTAACTTCATTCCTCAATTTCAGAAGCTCCCACAGCAGAATGGAGAAAAAACCCATTAAGATGGATCAAATCTTGATAAATTGACAAGAAGGGAACTCGGTGGTTTCAGATATCTGGGAAACGAAGAAACGGATGCAGTTTCAACCAAAGCCAGGCAGGATATAGAAATGGAAGTAATAATAATTACAGCAATACAAAGCTATTTTACAATATTAACAAAAAGAAAGTAGGATTGAGCGAGATAGAAAGGTGGCAAATTGTCATACACAAAGAAACAATAAAAATTAGTTTTAGGATTAGCAATTTTAATTTTTTGAATAAGTTATGGTTTAAACAGTATTAATGCGGAGGCCGCAAAGGTTTATGCGTTGACACGGCGTTCATCACTGTAAAGCAAAGGTTGGAATGCAGCGCCTTGGGCATAGGCCGTTTTCAAAAACTGCCTACCCCGAATGTTCATATGAGATACCCTCTGAAAATAGTCTTATTTTAGTATTTGATCACGCTCCATCATGTTGTCTATACGTGGGAAAATAATCTAGCACCTGTTAAAATAACGAATATAATTTTTTTTCCTGGTGCACATTTAACATGAAATTAATACCCCAATGACCCCAAGAGTGAAATACTGAGAAAATTAAATTTTTTCGTTTTAAAAATTTTAAACTTTCTGTTTTATACACATTAGATAAATACAATTAAACATTATAATGTTTGTAATACGACAAGAACGTTTTTCTCGAAAGAAAATAATAATGGCCCGGCGTTTTACAAGACCACATAGGCCCTGGAGCGAGACGAAAAACTGAGTCCTTCAGGAATTCTAAGACAACATCCGGTACCTACGAGACCGAGCTGTAAATCATTTCAGACTTAAAAGGGTAAGGATAGGCCAACATGGAATTGTTTTTGTTTTATCAAACTTGACCCATTTTTGTTCTCAACTTAGCCCATAACGGTGCAAGATATAACCAGCGTACGGCTGTGAAATTGATATCTGCGCGTCTAAACATAAGGGGATAAGTTTTAGAGAAAAAAAATTGCTTGTTTTCATGGATTATTTGGTTTTATAAGGTCCGAACACACGAAGGTTATTAAAAGAGTGGAGGTTGGCATCCATTTAAGATAATATCGAAATTTTGGGTAAGACAAAAAAATACATCCTTCAACTGATACATGTTAAAAATGATTGTTTTGAACACATTGAATTTGTTGATTTAATATTAACACATACCATCATTTATTATGAAATAATAAGCTAGGGTAAATGAACTTTTGTATGCTGGTATGAAATTTTAAACAAATAAAGCTATTTTTCTTTCAGTTTTTTTTAATTTTATTTTTTAACAAGAACCGAATACTGTATCGTTTTACTTTCCAATCTAGACTTTTCGACCTATTTTGTAAATAGATCTTTATTCGGGACTAGATAGACCTTTGATTTACAAACATCCGCCAAACCGCTAAGTGTTGTTGCACTGTTTTCTATTTATATCAATCCCCGAAGGCATTTCCATACCATTGGGTATTCTAATAGAAAGCAGTGAAGAGCCCTACTTAGTGTATCGGTAACATACACCACAGCACGTGCCGGCTCGATTTACAATTTAGAAGAACGCCTTTGATTCATATCAGACCAAATTGTAATTTAAATTGGTCTATTGTAAATATTTATTCTATATGGCAGCAAAGATCATTTTGACTATCGATCTGGGCTGGTAGATATAAACATTTTTCGGAATGGTAAAAAACTATGGTAAGATGTTGTCATTTGGTCAGTGGGTGTTGTTTATTAAGTTAAAAAGTTGATTTCGATTCATTTGTATTCCGATAGCAGCATTGTTGAAAAATGTACATTATAAATATATAAATTGCCTAATTTTAAATGTATCTTTCGCTGAGAGTTTTGAGAAGCTCCGAGAACATGAAGCTATTTGTAAGCGAAACGTCTTATCCCGTCACAAAGTACACCCTTGACTACGAAACAAGAGACAAAAAAGTTCAAGTAGTATTCAAGCCTTACTTTTTAATGAAGTACTGATAGCATCAAAAGATTCCTAAAATCTATATTTTGTTTTTGTAGATGACACATTTTAATGAAGTATTAAGCGCTATAAAAATAGAAATGGAGCTATGAATTTTTCTCCCAAGATATTGTACAATTTTTAGGCATAATTCTAATACAGTTTGACTTATCAATTACATTTTTCACAATTCATATTTAACAATGTAGTTAATTAATATTTGATAAAATTTTATACAGTATATAATAAAGCTCAAGATGGGGAAGCTGGCAGCATCGCGAACCCTATTCAAATAAAGAACATTTTGTAAAAATTGTTTAGGCCGTAACCGTGTATAAAATAATAAGATTATAAATAATAATAAGTTCATTAGATTTCGTGGTCCGATTGATCAAATAACATCTTTCAATTAATTTATATGTATTGGTTGACATAATAATAAATCTACTTCTCAATTTAAAATTGCAGAAAAAATGTGCCTGTTACATATAAGTTTTTTTCAAATTATGACTGTTTTAAAACCAATAGAAATAGGTAAAAACAATACATTGCTTTTCAAGCGAGACATGGGAACAATGCGTTTTAAAGGATACTAAAAGTCAAATACAGGCACCTTATTGGCAGTAAAGCCAAAGCCATTTGGTACTGGCATCAAAGGCCTTGTCAGATATTGGGGAAAACAACGGAATTAACCTTGTTTGGCAGCAGGGTGGAGCGGCGACGAGGAGGCCGATAAATGATGAACTAGAAGAACTATGACACGAACAATTATTTACCCAAAAGTAGGCGATTATCACTATTATAACAATAAAAATAAAATGACACGTACTAATAACTTGAAGAGAACAGGGCATATTTTAAACTTTATATGGATCTTAGTACCTTTATGTTTATCTATGTGCTCATTTTTAGTATGTGATTTGTTAGCGAGAATGGAGGGACCTCTTTTCCAATTATCGCGAGAAATATGGAGTACTCTGGGGCAGGTTTATTAACGTAAATAGTGGGGTTCCTTCCCCAACTACCCCTAGGGATATCAGTGAGGAAATATGAAGCTAGCAAGAATTGAGTTAATTGCTTATATTTTTATTAAATGTATAAAGTTTGTGTATTTAATAAGCCCAAGCTTATATTCTCTACTGACGCAGATTTACATTCTGTATGAATGTAAAAGCATATAACTGTATAAGAGCATATTACAAAAAACTAAAAAGCTGCATAGTACAGTAAAGTATAACTCTCTTATTTAGTTATTAGTTTAGTTAATTTTAGGTGAGATAAAAAAGTCTGTGTCATGAGCGGGATTCGAACCCACGACCTTCGGCTAAAACGCCGCTACTCTTCCACTTGAGCTATCGTGACTTTGATCCTCTCGGATACTAACCTCTGATTTCACCCCAACCTTTCGAATTTTCCCTCATTTTTGCCATGTTTATCTCAATTAAAAACCTTAATTAATTGAAAGATATTAATTGGTCATGCGGACCACGAAAAATAGTGAATTTAATAAGTTAAAATAAAGTATATACTCCCTAAAGCTCTCCGTGGCCATTTCATTTGTCGCCGAGAATCAAACAGATTACACGACATTTGAAAAAATGAGAGAAAATTTGAAAGGTGTGGTTGAGATGGAAGTTAGTTTCCGAGAGGTTCGAAGTCACGATAGCTTAACTGGAAGTAGCGGCGTATCTAGCAGGAGGTAGTGGGTTCGAATACCGCACGTGACACTGACTTCTTATCTCAACTAAAAACCTTAATTAATTGAAAGATATTAATTGGTCAAGAGGACCATGAAAACTATTGAATGTCATATTTAGTTAGGGTCAATCCGAAAACCCAAAAGCTCAATATCACTGTGATTCATACCGACACCCCTTTCCCTAATATCACGCATCGCTAGAAATGATAAATTATTAGAATGGTAGATTGAACGAAATAAAATATTTCCAAATGGGATTCGTACGAGAGACTATGGAGTGTCCGGGCATCCTGATGGCTGAAATTCTATTAGGATTTAATGCGAATCCTCCGCTTTAAGGAGCTTCATTGACATAGACGGGCATTCGACAGAGTAATTTAAAAAGAATTTGAGAAATCAATAGGTTCAGTTCAATCTTCTAACAAATATCGTTAGAACGCTTTTAAAATTTAATATCAGATAAGAACATTTTTCTATATGTGAAACGTAACATAATAGCATCTCGGAAAAAAAATCTAGAACTATCCCAAGGAACGAATTTCAGTCTTTGGTTATACTCATTATGTACGAAATATTGAAAAGCAAAACTAAAAACTTTAAGATTATACAATTTTCGGACAATATTTGTAAGTTATTCAGAAATCCTGAGATGCGGTCAGTTGTGATGTAGGTTTCAGAAAATATTGTTTTTATCGTGCCAACGTTTCAATCTTTAGGGCTCAAAGTGTTTGTTTTCTGTGTAAGTGTGCCATTCTTGCGTGTCGTATTGCGAGTGCCACTTTGAGCCCTGAAGATGGTCTCAATAAAAATCAAAACGTTAGCACGGTAAAGAAAATGTTTTTCTGAAACCCACATCACATCTCACGTTTTCTGAATAATTATCGTCTAACGGTCACTAATCACCACACAAAAATATTTGTAAGTACACGACAACAATAAAAATTCTGAAGCGTTGAAGACGGCAGCTATATAACTAATGGGGACCTACAGATTATAATATCTGCTTATTTTTACGTTCAAGACGTAAACCGGGTGATAGCCTCGATCTTGATGTGTATAATGTCATCAGTGTATGAGGTATTTACGGTGTAAACTGCGAATAAAAAGAAAAAATTGAAAGGACATAACATAAAACTCAAACGAAAGGGTGAAAAATTAGTAAAATGTTTTTAGATTTATAGCTTCTTGAATGTAAAATAGTCTGGGTAAAAGGACTTCTTTAAATCTACCATCTAAGTGTACAAATTAGCTAAACGAGAAAGGTCCAATTTGTGGTAGAACTTATATTAATGGAGGATGTGAGGTCTATTTTAAAAATAGCATATAATTGCTTAGCGAAAAGGCCTGAAGTATAAAACAATAATCCTACTGGGAGGGCGCACACATGGCTGCAAGATGCTATCTTTCATCTATGCTCGAAGTAACCCGCCTAAGAAGTGGGCATGGGATCAGC
>CM077099.1:13823552-13848708 GCA_039619505.1 Cimex hemipterus | reverse complement strand
CAATACCACGGACCACATTTTTAATCAATTACATCATACATTTATTTCTGAGCTAATTAATAGACAAAAATTATTTTCATTATAGCAAGAGTAATTATGCGTTGAACAATTTTTTAGAAAGAAAAGAAAAGATTTAATTTGATATTATAATTGAAGTGTTTTAATTACTTTTTTACAAACAGTTATTTTATGTCACAACTTAATACATAGAAGAATAATACATGTTATGAAAGGTAATACGAACCAAATATGTATGACACATTTTTAAATGAGAGGCGATAGATAAGGAATGGATTAATCATTGTACAATTAAGTATCAATTTAATTAAACGGCAGACCCCCCCATCTATAAATGGGCGTATTTGCGGTTTTTTACCATCGGTTCAACACGTTTTACGCAGTTTAGTCACGTAATGACCAGCTTGTTGCTTTGCACACCCCTGATCTTCTGAATTGGAATGCTATCGGCAGCACGGTGGCGGGTCGATTTTTTTTTTCAAACGAACCCTACTGTTTTCATTAGTTGCATCATAACCGGCGCCAGGCAAGCGATACGTCCTTCTCTTAAACATTTCTGGTTACTTCGCCGTTTTCGGAGTGAATGGGTTACCTACCTACGACCTATTCTCTTTCACAAATACACGATTGCCAATGTTTAACCTTCCTTATTAGCCATTGTTTGTTTCTATTTCAAAAGAGATCGAATCAAGATTACCGATTTGATATAAAAGAGAAATGTCAGTTATTGGGAAGTAATTTCAACCAGATAATTTAAAGATTTGAAATAAGTCATTGTACGCACGATACACAGAAACAAAATATTATTCTATATTCGTTTTTTACTATTTTCAACACAAAGTTACCATAATTGTCTTTATGGGGCAATTCTCATGGCCGCATTTAAAATAATTGTTTTAGAATCGAGACACTGATTAAACATTCCAGAAAATTATGAACTTGATGAGCCGGATTCAATGGTATTTTCCAGCCCCATGTCTCACTTCACTACTAGGATCTCAAATGAAAAAAGCTCAAGAATAAGTTTTGCTCACTCTTTATAAAAAGATAGTTACTTCTCACAGCTAGTTGTTTCCAATGATCCGAATTTCACGGTTATACCTCATCATCAGTTTGAAGTATTATTTTTAACACTCTTACAAATCATGTCGAGAGATGCACTTATAAATGATGAGCTATGAGCTTGAAATCCGGATTGTTGAAAATTGTTGTGGGTAGGATTTATCTCTTTATAAAGATTAACATGTTCATTCCACTATTTATCATTTCTATGAGTTTTTATCTGTTTCTCTTGACTGTTACATATTTACACCTTAAATACATAATAGCATTACAGCTGCTAAGTACCTCTGTTGGATCAAATATTTTGTAACTTTTTAAACTATGATTTCTTCTAGTCAGTTAACAAAAATTTAAGCACGACTAATATAATGCCAAAGTTTATTTATTCAATGACACAACTGGATTTTATACAAAAATATACATTTAATAAGAATTGACTTTATTTTTGATAAACCTGAATTACCACCGAGAAATTCATCTAGTGCATTTCTCAAAAGAATTGAAAGAAATAACCTTTATATAAAAAATATATAACTAATTATATAATCATCCAAAAGTATCAATATTCTTTGGGACGGGTTAATTGACGCGAGAATAAATTACATTCCCGCCCCCAGGGTGCTCGATATTCCTCGGGGGCGGTTTAAATCCCCCGTTTACGCTAATAAATTACTTATTCTTTCTGAAAACATCTCACCTAAGTGTACTCATTATCCCGGGCTTAAACTTCCCATTCAAGCACAAAACTTACTTTCACTCTTCAGTTATCACACTCTCACCCCAAAGTATTTTATATCCCCAGTGGTGGTTTAAACACCCTCATTCACTCTGATACATTATTTTCTCTGTCTAACTCGATATTCTCTGGGGCGGCAACAGCAGAGGTCATATCAACCCTCGGAGAGTCGAGGTTTTTAACTTTTGTAAATACATATTACATTCACCCTAATAAACTTTCTCTTTTCAGACAACATTTTCTTGCCACAGAACAATTATTCTTCCGAGAACATTTAGACTTCCCATTTACGCTAATAAATACTTGCTTTCACCGGACTCTCATCCGAGAGTACTTGTTATTCATTGGGGAAATGTAAACCCCCTATACGTGTTAGAAAATTGCAATAACTCTTACACAGAACACACTAATGTTCGTACATCGAACTGTAAAAATTAAAACAATTTATAAATTTCCAAACGAAAGCCTTTTCTATTCATAGTTGTATCCAGCACAGCCAATTTAAAATAAATTTTAATCTGATTGAATATGATCCACCTTATTAATGATGTCTATATTTACCTTTTCCTTCAAATTGCTAACTACGTACACAAACGACTCTTCGAACCCCCACCACTAATCAAAGATATAAATCTTAAGAGCTTTGAACGCACAACACAAACAGAAACACGACTTCTGAAAGTTCCCGGGGTGAGCAAGTGTAAGCCGAAGCGGATAAATTATCCACGTTTCATTAAACAAAAAACCAGATAATTTACTATTAATCATTTACGTTTTTCGAAATATTCGTTTCACGTGTTTTGTAGATTATGCTTGAACATAGTGAAATAAAAAAAATAGTTTTCATTCTGTTGAATATTTATAATGGTAAGAATGAACAAAATTCAAATGGCATTGCAGTGCACGTGTTTGAAAATAAACATGAAGTAATGAAAAATTAATTAGTAATACTAATATGCACATTTAGTGGTCGTATAAGATGTGTGTAAGATCGATTAGTCTTATACAACTTTTTTAAATTTATATACCAAATTTTGAAGTAAAAACTTGTTATAAGTAAAGTGTATAGAAGTAAAAAATAAAAGTAATTCAGTAAAGAAGCCAGCGTTTTTCATTAGGTATAGAATTCCTCAATTGCGGGGCAACAAATGTAAGCAATTTATCAAGTAGCGTTTAGCAATCATTTAACCAACCTTTATATGGAGATTTTATCTGTAGTTATGTATCATCGAGGCTCGTGACTAATGGAGGTGTAATTCAAAACCAAATCAAGGAAATGGTACCAAGATCACTCCAAGTTGATTGCCACAAGATTGTCTTCCTTCACAATAAAACTTCCCTGACGAGTATCATTAAGCTGCCTCTCTCAACGAATTCACTTGATTCGTTTCACTGAATCGGCTTTTTTTTGTTCCGTTTTCAAAATTGGCAATAATCTTTTAATGACTAGGGGTATGTAGTTCAATGCGAACGTAGTTAGTGTTATATTAAGTACATAGCAATTCGGTCTATTCAGCTAAAAGCTTGGTGATTAATTATTGTCGGCATTAATACAGGCAAGGAAAATTTAAAACGTATTCCAATCTAAACAGAAAATGAGCATGTTTTTGACATTACACGATTAAAACGAAGTTTATATTATTTACATACACCACATACATGTTAATTACCGGCCAGTGCAACAGATTCTATATGTCACCAAGGAAAGCAAAACGGTCGCTGATGCATTGCAAAATCCAAGCCTTTTTAACGATCATTCACCAAAATCTATAATATATAATTTATTCCTTCAAGTACGACTAAGCGTTAAATTGGCTTTACTATCATTAAAATTAATGATATCGATATTAATATCGGAAGTACTCAGTCTACCCTAGGGAATGTAGATGACAAAGATCCCCGGGGGCGAATTTCCCTTCCCCGATGGTCGATGGAACGATGTTGCCTTAGAAACTGTTCGTGCAGTCATTGATATAATTTAGATAGCAATGGTTAACAGTTGTGATAAATAACATAGAACTGCCTGTGGAACAATAGGCGGTGCGTAAAATAACTCCAGTGTAACCTTTGCAACGTTTTAGTTTGTAAAAGACAGAAAAAAGATATCGCTAATAGAAAAAGTGGAAGAAAATGGGATAGACACCTTTTACGTAGGTCACAAAAAGTTCAATAAAATATAAAGGTCCATAATACAACAACACTTTATTTCCATGTAGAAAGAGGAACAATTTAGCAAGATATACAATATAAAACAATATTTTTGGTAGAATCGGGGAGGTCCAAAGAATGGTCTGGTGTTGAAACTACACTAAGCTGTTTTATTTCACATTCCTCAGGGCAATACAACGGATATACATGTAATAATATATATAACCACTCATCTAATTAAATGAATCTAAAATGCTTTTCCCACTTATAGATTCTTTGTCAGTGTTTAAAATGGTTTTTTATTATCAACATGTATAGATATTTTTTCACTTTTTTTGTCTTTCTTAATCTAAGAACAATGTTTTCAATACATAGTTGGCAGTTATTACCAACTTTTTTTTTAACTGCAGAGGTCTTATCAACCCTCGGGGTGCCGGTGTTTAAAAAAGAAGCCCATTTGTAAGTAGGTCGGGTTCGAATGCAGGGCAGCTGGATTCGAACAAGGGACACCTTTACCTTACGGTGTTGGGCGCCGTGTGCAACGGTTTAGGCGTTGCGGCCACCGACATCCCTCACAAACTATTATCCCAGATAATCAACGTAATCGATCAAATATTTTCAGATAATGTTACATCTATCCACGTTTAGGACGTCGTTAATAGCTTTATTTTAAATTGGAAATAATCAAATGTATAACATATGATTTCTTTAATCTACTAAAACTACTATATAAATTAAACAAATAAACAACATTACATTTTACATAGATTATTTTATTTCATTTATTTATTATTATTCACTTACACAGATGAGGCATTATAAAATATTATATGTATATTTATCCATTATATGTATATTTATTTACCAACAAAAGCTTGGCGTGGTTCCAACACCAGAACATTCTTTGGATCACATCCTCGATTCTACCAAATATTTTGTTGAATAACAGCTGGTCGATCATCTTTACATTAGGGATATATAAGATTACTCTCCAGAAACCTAAACATTTCGAAATTACTTCCAGATTTTAAAGTTAATTCCATTTAAAATCACCATAAAAAGGAAATATAACTCATAAGAAATGAAAATTTAGTTTACGTTTTTTTTTTATCTTTGCCCCCTTGGCTTCGTACTATCGCACATCTAACCATTCTACCTTTATGTGCTTAATTAATTTTTCCTTGTTGAAGTTGAAGTTTGCAACCTTAAAAACTTAATGTTGAAGGATTCTTGAATTGCATTTATTTTTGTGCGGCTACATTTTTACATAGTTATAGTATTTTTATTATCATAAAATTGTATGGTCTAACAGTTTTGCCAATATTTAGTAAAGATAAAAGAAATAGTCAAAAAATTATAACTATCTTTATTATTAATCAACCTTGATTATCTTTGGCAGTGTCTCATATATACACCCCACTTCTCTGTAACAGTATTACCAGTCAGAATTTTACGTTATTAGAAATAATAATAATTAGTTGCCATATTTTTTTAATAATAATTTATTAACTTTTAGGTGTAACTTTTTTTTGTGTAAATATTCTCAAAATAACGTACGGTTCACTCAATTCGTTTACTCAACAACCTGAAATCCGAAAACATTATGGTCGTTTTGATCTGAGTTGTGAGGTTATGGGAATTGAAAATGCCCCGAAATGTGCCATCGACGAAGGCGTGCAATTATACTGAGCAATTCCCGGAAACAATCTTCACAACCTCTTACAAAATCTCAACAGACTATAAAGGAGAGGAACACAGGAGAACATCGAATACAACGATAGGGTATACTGATGGCTCCAAAACAAATGAAGGAACCGGATCAGGTGTTTTCTGCACAAGCCCAAAATATGAGCAATCAAACTCACTGGGGAAGTACACCTCGGTCTTTCAAGCAGAAATACATGCCATCAATGCTTGTGCCCTGGAAAATCTTAAAAGAGGTTAAACTGACAAAAAAATCCTCATAAGATGAGACAGCCAAGCAGCTATTAAAGCACTGGCATGCATAACGATTACATCAAAATTAGTCAGTGAATGCATCCAAAATCTCCAAAACCTGGGGGAACACAACAAGGTAACGGTATCCTGGGTGCCAGGACATAAGGGAATTTTGGGTAATGAAGAAGCTGACAGACTGGCAGAGGAGGATCAGCAAGACCATACATAGGCCCCGAACCTATCCTTGGGATATCAAAAACAAAAATAGAATCCTCCAACGCAGAAAGGATCCAAACAAAACAAAGAGAAAAGTGGATAAACACTAGCAGTGCTAGACACAGTAAACTTATGATAAAACACCCCTCACCAAACCTAGCAAAAACACTACTACAATTGGAGAGGGCAAATCTCAGAGGAGTGCTAGGACTACTAACCGGCCACTGTCATCTGAGAAAACATCTATATAACATGGACATATACAATGATGATCCCATTTGCAGACTATGTAAAGAGGAGGAGGAAACAATCACTCATATCATCTTCGAATGCGAAGCAACGGCTCAATGGAGGTTCAATCTAACGCATAAAAACGGCTCAGAGAACCACATTGAAACAACAACAGTCAATGACTTGATACTTCTGAGAAAAAGGATGGAGCCTATTCACTAAACCAAGGAACTAGAAAGGTACAATAAGCCAGAAGGCTGCAGTGCCTGGGGTACCGCCTCCTGGTATCCTTTCCCACCATACCATACTGAGCAATTACAATCCTTAATAAATAAAATAACTGGCAGAAATGAACAGGCAAGTGGGAATGGACCGGATTAAATATCAGAGAATATAGTATTTCTTCTTCCTGGTCGATAGGATAGGAATAGGCAATGTTGACTCGCCACACAGTTAGGACAGGTTTGTTCATCTAATGGTTAGAAAATCAACTCCTCTTTGTAAAACCTGTAGTGAATTTGGAACTGTGAAGCATGCAATCAAAGAGTGCGTAAATATGATAGAGCCAGCCTTTAAATGTTTGGAAGTCTTTGGGCATGATAGTTTGCGTTCTCGAAGCTGTCCAGTCATCCTAACATAGCTTTTAACGCAGAATATAAGGGAGTCGATGGCCGCAACGGTTTAGGCGTTGACACAGCTTTCATCACTGTAAGGGTAAAGCTCCCGGGTTCGAATCCAGCGACCCTGCATTCGAACCCGACATTAATACAATTGGGCTTTTTTTCAAAAGCACCGGCACCCTGAGGGTTGATATTACCACCGCTGTTGCGAACCCTCGTAAAAAAATTAAATAAGGCAGAATATAACCTATAGAGTTTGAATTGTAATTTTACAAACAATTCCTAAACACCATTTTTTTTCTAAAATATATTTTCTTTCGTAATTAATTAAAATGGGAAATCAATCATTTCTTTACATAGAATGTAATTGGGAAAAGTGTGAATAACGAAGGAACGTGAAAACAATGTGGAACAACCTGGGGAAGAAAATTTCTTATGAAATTAGGAGAGAACCGTACTTACATTTGTTAGCGAAGCTGAGGAGAAAAACTAGTATCTAGAAGATGAAACTCATTTTTGAAATAAGAAATCCATTTTATTCGTTAACGTCTGAACACTAACACAGAAATATTCAGTATAGATAATTTGAAATGTAGACTTTTAAAAACACATGGTTTTTTTAAAATTTTTGTTGTGGTATTTCTTTTATAAATAATATTCAAAATTGTTTGTGTATTTTAGCCAAAAAATATTGAAATTTGGAGTAACTTTATCAGTAAGTACAAATTCACTGATTTGTTTTAACCTTGTTACATTGTTATTGCTTCTTGAGGGGGATATAATTAGGGTTTCTCGAAGATCTTAACGTGTGACAGAGAGGGGAAGTTTTTCCAAAAAGCACCGTTTCAGTCTTCAAACTTTCTCAATTGATTTAACGAAATAACCCCAAAAAATAATTTTATGTACTACGTGAAACAATTTGATTACTCGTTACTTTTAGAATTATAATGCGCAATGAGAAAAATAACAGATCTTAAACAGCTGTACTTTAAAGTATATATGCTAATTATGACGTTTTATTAAAATGAAATGGAGAATTTCAAGAACTTTATGATTATTCTAACTAAATAGTAGCAAATAGAAGTTAAACATTATACCATTTTAAAATAAATAAATTTAAAACAGTACCACACCTAGGCTAAGAAAAAATATTTTTTGTTCATAGATACGAATGATTTTAACGTGAAATAAGTTTGTTTGGTAAAATAAACGATATAAAATCGAGTAAATTTATGCTGCTTGTAAAATTTGTCCAGATACGAATTTAATTATTTTATTAGACGTTGTTTACGCCTGCCAAGTGTTCAATTTGGTGTATTTCTTCTTGCAACATTTAGAACATGTAGTTTGTTCGCTTCCTATCGTTTTAGTCTGCATGCGACCACTGAAGATGGCGAAACGCAGATTCGACTCAGACAGAACAAAACACAAAACTGTGAGGATAGACGGACTAAAATGATCGGGAACGACCAAACGACGTGAAATGCTTTGTTTATTGCAATCTAATTGCTTTGTGGTTTTCAATCAACGACGCTAAATGAAAAAAATATTTAAGCATTGAACAATACAGTACACCTATACGTGAAAAGGACACATAGACAAGAACACAAATATGAGCGAAGGTTACAACTCACATAGTGCCATATCTGAGGGAGAATCTCCAGAAAAAAAGGCTGTTTTTGTTGATAAATTTGATTTCGACCTACACGCCATCACCTTGACATCTGATGAGGTTTTGGAAGTATCTTGGAAAAGGCCCACTGTAATATGATTCCGGTTTAGACTGTATTCACCAAGTAATGTAAAACGTTTAGTGTTTCAGCGTCAATCCTGTTTTCGTACCGGCTAATTTCACGCCCAGTAGCATAACATCTGGAAAACTTGGTAACTACTATCGGCTATTTTTTGCTTAATGAATTAAAGCAAGTTAATACTGTTCATCCCAAGGGAACAAATGGGTGATAGCCGCCATGTACAATTTGCAGTTCAATAAAAAACTTTTCCCATTTGTTGTTCAAGTAGGGCAGGACTTCGACGCAAATTACTATGGGGTTTTTCACTTTAGGTTTGTATTTTGTAAATGTAAAAAAAAAAATTGTAATATTAGAGGAAACAAGTAAAAGACAATCCATAATATTAAATTTTGAAAAATACAAAACTTTAATATTACAATGTTAAACTAACAGTTAATTTATACTAAATCATACTAGTACTTATAAACTTTTATGAAATTATAGATTTTGGAAGTTTGGGAAATGGTATGAAATAATAGTGGACGATTTGCTACCGTTCGAAGCCGCCTCGGACGTGCCTCTTTTCTCTCGGGACAATCACGTGGACTCATTTTGGTGTCCATTACTTGAAAAGGCATTTGCCAAGTGGGTTGACGAATGTTTCTAAATATGAAAAAATCGTCCACCTTTTCTCTTTTAGGTTTCACGGTTCTTACAACAACCTGAAAAATTTGACAGTTCCAGAAATTTTCACCAACTTCACGGGCGGACTCTGCGAAGAAATTTACACGATCAAAACGAACAGCGGTGGATTTTTGCAGTTGCAGCACAGGATGAAGAAAAGACCTTTTGTTTGTGCCCATTCAGTAAGATAACGTAATATTTCTTTGCTTTGGACTTTCGTTTTTAGTTTTTAGGATGTTTAACAATCGCTTTGCAAACTGTTCATCTCAGAATAATTGTCTAATGATTAATGATACATGAAAATTATGTGATCGATAAATCTGTTATATTCGTGCTGTTTAGCATCATTAAGCATATTTTAATTAAACATCAATCAATTTACTGTAATAAATGTAGTTAAGTTAAATTACATTGCGGATTTATATTGATTTTAAAGAAGAGCGATGGTCGGTCCAAGGGAAAGAATTTTATTCCTAATCACGCATACGTTGTAACGTCCGTGGAAGTTGTAGAAGCTTCAAAACTTAAGTCGCATCTTGTGCAGTTAAGAGATCCGGGGGGCAATATACCAAAATGGAAAGGAAAATGGAGCAACTCGTAACGAATCATTGTGTTTAAATTAAATAACTTCTTTAAAACAAACGAAAAGTTCTAGGTCGATCTACTGGGTTACCTTGTCCAAGAAATTTAGAGACGAGTATATTTTAAACAAAGACGAGGCGCTTATTTGGCTGGCGTACGACGATTTCATACGATATTTTGACTACATGCTCATATGCAACTGTCAGATTACTAACATTTGGCCAAGAGAACCGGACGTAAAGGACGAACAGTTCTGGGACGTCACCATGTTCGAAGGGAGGTGGATCAAGAACAAAACTGCAGGAGGATTGCCAATTAGCCGTAGGGAATATTTAAGCGATTTGAATCAAATTTCTCTTAATAATTCTTTATTTTTCTTTATTACTGACAGAAATCGGTTACAAAAATCCAAAATACAAATTTGAAATATTGCAGAACGATAAAAAAAGTATATCACCGACTACAACATTGATAGCGTTGTCTCAAAAGCCGACAACAATAAGCCTCCGGCAGAATGATATCCTTGAAACCACCAGTGTTGTTTTAGGATTTTACATTTACAAAGTACGAATTTCACAACAAACTGAACACTAATCAATTAATTATTTTCTTCGTTTTAAGGTGGGCGACGATAAACATTACGTTTATTGGAAGAAGTCTTTGGACAATATGAAGCTTTACAGCAAGAGTAATTTTAAAAAAGGCCAAGTCAGTCAAAAGCTCTTTTTAAACCCAGGAACATACTTAATCGTTCCATGCACCGAGAAAGAGGGCGACGAAGGAGATTTTCTTCTTAGAATTTTTACAGAATATCCTCACCAGATACCGTAATTATAAAAATTAACTTAATATTCATAATTCAACTTAAAAACATTAAGCAAATTTAGATGAGGGGGAGCGGGGTAGCCGAGTGGTTGGCGTCTTTGACTCTCATAGACCTCGAGGTCGTGGGTTCTATTCCCGCCGACGCCCCTGGAATTTTCTTCTTCACACTTCGAGCGTATCGTCAATCGAGTAAAACTCTGTTCTTTTCCCTGAAACAACCGTAGTCCACAGTTTGCGAATTTATATCGATAAGAGTAAAGTAATTTCTGTTTTACAGAAGGGCTTAACGCCTAACACACCCTTGGCGGATGAGGGGGTCCAACCATTTTATAATACATTTTTTATACCATTCTCAATTAAAAACCCAAGGGCTACGCCGGGATTTGAACCCGGGCCTGCTAGCGTGGTAAGTACGAGTCGGACACCTTAACTACACTCGGCCACCGCGGTTTCCTTTATATCGGCAAAAAGGCTTACTTGAAAACCCAAATACTTGATTCAAGTGAATCGTACTAAACAATCGGCAAAATACTCAAAATTGCACCTGGTGGAAACTCTACCTAGTGGAATTTAAATGAGGGTTGAAACAAACGTTCTAAACTCCAAAAAATCAAATCACTCAAGTCCAAAATCCTTTGGATTGCTCAACATTATTTTTTAATTATTTCATTTTTCAAAATTAAAGGGTCAAATATTAAACAATTTTTTAATAATGAGTATCAAATATTTACACGGTTAAGTAATGAAGTGTCAATTATTAAATAAATTGTAATAAGCCAATAAATTTTACATTATTAATATAATATTCTTTGGCTTCAATAGCTGATCAACAATTTGTAAATTGAAACACAAAAGTATTACTTTTTTGTACGCATCCTTAGATATAAATAAGAAAAGCTTATTATTTTAATAACTTTTTAGCATTGCACATCAAGAGCATAAAATCGCTGGGGACTTTGACACGCATGTGAGTCTAGTAGCCCCAAACGAAATCGATTTAGGACAATCTATAAAGTCAGTAATTCATGAATAATTATCGTTTAATTAAAAATTTAAATTTAATTTGACCGTTTTTGCAGGATTTCACTTTTGGCGAATAACAAGGGCGCGAACGAATTAGTAGCTATGGCTACTCTCGGAATATATTCCAAATCTTTTAGAGCATATAAGCCAATTAAGTCCCAACTGGAGCATATAATTCTTTCCAAAAAAGGGGGTAATCTCAAACGATATTTAAAAAAATAATAAATTATTTCAATTTTGTTTTTCTTTTTATCTTTCCAGCCGTTGAAATACCTTTGTGCATTTCTTATGAAGAGTATGGTACGAAAATCGACGACCATTCCCTGTTGTGCGCGATTTTTGAAATATCTGGGGTGGAATCAAAATACTTCGATTGCGGGGTTAAAGTCATAAGTTTGCGGAAACCCAAAATCGAGTTTGACGTAAGTATTATCCTAATTATATTAAAATAATGACAATAAAGAAATTTCGAAGAAGTAAATTATAAAAACGTTAAGAAAAGATATTTACATTTTCTTTACATAAATTTCACATTGCGCATGGCATACATTAAGTAAACGTTGAAAAAATATCACTTGAATTAAACTTTAACGTGAATATGGTCAAATATTGCATAATATATTTAGCAATGATGTTTGTAGATCGACCTGCAGACGATCAATGTTCAACAATATCTTCTTCAAGGTCTTTATAGAGTGAAAGAAGGACAAAAGTGTTGGAATCACCTGGAAGCTTTCGGCAACATTATGTTGCAACCATCAGGGCCTGTTTATTAAAAATACATAATTAATATACATTTTTACAACCCAAAACTGTCTTGTACAAGATTTTAAATGAGAAAAATGTGAATTATTTTACATAGATGGCTTGTTTTCACCATATATAACTGAATGTTGGTCATGTGCTTCATAAGCTAATTGTGTAAAAATAAAAATAAGAAAAATATATGTAATGCCAAAAAAATGAAAAGGAATACTTGTGCCACAAAAAAGATAAAGTCTTGAAAAATAATATATTCAGCAACTATAAGGATAAATAAAAATATATGATAAGTACAGACATACGGGATCAACTCCTTGCCATTAAAATTGAAAAAACATCATGTGCGTTCGATTAAAAAAAATGAGAGGCAGTCCTTCCTCGTCCTTTGATAGCTCAGCTCACACTCCCGATCCTCCGTGGGATTAGCTTATCCTTCGAGATGAGCTTCCGTTTTTGAAAATATTGTTATAACCATTGCATTAGTTTTTTCGACGAATTTTTATCCTCTCCTTTCTTGGAGAAGTATGCATTGATGTTTTGGATTGTTAAAATGTATATTATATATTTTTAGTAAACAGGCCCTGATGACGGCAACATGATGTTGCCGAAAGCTTGGTGATTCCAACACTTTTGTCATTTTTTCACCCTGTAAAGACCTTAAAGAAGATATTGAACTTTACTGTATATCTAGCTTAAATACTTTATGGCTATTTTCTGGAAAATTGTACGTCCGGGCGTTTGTTTTCAGGCGGACAACATTTGTGTAACACCATCAGGATTAAATATGCACGCCGTTTTTCGAAACCCACTTCCTGTTTCACTCTATCCTGGTTACGTATCGGTCGAGGGAAATGGGATAACGTATCAGAAGAAGACATTCACAGAGTAAGTTCAATTAATACGATAAACCTAAGGGGGACATAGTTATCACTATTTATCTTTTCAGAATTCCACCAGACGGGGTTTTTAACATTCTATTCGATTGCGTTCCCGAAACAGACTACGGCGATATAACAGCCACTGTGACGATGGAGGCGATACCGCTGGGTGTACTGAAAACCTCAGTCCGACTGTCTAGGTCCGTCTTGCAAAAGGATGAAATAAAAGTGTAGGTTTGAATAAAGTTCGATAATTCAATTACTTCGCATATTTTCATAGTTTGTTAACAATACAATGGGGAACCGGGTCCAACCAGTTCGCAGCAATTTTCTAATTTGTTTAATTATTATTTCATTCAAACCATCTAAGTTACATGACAAAAGCCTTCAAGGAATTAATGTTTGCCTTTTTATTTTTGTCTATCAAACGGATCATATGAAGAGATTCGAAGAAGCAGAACTTTTTGTATTAACAAAAAAAAAATATGATTTTTAATTCATAGCTTTATAGATATCATTTTGGTCTTCCTTCCTTTCTTGTTTTTGTCTAATAGACGCGTTCGCCATTTTCATTGTTAATATCTTTAACTCACTTTTGTACATTCGTCTTGAAGGTACCAAAAGTGTGTCTGTGTCTATATCTCTTAGCTTCTAAGAGAGACATTTAGCCAGGGTTTTGGTTCGTTCCCAACGGTCGTTTTTATCATCTAATCTTTATTATTTTAATGTATTAAATGTATGTAAATAGGGGCTGTCCGATTCCTATTTGTACTAGCGGTTCTAGACACACCCAATGGCTTTCTAATTGTAAAACAGTATTTAATATAAGTATTGAAAACTGAAACGATAAACAATTGGCGTATTTGGAGAGATGCCCTTCTCTATGACAGAAACCCCCTTAAATGACGTAAATGATGTGTGTGAGTTGTTGTTTGTTAGTGTTTTTCTATTAATGTATTGTGTTTGTATATAATTTTGAACTTGTCTTATTATTAAGATATTCGCGGTTTATCGAATAGATTGGTTAGTTTTTATGTTTCGTTCTATATTTACTTTTTCTTTATGTATGTAACTGTGTTCTATTTAATGTTTCTTTGCCCTTTTATAGTATGTCTTTTTTTCATCGATTGATGTTGTAGCTGTTGCTATGTTCAATGTTTGTTGTTTCTATTTATCAGTTTTACCATCATTTATTAGAGAGCTGTCGTTTTGTGTTTGTGTGGCGTTTGTTATTTTCAGTACTGTCTTATCGAAATTTTTCTTTCCATTTGTATGTTTCTAGTGCGTTAGCCTTCTCGATGCATTGTCCAAGGAAGGTTTTCCGATTAGTTCGAACTGTTCTTCCATTATTTATGCTTAATTTCTTCAGTCGATTGATTTAACAATTTATCAATTTGGTTTGTGCTATGTTTTTGTTTGTACTATGTATTCTTATTAGTACAGGTTTTATTCCGATCGCCATTTATTTGACTGCTGTCTCTATGGCTATCTTACCGTTGTTTTTCTTTGTATGTGTGGGTTTTTGGTCAATTTTAGTAAACATCAAGCAAAGAAGTTTGTTATTGTTCTGTTTGGTTATGGGGTCTACGTTGTTGTCTATCTCGGTGTCATCATATCAGCGTAAGGTTGTTTTTTAAAAGTTTTATAATACTTTGGTGAGCTGAAGTGGAGTCTCTCTTTGTGTGGTATGTATTATGCTTAAAGAAGTTTTGGAGAATAGTTTTGTTATTGCCTCCCAAACGGTCAGTGAAGCTACTAAAAAAATGACCTTTTTAATAACAATCATGATTTATTTATTTCCCTTTGATTTTGTTATAATTGAATGCGTCGTTGAAATTCTATGTTCATTTATAACGCAAAATATTTTATCCGTGGTAAATGGTTCCACCGTTAAAATATGATGATATATTTTTAATTACGTTTCATTTGAATAGACCCGTGATTGCATTTATGGCTGTAGTGACCGATTTATTTCCCTTTTGTGAAAAAATACGTAAAACTTACATCTTTCTTCAAAAAGTTTCTTCCCGATTCTATTTCGTCCAAGCACTAATAATAAATTTAAGTAGAGCACGGCCTTTCTGCTGTTCTCCTTCCTTAGACAACGTTTCCTACCTCTTTTAACACAAAGGGGAAAGTTGTTAGCACAATCGTGCTTCACGGCAAAACTTGGTGTATTCGAAGTGTTAACAGCATAGAGGTTGGCAATTTCATACGAGTTTATGTCAACTGGGTCGGAGCTGGGTGTTATCACTTCTTTTAGTATCTGCAGGTCATTCGCGTCACGAAGACTTATTTTTATATATAAGTCATTAAAGTGTACATTTTATAAAGTTTTAGCAATAAAATTCTGTTAGAAAAAATAACAAATCAACACTGAACTTGATGGCAGTTCGTTAGAAAAAAGTAATCAACGTTTAAAAATCGTGGTAGCATGTACTCAACGTCTAAAGTAGAAACGGCTTAATTTAAGTTGGCATGTTAAAAAACCAAAAGTGATTTGCGCATTTTAATCTCATTTTTTATGGATATAACGCACTCAATGTATTTATTAAAATGACTCAACAATATTTACTCGCTTTACTTTACAATACCATATATACTCGTTTCATATAATACTTTTATGCTCTTTTATTTAAATAGCTTATACCTAAGTAGGGTAAAATAGGAAGAGATAAAATGTACAATTACGGTACGATATACTTTTGAAAGCCAACTGAATTATCCTTTTGTCTTTCAATGCCATTTATCATGGAATATTATCAATTGCTATAAAAAGTACTTAGAACAACTTAAATGACGTATAAAACAGAAATATTTCATTTCGAAAAATAGATGAATATTTATTTTAACAATTAAGGTTTTTTTAGTGGAGATAAAAAAGTCAATGGCACGAGCAGCATTCGAAACCACAATCTTCGGCAAGATATGTCGCTGCTCTACCACTTGAGCTGTCGTGACTTCGATCCATTCGGACATCAACTTCCCATTTCAACCACACCTTTTGAATTTTCCCTCCTTTTTGCCATTTTTTCCCAAGTGGTAGAGCTGCGGCGTATCTAGCCGAAGATCATGGGTTCGAATCCCGCTTGGGCCATTAACTTTTTTATTTCAACTAAAATACCTTAATAAATGGATTAATTGGTCAAACGGACCACGAAATTAGTAAATTTAATTTCTTTTACGTTTCAACACCTTTGCAATAAAACTCATCCATTCATTGCTTAGGTAAATTAAAACGGTTTTAGTTACAGTAGATTTGCTATAACTATACGAATATTTATTTGGAAAAAACATGTCGAAATGTTTAGGATAAGAAAAATTATTTATCGTTCTTGTCATACAAAATTGTAAAATTTATTCGCGTTTATTTTTAACCTTCTACAAAACTCTACAGAAAATTACACTCTTCAGTCCCGCATTCAAAACCCAATTTTAGTTCTATTTGTAAATTATTTTTTATTTGTTTTAGTATTATGTTACTACAGCCCTAGAGACTTACACAAAACTTTGTCGTTCCCTCCGCCCAAGCACGAATTAATGTGGTGGAATGATATTGGCGCTTTTAAGCAAGGAAAAGTTTTTGAAGGATTTTCCAAAGCAATTACAGGGCACTAATGGTGATATGGAGGTTTCGTGGTGGATAATTTTATGTAGAAGTTCTCAGGAATGGTTGTCAGGATAATTATAGTTTTTAGGGTGATTTTAGTTGACGTTTGGTAATAATTATTTGCTTATAAACCAATTCAGTGAAGCTACTGGAAATTAGACAACCTAAATTATACTGAATTCTTTTAAATAAATTGAGTAATTATTCAAAAATTGTGAGTTGCCGTCTGAATAAATAACAATAATATAAATTTAGATTTTGTTTCTATATCTATCGTAAATCGCAGGTAGGTTATGGCTATTTTTCAACATTTGTTTATATGTCACTTCTATAAAACCATAAAGTACTCCGTTAGAGGGTTAATAAAATGTTTTGATAAACCTCCTCAAAATTGTACTTCTGATTAACATGGAAGATCATCGAAAAAATGAATATTATAATTTAAAAATCTATACTCGTTCACTTAATAATTCAAATAAATAAGGTGTAATTTGTCAATGATTCTAAAGAATGATTTTTTTACTAGTTCGTATTCAACCAAGGACATCGATAATACTTTACTGACGAATTTCAGTAGTATATTAATTTTTTTTTTCTTTTTCACGTTTTCTTTCACATAGATTGCTAAATAAAGGGTTGTTGGAAATATCTCGAAATCTTTTTATTTTAATAAATAATTTCATTTTAATAAAGGGAAAAATAAAAATACTGGAGTCTGCAATAAAATATAAATAACCTTAACAATAAAGATATTATTTAATTGTACTAACTTTCTAATTCACTAATTTATATACAATAGTATTTTTATTATTTTCATTTTTTAATGTACGTTAAAAATATTGAAATATTATAAATATTAGTTTTATTGAATTTAATTACATTAATATTATTTTTTTCTACTTGGTATGTTTCGCTTTAAAATCAGCCTCAATGTAAAATTATTATTGTTGATATTTCGATTATTTATTATTCTTATTACACGATTAGTCGTGAATGATATGTTAGTTACATATTAAACTGTGAGAATGGAAAGGTAACATTGTTGTCCCTGTGTTTCCACGGAAGGAATGTTTGTACTTAGTATTTGACATTCCGTTACTATTAGCATTCTTGCTCAGCACATTCTATTAGCGTACAAATGCACAATATTGCTCAATGCGCTGATACTATTTAATTATTATTTTTGTATTGTATTAACCTCGAGAAATATTGGTTGTAATTTTACTATCCCTAAAAATTTTATTTAAACTTTTTTTCCTTTCAAATCTTTAAACCATCACATCACACTGATTTTTCATTCATTTCCGAGGATTTTCCTAGCCGAGGAATGAAACACTTTTCATTCCTTTACATTTCCACTCGGCGGAATTTACCCGTGTCCATTCATCAATACAGCCGAGAATTCTACATTCCGTTAAATTTTCAAGCTAGCAGATTGGCACTTTTTCAGTGGGCCTTTTGGAGGAAAGAAAACACGTTTCAACTGTATCAGCACATTAGAGGTGAGCCTCATCAATTCGAAAAGTTAAAAATAAAAAAAATTGTTAAATACTGTAGCTTCCTTCTGCTAGTATTTCTACGTTTTACCACGTAATGAAAGTTTTCGTCAATTTTCATGTGTTAAAGCTTGATGTAAGATATGTTTAAAAAAATATTTGTTTTCACAAAACGATCTGAATAAATTTAGAAAAAGAGGAATTCAATAAATACATTTCAATCTAGACAAAGGATAAAATTATATTTTAAATTATATATTGAATATTATATTATGTATATAAAAACTGAACTGAAATATATTACTTAATTAATGCGTTCTCTTTTTTTATTCTGTCTTTTCTTTTGAACCGTATAAAAACAAATAAGAACAAAAAGGTAAGAGATTTTAATTTATCGTCCAACTTTTCCCCCCACAAGGCTCATTTTACTTGCGTTTTCAAAACAAAGGACTTGCATTAAGAAAAACGGGAAAACCTTTATTTCTCCATTTGCAAGCGCACTCGTGAAAAACTTAATAAGTTCAACTAACCCGTGGTTGAAACAAAATGCAAATTAAAATAGTGCATAAAACTATAAAATGAAAACAATTGTTATAAACTTTATTAAAAAAAAAACTAATAGCAGAAAAATATCGATAAACCACAAGCCAATGAACGCAGCCATCACCATGACCACGAATGATAATTTTGCCATGGATACCCAGAATCGGTATGAATATTTCCTCTAATACGACCTGTTTTCGGCAAAACGTCAATGTCGTTTATTGCACATTTTTTATTTTAAAATAAAACAACGGTTGTCAAATATTTGGTGTCGTTTGTCTCCTGGGAGAGCTCTAAAAGATGAAACATGTCAGTCTGATAGCCTTGTAACTATCACGAGTACTCGATAGTTTTAAAAACGGAGATAACACTGAAATAAGAGACTTTTCCATTACCTACGCATTTCTTCAAAACTGTCTTCAATTTTAAATTCTAAGTTAAATTGCCCAAAAATGATCTATCTACTGAATTGAACCTTTTCAGTCCAACGGATGGCCATTTCACTACCACAAAGCGTTTCCTAGGTTTATGGATCAAAGAAAGGGTTCAAGAGATCAATCTTGCCGCTTAGAGAATTTAATATATGTTATAAAGACGAATGCAGGTTTGATGAAAAGATGAAATTTTTTTGTGACAATTCTCTTTTCCCAAAATGTTTTTCAATAATTGCTGCATCTCGACGTAGTAAGTTAGAAGGCTTATTTTTCGGCATTCTACTCCATTAGTCTAATGTCACCCTCACAGTTAACTACCATGTATAAAACGTATCTACAAAGTAGTAATAAAATACTTTTTAATAAAAAAAGTTGAATGTATAGTGAATACATTATTTTATATGAAATATCAGAGATGAGGAAAAAATCTTATTATCAATGTTAATATATAATTATAATATAAAAGGCTAATAATTATTACTGAATTAATGTATAGATATAACCGATGTAATAAGAGATCAGCTTTGAAAAATATAATTAAATTTAAAAAACACAAGAAATCTGTCAGGGATGAAGTCAAACAGAAAGAAAAGGCTCCGGTCCATAAAGAGTTTTCGAGAGATGTATACCCTTCATCACTATTTTGTTAAATTTAATTAATAATTTAACCAACATCGTAACACAATACGAATATATAATTGCAATTAATGGCTGGCTTCAAACACCAGAAAATTAAATTTTCATAACAAATGCCACATGATCAGGGTATTTGTTAACAAAAGTATTTTTACAACTGTATATTATGTATAAAAAGACAATTATTTCTGGATTTAACCTAACGAAAAGTTTCTCAAAGGGATAAAATAGGAACTAAACTATTTTTTTAACAAGGCGAAAGTTCAGTTCATTATCAAAAATTAAGAAAAAGTCATTATAGCAAATTTAATTTTTAAAAATGTATAATGAAGTAATAATAAAAACTATGGACCCAAGTAACTCTATTAAAAAAAGAACAACAATACTGTTTAACAATAAGAACAAACTACAAATCTACGGCATGAAATTATTTTAATATATGTGTTTATAAATAATATATGTAAATTATCTTGTTGCATGCAAAACTAAACAAACAAAAACTTTATGATGTGTTTCGCCGGATGGTCAAATAAAATTATATTGGCCTTTGAAGCCGTTGCATATGGATGGATAGTGGGCGGATACTGTTAACATCTGAGGGCAATAGGAACAATAAACTTATTTACGATTGATTGTCCCTAGTGTGCCTGACCGTTATTTAAAAAACAAACGGTGAAAGAGATTATTATTATTATTTATTGCAAATACCGTACTGTTCAACGTTTCATGGGAGCCTGGGGTTCGATCTTTGAGAAACCCGTCCGACCGATCGTGTTTAGCTTCAATTACCGACATCTAGGTCATTTCACCCCCCAAACGGATGCGTATTACAAATTGGCCATACATTATATACTTTACAATTACAATCGTGTTTTCCTTAGCTCTTAAATACATCCATTCGTTTTTGCAGACCACTCCAACAATACGATGGAGTATTCGACGATTGCCGTCACCATACATTTTAAATTGATGAATACACGAGGGAAAACGAAAGGACTTTCACATTATATTTGTGCTCACGCGCTAGTGAACTAACTTTCAAACCTTTCATTATTTAGAATAAGAACATGTGATTTGGTCCAAACTAGGCGTCCGTGCGTCATCTGTGTAGGATTCAGGCTGAGAGAGCCAAACTTTTGACTCTCAAGAACATCTAAACCTAACTTTTTCCAAACTCTACCATGTAATAAAAATGGACGTCTCACGAAAAGATCAGAACCGTATAGAACAATAAACACCAAAACAAAAGCAATAACATCAATAATACAAACAAAACACAAAAAAAAACGCAATGTTGTGAGTTTGTATTCTAGGATAGGTTCTAAATTTATTCAGAGTAAGACGCTTCGAAACTTGTCTTTTTTCATCATCGACCAATAAAATGTTGTTAGTTTTTGACAGATTAGATTCAACTTTCTATTTCAATCCAAGCAAGCAGAGAACCGTGGAAACTTCTATCTTGAAAAAGTTTTGCCAATACGGGCTTAGGGAGCAAAAGTTTCTACCCGAAGAAATCGACTATCAGCTTTCGTGTTTCGCGGCCGCAATGTTGAAAATGTTTGCGCAGTATGTAGTACATTTTACTGAAATTTGTACATTCTACTGTTAAATCTGAACTGTTTTACGTTATCGAATGTAAAAAAAAGGAAAAAATTAGACTCATTCTTGTAAGTAGCATATCTAATGTAACATATTTTTGCTCTGATAAAAAACTGATGACCGTCTTATTTTAAAAGTGGAACATTTTAGTAACGAATTATATAAAAATAATTATTAATATTATCTTGATATTAATATACTGTTTACTTCATTGTGAAAGTGGATAGTTCTTGTGGCAATATGTCTTTGAGGGTTATTCTTTCTACAGAAAACTATTTGTTCCCATTTGTCCGATTGTTCGATTAGAGAATCTGCTGATACGAAATCATGTGCGGAAATGAAACGCTTATTGAGAACAGGGCGTTAAATGAGGCAATAGTCGATAAGGACGCTTGATAAAACTTAAAATTGTACATATGAGTGCGGAGTTGAGCATAAATAAATAAATTAATAAAAACAGCATGTTTTTCACATTAACCGATACCACGTTTATTACTGTTTGGAGAGGGCCAATAATACTGAAACGTATAAACTTTAGGCAATTTTTGGCAAGGTTTGTCCACTTGTACAGTTAACGTTTTATGTTTTAAAAACGTGAAATCGTTACAAACTTTACATTCTAGTTTTTAAAGCAAGATTAATTTTCTAAGATAAACGAAGTCTATGTGGTTTTTCCTGCTTTTAACTCTTACTTTGCGTCATATGCTTTTGTAATGTTTATAGGATTTGCAACAAATATAACACTTTATCATTTACTTAATGAATTGTTTGCTGGATCATCAAATAAATAACTTTAAATCTACGTTAGTTTTTTTGTACCGTATCTTATTTTTAAATAACTACAATGAATAACAACAACTCTGCATTACAAATTTATGAAATATTTTTAATTTTTTTACTTGGTTAAAACCGTTTAAAAAATTGTATTTAAAAACATTTACATTTCATTTAAAAACTTTGACCATTTTCAAATTACTATCGTAATTTAGGAACGTTGAGATGGGTTTTATCATTTTCAATATTAGGAAAGTGATGAGAAATGGAATAAATTTCGTTAAACCAATATCTATACATAAAAATATAATAAAAATTCAACCAAATATAGTTAAATAAATAAAAATTTAAGAGTTATTTTCAAGTCAACAGAAATGTTGAATTATGCGTTTAGCATGTTTTTCCGTTTCGATTATGTTTCACACGAATCAGAAGGTTAGTATATAATATTTTGGCTTTTTTGTTTAATTAAATTTCGAAAATTATGATGTATAATAAAAAATATCTGTCTAATATTCAATATTGAAGCCTTAATCCTCGGTTTTCTATTAAGCCCCTACGGATTGTGTACATAAGAATTTTTTTATTATCTGTATTTTTTCCTCTCTCGGGTGATATATCTTCCTTCATGCATGGGAAAATCCTATTATGAAAAGCGATCGTGCCTCTTTACGCACTGGTCAGCTTAGAAAGGACAGAAAAATCCGTTAATTCATCAACTAGGGGCAATTCGTCTACGCCCTGCCAGCAAAGTTTGAAGGAACAATGAATTACTTTAAGATGCCACTGAGAACGGTTAAACTACCGGGTAACTCAATTTAAAGTTTAGAGAAATGATTCAAAACCGATGCTTAATGCTCACTTAAAGTGACGTATGAGAAAACGTGACCATCCGACATATTTTAAATGTGCACTTTCATCCCTATCTATGTAACGACGTTCTTGTGCTACTTGTGGCCAAGATAAAATAAGTTATCTTAGCAAAACAAAAACACTTCAACATCCTAATGTGATCAGTCAATCCGTGATTCTATAATTAACAGATATGTTGCCACGACGTCATATCCTCATTATCCTACCACAAAACATAGAAAAATTGATAAACACACAGAAAGAAAGAAAGTCAGAAAGAAAGAGAGTGAGAGAGAGAGAGAAAGTTAAACAGACAGGAGTGAACAAGAACAAAATACACATATTTACAAATTAAAATTTCAAATGCAAAGGTGACAAGCTCAATTTTTTAAAATATTATAAAATAGTATTAAATTTAAACAACTGTCAATACATATACACATGTTTAATATAATAATGTACCTACACTAGTATATTAAATATAACTAAATTTATTATTGATGGACATCGGTCTACCATGTTTGAATTTTCAATATTTTTCAATGAAATTGCAAATGAGATAAAATACTTCATTTCTAGATATACCACTGACTTGACAAAACATTCAAAAATTACAAAACGAACAAAAAGTTAAAAAATTATCCTAAAACATTATTATGGTATTATGATACCTGCACCCTACTCTAATCCCTAAGTAAAATCACCTGTTCAGTTCTGTAAATTCTCCTTTTTAAAACGTTACAAAAAAAAAAACATTTTGGAAAGAAGGAGGTGAGATAAACGAAAAAGAGGAGATTTGACAAAAATATTTTTTTGGCCTGTTATATCTTAAATTAGCTGACAAAATCGGAAACGATCATTAATGTATGACATGTAACATCAGTCATAAACACACTCAAAGACAAAAAATCAGATATTCGTAAAAAAATATAATGGTATAGTCACAATAAGGTAAACGTGGATTTTACTGTTAGATATAGTAAATTTAATGTTTTATATCGAAAAAAAAATGTTTAACGTTAAAAATGGAATCTTAGAATGCCACACAAGAAGAGGGCACGATTATAAGTCATTATTTCTTGATAACCCATCATCACCTATGAATCAACTTGAGAAAGAAAAACGTACAAGTAGTTTAAAAAGTAATTTAAATTAAACTAAAAAATAGTTTTTAATTTTGAAAAAAGATTTATATTTAAAACTATAACATTAACAGTGTAAACAATCTGACATTTAAACAAATCATAAATTACAGGCCCCTCGGAAAGATTCTGAAAACCTTTTCTTTATAAATAACTAACACTGAACTTTTAAAAGTCTTTATATAACTGTTTTATAAAAATTTTTGCGTATTTTTTTTTGAAGCGTTAATCAACGACGTGTTAATAAATGATCAAGAAAATTCGTGCTGCGGAAGATTCTCGATACTAACTCACCCGTGAGTTTCCAAGTTTAATCATCTACTAATAAAGTGCCAGCCAGTTTGAGAAGAGCCTAAACTTTAATATTAGCTTTATTCTGTTTTGATGTAAATGTATAAATCGCCATCGTATGGTCGTTCAATTATTAAATTCAGTGGAAAAGAATATAACGTTCATTTGGAAACCAAAAGTTATGGGCATTTCGGTTGAATATTTCATCCCAGGGAAGGTAAAATTACTAACTTGGTTTAACAATCCACCACTGAAAGTCAAGTAAAAAAGATTTGACGAGTTTCGTATAGTCAGTTCATTTACAGAGATATCGATATCTATTG
>CM077099.1:13811985-13823152 GCA_039619505.1 Cimex hemipterus | reverse complement strand
TGGTAGGGAAATAATATGTAGGTTCGTACTAAATGAGAGTAGATATATAAAAAGTTAGAAAATTAAAAAAGCGCTTCTTGTAGGGAAGATAAAAAGACATTTCTTGACTGGTTTCGTCAGGGACAATTTTTTGCCATATCAGCAAAAACTCTGAATTTCATCTGGACCATCAATTATGGAATAGTCTGAATGTTGAAATTTTTTCGTTTAAATTATATCAACTACGTATAGATTTTTCCCCATCATAAGTGAGTGAAATAAGGAAAAATTCCACAAAAATAGTCACAATATTTTTTCCAGTTTTGATTAATTTTAGATTTGTACCATTAAATGAGATTTATAGTGTTCTTCACTTCGTTCTTCTTTTCTTAAATCGGTTGAATCGTTTGAAAATTATGTCAATTTTTCCAATTTAAAAAAATTATAAACGAACAATTTGTAAATCGTAACATTCATAACTATATTAAAAAATATTTTAACCTGTTTTTCGTATTATCTTGATTGCTGATTTCTGCACGATTACTTTCAGGAATGAGCGAAAACTATTTTTTTGATATAGACACAAAATTGGTATTAGAGTCCTGCACCTCAATATACTTAGAATATAATTTTTCTTTCAATTTATTCTGCCTCTATTTTTTTTTAAACCACCAAAATGGTGATAACTAAATCAAAACGATGCTACGGATCCAGAAGAAACTTGGCACGAATTTCGAACCTTATTATATACACATAATGAAACAAATATGATTAATAAATAAACCAAGTTAATAAATTAGAACGGGAGAAATAAAATAAAATTTTTGATTATAATTTATTTTACTTAGATAAATCTATGTTGTTCGAGTGACTGAAAGAGGCAAAATTTCCACTGTCTGAATAAAGGTACAATTTGGATAACATTCAAAGTAGCTATAAATATTTAAGTTTATTTAGTCACTGCAATGAAAATTCATATTTAAGCACGTTAAAGGGTACTTCAATTGAATCTAAATTATAATATTTTAGGCATTTTAAATTTTTGACCAACTTTACAACAAGCGTGTTTTTTGTTTTTGTAACTACTGGTGTATTGAATATATAGTACAATCTTATGATATATAACAAAACCTTGAAATACGCGTTCAACAAAGGCAGAGAAATATACCTTTAAAAATTTATATACCTCAAAGTATTTTTTTCCGGCTCCTAGGGCCCTCAGCAAGCCAGAACGCACGGATAATTGTCTACTACGTTTTGAACTAGTATCATAAAAAGGTTTTACTGAAACTTCCCTCTAAACTTCCCATCTAAATAAGTGAATTAATCCCTGCGATACAGGGGAGTTAAATATCCAACTACCAGAAATACCAGTTCGATGTTGCGAACGTAACATCAGTCACAATTATTTTGTGTGCAAATTATGAACAATTAAAATTTCACACATTTTGAAGATTTCGAACCCAGAAACGCTAAGTTGGCAAGTACGAATCAGGTTTTGTTCGTATAATCCATATTTATCTAAATAATGTTAGTTTAAATCAACAGTGTGTTATTAAACAATTTTGCTGGAAAATATTATAAACAACACTATTTTGAAGTAAAATACATAACCTAAATTGAAATTAAGTGGGGGCAAAATGTGGTTTTTCGAGTGTAGATTTAGCTACAAACATATTTATTTTGCCTAAAGAAACAAAAATCTCCTTTCTTAAAAGCCTAGCGGAGAAAATAAAAATGGATTCCGTATGGTATGCAGTGGTCGTGAGAAAAGTCATTCACCTCATTAATCATTTTTATAGAAGGGCTCCACCCAAAGATTATACCCAGCATTTTGGAGTTTCCAAGTGTAATATTACAATGAACGGCCAGTATGATTAAACCACCGTTTCAGACTCGGTTGTATGGAGGCAAAAAACCAAAAAAACAAGCAAAGCCTTTTGAATTTATTAAGACAGAAAAATAAACAATGAAACGGATCATAATTTTTTAGTAAAACTGAGAATATTCCACAGCTGGAACAATGTAAGCTTATACCATTATATTGAAATGTCATACCGTAAAAATAAAAAACGTTTTAAATGTAAAAAGATTCTGGTAAATGAAAAATGTTCGTAATTACATTGTGGTAATTTTAAGGATGAAAAAATCGCGGGATTTTCTAGAGAGACTTCTTATTAAAATTGCTTTAAAGATGACAGTTATTACACTACAATGAATGAATTAATTATTAAATTTCTAAAAATAATTAAATACAAAATTATAATCAGATACATTCTACTCTACGTTACATGTAAAAAATTAGAGTGAGATTTAATTGATAATAAACGTCCAGAGTTAAGTAACTTTATCATTTAAAGTTAATTAAGAAGTAGCCTTTGGCAGGTTGAATATCAATTAATTTTTTCCGGGAGTCGTTTAATGATGATGGCGCTAACCGAAGAAACTAAGTTTTAGAAACCTACTAAATAATACATTGACCAAATTACAGAGAATAATTCGTTAATTAAATCTTATATGACAAAAATATAGGATAGGTATTATTTTAAACAAAATTTTTGAAAGGGTTAAAATATTCTTTTTTGCCGACTTTTTCTGTTGAAGGCGATTTTATTAAATGTCATAGGATCGAACTATGAAAACGTTGTATATTATTTTAAAAAACCTTCAATGAAACAGAAATTTTTCATTCATAAAAAAAATCAATAACCAAGAAAATAAGATTGATTTTTTAAAAACAAGTTTCAACAATTATCTAATCCTATCATAGATTTTTTGCGGGTTCTTTTATAAATAACAGTTTATTTATTCTTTCCAACGTCCTTAATAAAAATTCTGACAGGAAAAAACCTAAACTGAAGTTGGTTTTATTTGACGATCTGAATTTAATTTTTAATAATTTTCTTAATTTCTTAAGATTTGAAATTTTGATTATGATGTCTATATGTTGTGTGCGCGATCTAGCGGGGTGTGTCAGAGCTGTGTACTGAGGCCCTTATTACTTTTTTTTGTAGACTTTCATGTCTATTCTTGACGGTCTGGACTTCTTCTAGAAATCTGGGAGATGGTACGATCATCAACATAGTAATGGTTGGAGACGATATTTTGCCCGATTGTGTAGCAGTTTTAGATGAAACATAAATCTATTGATTATTATGCAACCAATTTGTATGGTGTTTTTTAAGTGAAGTTGATTTTATGCGTTATTATGCCTGTCTTTTTGTTCTATCATAAAACCACAAATTTTTTTAAATATTCTATATTGACTAATGTCGTACATTGTAAATCTACGGGGTATTCTAAATATTTATCGTGCCACTAAAACATAATGACATGAAAATTTTGAAAGTACGTTTTTACAACTATGAAATCGTTCGGTGCGTCATTAAACATTATTTTGCAAAAAATAAAAGCATTTGAGATATAGTGATATAAGTTAGTAAGTAAAATGTATGATAGTTACTAAGCTATTAGACTTGAGAATTAATTGTTGGGCTTTACGTGTTTAGCTGTTTTAACATTTGGTCACTGATTTTTTGGTCCAGGTTAGGCCTTTGACCTGGTCGGCTTCGTTCCAACTCTCGCTCTTCAAACCTTTCGAGTTCAACAACTTGAACAGGGTGTCACAACAAAGTTTGACCGAAATTTAAACATACCTTATCTATTTAGTCTTCCGTGCTCGTCCTTTGCTTTTATGGCCGGCCGTTTCGGCCGATTTAGTGGGCTTGCCTTGACAATTTATGCCTTTTTCCAACTTACGGCATTCCCACATTCCACTTCTGTTTTAAGCCCCATGGGGTTTCATTGAGGTTTCGTTATTGTACTTAAAGTCAAGAATAATTATCACCCACATTTTACATATTTACAACGGAGAGGGATAAAGATGACGAATTTGAAGATGAATAGAATTAAAAAATTTTCACAATCCTGCTAGTCTCTGGTGCTATATGATAACGTTTTGAATTTATGGAACGGAGTTTCTTCATTGTTTCCATAGCACGTGACTACGGCAGTGTCCGCTTCCGGATAAAAACAATGAAAGGTCATATCGAATCGAATGGATACTTCTTCTTATATTGAGCCAGAAAAGAACAAAAAATTATACCTTCATGTATAAATTCGTATATAAATAAATGTTATGAATAAATAATTTATAAAGTACTGTCATCACCAAATTTGAAGATCAAGTATTAATGGAGCAATTATTATTTTGTTATTTATATGTGTGTATTTATTTATTTTAGTATTTTCAGTTCAGTTCAGTTTGATAGTTTATGATACATCTCTCTCTATCCATCCCTCCCTTTTTTCTTTCTCTTTCTATAAATTTGTGTACCCCTTGACCTCTCAACTTCGAAAAATCGCCAAAATGAAATTTTCGGCCGATCAATTATTATTAATCTCAATCGGTATTAATCTCATTCGAAGCAGAAATTAATGTTCTACAGATGTGTCTGTTTTACGGTCAGGCTAACGGTTCACTAACAATTTTACGAATAAGGTAAAAAAGAAGTTTCTCATGGTTTTTTTGCCTGTAGCTCGGTACTGAAGGGTTTGCGGACACAGTTCATAGGACCTTTTTTACTCACTGTTCAATTTCCTATAAGATCTGGAAGTGTGGCTGAATCAATTGGGGCCACCCTGTACATACAAATTTGTTGTTACTCAAGGATATTTAAAACAAACTTGGATAATTTAATTTCAAAACATTTTTTTTACTTTACTTGGCGCAATTTTTTCGTTGTTGTAACTTTTTCTATATGCAATCGTATTTAATACTATCCTGCACATTATTTTATTATACTAGGTAAAAACATCGACTGATCAATAATAACTTTGAAATACGTGAACAAAAATCCTCAATTTAAAAATGTGTTTTAATTATTTATATTTTTTCTTAGCATGTAGGGCAATCGGACACAAAGCTTGGACATGTATGTGTAAATATATCACCTATTAAGATATTATGTTTAATATTATATTTTTAGCTTCAGAGTACACCGCTTATGCAAAAATTTCATTAAACATTAAGTGAGTCTTGTGTTGTATACAAACAATGTGTTGTTTTGTGCGAAGTAAATCTTTTTCAGACATCTATCATCCTGATAGATCAATTGCCGGTAAACCCCTATGCACGTCGCGCCCTTATAACTCATACGGGTTTAACAACTCGTAAAATCTGTTACGTATATTAAATGTTTTTCATGTGACTGCTCAACATATTTAGCCACCCTTTTTGTCATGATTAGGGAGTTTACGCTGCCTTTATCAGAGGATTTATTAGCCGGCACTGTGTCAAACATTTCTCAAAAGAACTCCGCTGGAGAGCAAAGCAATATATTCTGAGAATCAAATTAAAATTATCACATGCAAGGAAGAAATTATTTGATGATGATAAACGCTTATGAAAAAGGGGCATTAATCGTTATGAATAACAGACCGAAGTCGAATTTCATCCAAAATAACGATCAAAGGATCATTTAATGAAATGGAAAAGAAATTAATCATAAATTAGGAAGTGTGATCGGTCAATAGATTACTACATAGTATAATTTGGGCCTGTTCCAAATGAAGCCGAGACTGCCTTGCCTCGTAGAAAATATAACTATACTTTTAAACTAACATTTTATGTTCAGACAAAGATTTTCGATTTAATAAATTATAAGTTCAGTTCTAAAATGATATTTATAATAGATAATCAATGTTCTTTATTTGGCCGAGGTTGCCTTGGTTTACATGTTACTATGACTTTACTGGTTACTTAAAACCTACTAGTAGAGCTACTAAGCGTAAGTTAGTTAAATAAAGTGAAATAACATACTGTTTACTGTACTTGAAAAAATTTCATAATCTTTGTTTAATCAAAGATTTGCATTTTGTCTTTCAGCTGACTGCTTTGTCCAAAGCGTTGGTCTTTATTTATTTTATATTTTAAACTTTAGTGGCCGGTTGTTTAATAATGTGTTGGATTCATGAAGATTTATTTTCCCCCGATATTTCCACCTTTATTCGGGTCATCTTCAGGTCGGAAAGTGTGGTGCTATTTCTTGTCACATTGGTGTCATGTGATGTTTGTTTGTGTGACTGTTCGAGTTTCACAATTTCACACAACACCTGTACGACACCACAAGAATAGCGCCACTTTCCACCCTGAAGATGACCCGAATAAAGGTCGGGACTAGTAAAAAAAAAAAAAAAAAAGAAAAAGATGTTTTTCTAAGCTCATCCTTACCTCCTCACGAATCCAACAAATCAGTAGTAATATTAACTATGTTTTGTCCTTGTTAGATTAAGCACTTAATAGATTAGCTGACAATAAGCAGTTCATTCTGTTTCAATCTTAGTTGATTATGGTTGACATAAATGAATATTTTCTGTTTGTGATTTTTTTTCATCGAATGGGACCATTGTAACATTGAAATTGTGGACAGGACCGCCTATTGCTTGAATATCAGTGTGTTTCAGAGCCGTGTCAATCTGTCATGATAGAATTAAGTCGAACATGTCCAGCCATAGTTTATTTTGAAACAGAGGCTTTTACAAGGTTCAGTTGTACAAATCAGCGTTTAACCAAAAAGAAAGAAAAACATGCAACAACAAAAAAAATCACCATCCATTGTTGTAACTTCTAAGTGTCAATTAGTAAGTACAAAAAGCAAATGAAACACGGTAAAAACGATTAATTTAAATTACGACCTTGCCTCCCAGTAAACTGCGATTGTTCATAAACCAACACAACAGAATTGAAAAATGATTGAAGTTTTTTTATTCACTTTTACAAGTGCTACGAGCCATTAAAAATTTCGCGACAGTAATTATTTACAACATAAAAAATGGAAGCTTTTATCTTGAAATAATTAAATCTACATAACTACCAAGTATCCATGATAAATGTTTCATAATTCAGGTTCGATTTGGCCTAAATTGCACGTTTAGCTATACATCCGACCTGTTAGAATTGTAAATGGAATTTTTTAAATTCATGTCTACTATTTGCAAAATGTAACAATTTTAACAATAGGTAGTTCAATATTATGTGATAATAACTGGATAATATAATAATAAATTAACCAAATGAATGAAAACAAATTAATTGGTAGCAAGTTCACTTTGCTATTTATTTCATTTTCCTCAAGTCATAATCGAATTAATTAATAAATTACAATAATTAAGTTAAGCAAGATTTCATCTCAATTAATTACTGCATCAAAATGTTAGTACTTTCCCTCTTAAAAGGATATGTCGGAGAGAACAAGAACATGACAGAACTGAACATAAACTAGCGTTCCCTATGTTCAAAACCTACACAACTAACAACATTAAACGGTTTTTTGTTTTTAGAAAAGCTTTACGTTGCCAAAATTGCAAGTAAATTAAAACCCTGTATATACAGTGTATAAAATGTTTAGAAAGGAGTTTAAATGCTTTAAACTTGCCTCCTGCTAGTGAAATTACTCCTTAGGTAGAATGATTATATCATATTACTTTACTAGTGGAGGAAAATATTAAACACAATACCCTCGCTATCGTGGGTAGATTATAGAACCATATTCATCACTCTCCTGTGTAAAGTGAGAGCTTTCCAAATTTTGTACCCATCTGGTAGCAGATTGTGCCGTTATTCGACTTGCATTGCATAAAAAATTTAACTTTTTTGATGTTTATCGCAGTGTGCAGTTCTGATACGCGATACTCACAAGTCGTTTTGTTAAAACATAGAAGAAACACAATGCGTTCAAGGATAGAGCCTTGAGGAAGACGAGCAGCAGCTACGAAAAGCATATTTACACTTTTATATGTACTCTATTTTTAACCAAATCAGTATTCTCTTTATAAAAAAAAAAGAAACCACAACAACAAAAATATTCATCTATCACTTCTCAATAAAATAGTTTACAATGAATTTTCACGGTTTTTGTTAGTATAAAAATAATATCGGTACATTTTTATTCAATGGAAAAGGGAGGTTCGAAGCATTCGAACGTACCACCAATCTTTAACAAAACGTAAATTTTTGTTCCGAATAGAAACCAGGTAATTCCGACCTATATTCCCGACAAAATCCCCGTTTTTCATAAATCCTAACAGGTGAGAAAAAATATATTTTGAATGTATGAACATTTAACGTAATAGGGTTAAAATATAATAATTAAAACACTGTATGTGCCATGTGTAATTCGCACAGTGTGGTAAGTAAACGAAAATCACAATCTCTTCTGGAATTTGTAATTTTTATTGCGGTGGTATAACTTATAAGCGACAATAAACATCAACAAATCAACACCTCAGAAAACCAAATACTAACACGACCTAAGTAAGTAAGTTACCTTACTCAAAATACCGTATTTGTCTGCCAATAAAATATCATGTTTTGATGTTAAGTTTACACTATGGATTTTACGTAAAGCTTACGGTTTTATGGTGAGGGCGTGCTTAGGACGCTAACTACATACTAAATATATATAACTTATCGTTAGACTATCTCTATAACTTCTCCAAATTTCCATACTTCCTCCTTATTATATCTACCTTCGCCTCTTAAATCATTATTTCAGACGTGTAAATGTTAAGGGTGAAAACCCATTAAAACCCATTAACTTTTGTAACTAAAATAAACGCTTGCATTGTGCCAAAGGAATTTGTCGAGAATGTTCCGCCTACGAGTTCAGCTGTAGTAGAGTCCAACACCGGTTTGTTTAGGTTTTTAAGTTCCGGTTAGACCGATAGCGGAACGGCACTTTCGCTAAGTCCGAGTATGCGAAGGTCGATGTCGCTGTTCTTGACCGTCAGTAACACATGAATGGGCAGATTTTTCCATCAATCGGTTTTTTTTTTGGTTTTTTTTTTTACCGCTAGCGGATTATCTCCTTTCTACTATGGAAATAATCCCCCCCCCATACACGAAGGGACAGACGAGTCACCCTTTGTCCACTTTTTCATTGTGTAATTGTAGAAGGATTCAGTCTAGACAAAATAAAGAACAAGAAAAAAATGCACACTCGATATGCACAGACAAGACCACCCTTCGTGTTACGCAAATCTATTCAAACTCATATGCTACTTGTTTATTATGTGTTTACTTAATAAACTAACTAGTAGGTGAGACGTACTATAGTTATTTTAAGTTATTTTTTAAAAATACTTATTTAAAAATCGTGAGATGAGGTCTGGTGTGATGTAGGTTTCCGAAACACATTTCCTTTACGTTTCGATCCTTATTGAGATCATCTTCACGGCTGAAAGTGTTTGTCTTCTGTATAATTGCGCCATACTTGCGTGTCAAGTTGAGTAATGACATCTATGTGTAATGACTATCATGACGATCTAAATAAAGAGCGAAACGTCGGCACGATAAAGAAAATGTTTTTCTAAACCTATATCTCACTAGACCGCATCTCACGATATCCAAATAATCAATAATTAACAGTTACTAAACTCCACATGTTATTATAACTGTTAACATTGCCCTGAAGAAACAACATTTCATTAATTAATTATTTAACTGCGACATGGTTTTTACAAATATTGCTACATTTTGTAGTATAGTGAATGAATAGTAGCTAGGATAAAAATATGAGGAATTACTGGTACCTATGTACTGGTACAAATGGACAAACACTTTGAGGCCTGAAGATGATCTCAATAAAGACCGAAACGTAGCACGATAAAGAAAATGTTTTTATGAAGCCTACATCACACCAGAACGAATCTCACCAATTCTAAATAATTATCAATTAACGGTCACTAATCACTACACATTTTTAAAATATGTTATTAGGAATCGGCTCTGCAGTATTTCCAGGTGATTATATTATAGCCTGGAAATACGTGAATTTCAGATAAATAATATTTATTAGATCAGTTGAATTTTTTAAAACTTAGGATAAGAAAATAATATGCAGGATCATATTAAATGTGATTGGAGTTACAAACCCAATTAGTTTAAACATAAAATCGGATTCGTTTTCATCATCTTACCCTCATTCTTTCATATAAATTTAATAGAGTAATGAAAATGCAGAAAGGTTTGTGCTGAATTCAGGGACATTTTGTTACTACTTTCAATTAATTAATCTTTATGTAAGGGATTCGTTGAAATGAAAAAGTTAGTGCCACGAGCGGGATTCGAACCCACGTCCTTCGGCTCAATACGCCGCGCTCTAACTAATTGAGCCATTCGATGCACTCGGACACCAACTCCCCATCTCAACAATAGCTCCCCATGGTCACTTTATATGTCGCCGAGAATCGAATCATGATCATGAAGGTTGAATGTTGAGATGGAGAGTCGGCCGGTGTCCGAAATAGTCAATTGAAAAGGTGTTTATTGAACGAGAGAATTGTGACATAAAATATTAATAAGATAAATTTCAACGTTGAAGATGTGAAAAGAAAAATAATTAAAAAAATGAGAGTACCATAGTATTTTTAGTATCGAATTTTATCTAACCTCCTCATTCCTACTCTATATTTTATCCAATAAAAAAATAAGTTTATACACACAATCCTTTTTCTATAAGATATAAAACACCGATTTTTTTGAAAAGATATCTTGGAAAAAACAACAACTAAACGATACATAGTTCAAGGAAAGAGTGGGCAGAGGGCTACCGTTGCTCTTAACGTGGGTCTGCATCCGAAGAAGGTAAAGCTGTGCATCCGGTGAAATTGAAAGAGGGTCTTTTATTATGAGATTCCTCCTTGTAATCGAATCTTCCAGCCTACCCTACGCCCAGCTTGATGCGAAGTTAGAAATTGCGTAAAAGGTTCGAGATATGGCTGCGGAGGTGTCATTTACACTATGATGTGCTCTGAATGAACTCTGCTTGAATTATATCCAAATGTCATCGCTTCAAACGTATTTATTTGACACTCAGTCAGATTTTCACTTACCTAGCTGAATGGCTAGTTTTTATGAAGAGGTAATATTGAATTCCCTATGGGTAGTTATAGGCTGTGCTTAAGAATGGACAGTAATTGAATTGATTCAAAAGTATTTTAATTTGAATTTCCCTTCTGAAAACCACTACCTATTTTCATTACTAAATTTAATTTCATTAATTCTGTAAATGAATTCAATTTAATTTGTAATTTTGAAGCGGTCTTGTTATGAGTTAAGAGTAATAATTATGTAAATTTACGAATAAATGAAAAGTGTAAATTGCTGTGGATTCCTTTATCATTTTTC
>CM077099.1:13779931-13811585 GCA_039619505.1 Cimex hemipterus | reverse complement strand
AATAGGGGTGTCCAAAGGACGGGTTTAGCGTACAGAAGGTTTAGGTAGTTATATGTGTTTTTCCCTTCAGAGACAAAATTCTTCTTATCTGAAATGATAAGTGACTTGGGAATTAAAAATGGATTCAGTCTAATGGAAGTGTAGGAGGTGGACCTGACAAAAACGAGTGCAAAGCAGTTGCCAATCAGCTACTAATAAAAATAAACAAAATTTGAAACATTCCAATAAAATCGTTATTGACACCTGGCTTTAGATATTTTTCGTTTAAGAACGTAATTTGATATATTCAGAATAAATCGTATAATCTGCTCAAATAAGAGTACCAGGTACCGTAAAAGTTCATCTTTGTTTCGTCGATTTGAGGATTAAAGTATTACACGAAATCGACGTACTCCGACATATTAAAAAACCAAGTACGCTTTAATCAATTGGTTTATCAAAATCCAGAACTTTTAAAATTATTTCGGTCATTAAGAAAGATGGATGAATTAAATCATTGTGTAATAATTTGGACTATTAATTTGAACTAACGATAATACTTTCGTTTTTCTTAGCGAATGAATCTGTAGTGCACAAGAAAACATTCTGTGTCTATCGGCCCTAAGAATTGAGGTGCTTATTCTGGCTAAGCCATTTCGATTTAAGTATTTTCCGTATTTTGAGCTGATATGTTGCTATAGTCTACAGGTTTTTTTAAACTCCGTATCAACTAGTAAGAAAAAATGTAGAGACCCGGTATCTGTAGTAATTTTTATACCTATGTTATAATTTTAATTAAAAAAAAAAGAATTGATACTATATTTTTAGAATTAAAGTTTTGCATAACATAAACATAGCACCAGCTGGTTTGTCGAAGTGATATATATTGTCATTTTGGTTTACAAGAAGGACCAAATCTTCGGATCATATTACTTCATATGATCCCCAGTGTTAGAGGCGACCGAAGGCCGTAAATCAATTGTCATATCAGATGGGGCACGAGTGTTAAGGATGTGCCCTTAGACAGGAAATAGCTCTATTTATCGACGGAAAAGTGTACGATCTGGGAATATGAAAAAGCCTTTTCAACAGCAGATTTGTTTATTTATTTGCGTTTTATTCTAGAAACAGGTAATAGAGTGTTTATTGACAGAAAAATTCCTGTTCCATAAATAGGAAAAAAACCATTTCAATAAAAAAATGTTTATTTGTGTGTGTTTTTTTTCGAAACTGGAGGAAATAGCTCTATTTAGTGACAGAAAAATATCTGATCTGAAAATAAGAAAAAGTCTTTTCGACACATATTTGTATATTCTATAAAGGGTAAATAATTTATCTATCCAGAGAAAAAATGTATTATCTGAAATATTGAATATCACTTGTCAACTAAAATTGCTTATTTATGTGTTTTGTATTCTATAAATGAGAAATCTCAATATTTATTGATAGTCGAATAACAGATATTTATGAAAAGGTTTCTTCAACAACGTTATTTTAGAAAAGAAAAATAAGTCGTTAAGCTCAAACTTAAAAATATCTCCGGACGATGATGCGTCTCTTGAAAAATTTTCCAACTAAAATATTTCGCATAACCAACACAATACGTGGTTATACTTTCTGACTTGTATAAATTTGCTTAGAACAGCCACAAATCTATTGTGCTGTATCTCTAAATTACCAATCTATTCCTTAGTTCCCTTGAAAAGGTTAATGAAAATGTGTCATATCCAATTAATTTGGTTTCAGATCAGATGATTTCACTACGAAGCAGCTTATAAGAGTACTTGATACTTCTCCAAAATTTTAACGTAAACAAAATTGAAATGGTACTAGCTGACATTGAAAAGGCTTGACTTTGCATGGTACAGGAGTCTCATAAACACAGAGTGTCTCGTAAACAAACGTCAATACTTCATGAGGCTATCCAATATGTCAAATTGGACTAAAGCCCCTATTATCACCACCAATACACCAATCGAAATGGCGCCGAAAACCCTATGAAATTAATTCTTTAAATGCTGTAACCTTCAAGGTAAAATGGTTCTACTCAAGGAATATTTTACTTTAGGTGCAAGGAGTTCAGTCGCACTTGGGAGTATTGGAGTGGGTGTTCCCCACGGCATCGTGCTGGGCCCTATACCATTTCAACACATCAAATAATTCCGGACATAGCTCTGTTTGCAAATGATATTCCACCTGAATAAAGCACCTGAATGTTAGTATACCTACAGAATTTCGATTTCTGTGAAAACATGTTTCAAATGTTTATACAAGTAGAAAATTAAGCCAAATAGCAACAGAACAGAAGCTATTTTAGTTTGCTAGTTAATGATCGGCAACGCATCTCATGCCCACTCGGGTATGTACCTCCACGTTAACATTAACCAAGTTCTAAATATATGTTTTTCTGTCGAAACAAAATGCTCAGCGCACTCTAGAGGCTACTTAGACACAAATCACAAAAATATATTTACGTGCATCTGCTTCAAATCGTCAGAAATAAAATTTTAAAAGTAGTAGGTAACTTTCCGAGCTCACACACACACTCACTCACAATTTAATAAAGAAGTTTGAACATCGATGCTCAAATGTGTAGAATATTTAATTTATGAGCGACGGAAGCACATACTGATGTGATTCATAATTTGATAAATAAATGTCACTCGCTAAAATGACCATACATAACGGTCGTAAAAGAAAATGACTTTTAAAACTTTGAACTATTTATGTAACTACAGTACAAGAAACCTTAATTAATAAAAATAGAGATTCAGTGTGCAGCCATCATTCCTTTAGTTAATATTCAGCGTTAATAAGTTAAAACTAAATCTCAGCAACTGCTATATAAATGATTCACTATTACAAAAGGTAATCCTCGTTTGCATGAGGGAGGCTCATCAACTTCCGAGTAAATTATAATTAATGAAACTTAATAAAAGTGGATCTACTGACATGTAGGAGACGGCTGTTAGTGATTTGATCCATAATTAGCTAAATAAGCATGTTATGTAACATAAGGGAGACCATTATTATATAGGGTTTAATGACTTCTTGCTTCTACATTACGAAACTTATTTTATCACGGCATAATTTTTCTAAAAAGAAAACATAATTGCTCAATTGCAACACAGGCTTCACATTTAATCACAGTTGTATATTATAAAAAGTAAGACTAGAGAAATGCCGGTGGATAATTTGTAAAATTAACTTAAACTTAAAACCTGACTTATATAATAAAATCATAATTTTTATAATTTCATGTTCCAACTACAGATAGTGTGAAGGGGTTTTGTCTTTCATGTGGCCGGAAATGTTTAATGATTTAAATAATAGATTCAAGATAAAGATCAAGCTGTTTGCATACGAATCTAATCTCCATCGAGTACAAAAACAACAGATAGATAGGAGAGGGTTTTAAGTTCGGACTAGTTGACGATTTCCTGCTGTAAAATCCGCTGTCACAACAATACACCAATTAGTACTCTGTTAATTAATGGCTTCCAAGCCGGAACTAGTTTGCATCACAAAGAACACCATGGAGTTTGCTCATTTCGATGCCCACGCATTTGTCCTTTCGACCGATTCACCGACTTACACGAGCGTTGTTACTACGCTCTATTATTCTGGCTTTGTTTTGTTATTGCCGTGCTACCTCGCAAATCAAAATATTTACCTTTTGGAAATCAAAGAATTATAATAGCAAACTCATTTCTGAACTGTTATGGATTGACCCCTTTGACCCAGTCAAGAACAAAGCTAAACTAATTGGGTGGCGACACCGTCCCGAGTGTTTTTCTCACGATTACAAGCATCGTAGTCATGACGAACAAAAAGAAAACTCAGTAATAAAATTTTGCGAGGCTAAAAAATATTAAAGCTAGTTCAGAGTTGATTTTGAAAATTCTTGCACACATAATCTACATTACAAAAATAATCTTCAAACTGTTTTCATATGCTACACTGTAATAAGTACACAATAACAAAGTAATTCACTATTAAATTAAATTGATCTGAAATAAATATGACTAAATTGTATGAATTTGTTATTCACCGCTGCACCTTGGTGCATAAGCACGTTCCCTGACTCTAGTATTCAGTAGTGATACTGTTTCGCATAATAATTTCATTGGATAATAATTTAAACTACTTCTCTTGAAAATAAAGCGATTAAAAATTCAATTGGTTAATTTCAATTAAAATCTTTTTATTGACAATTGTTTTTCGGGGTGAATCATATTGAAGAACCATTACGTAAATTACTTAATTTTTATTTTTGCTTAGGCTGGTAGGGCACATTAACGCAGAATGTTTCAGAAAAATTAGTTTTTCCCCACCTTGTAAGAGAGCACGGGGGCTGGAGGATTAGGGATGAATCTAAAGACTGAATGGACGGTAAACCTAGGTAATATGCTTCCCATCCTAAAATCATAGCGATTGAACACTGAAATAAAAAGGTAAGAATACATTCCCGGAAGAGGAAGGCAGCACTACAGCCCTAGTCTTATGCTTGGTTAAGGCAAAGAGATTTTAGAACTGCCTGCAAGCCCTGGCGGAAATCAGCGACACCAATGGCCTGTCCAACGCAAAAGCTGTCATCTTCGTCAAAGAGCAAGCCATGGATTCTCTTGGTTCTGCACCCTGCTGTGGCCTTGAATCTTGCCACAAAAGATAATACATCTGAATATGGATCCTTAATGAGTGCAAACACTGGTGGAACAATACCACAGGCATCAGGCATGCGAAGAGATTCACAGAAGGGCTATCCGCAAAACTTTCAAAGGAATTACTGTAAGGAACCGCACCGAACATGAATTCCGGTTGGACTCCTGTCGGGCACTACCATCTAAGTTAGCACATGCACCGGATAGGAGGACAGACAGAAGAAACACTGTGCAGATATTACAACGAAGAGAAGGAGACCATAGAACACATTTTGTATTTTTGGTTAGTTTTTGGTCTATGTAGGTGCGGGTTCTTGCAACTAGGATAGGAAAAGGCACAAGGGAGATCATACATTTAGGATTAACAACCTTCAAGCTAACCAGTGAGATATAAAAACAGGGGAGCACAATAGATCTTCTCAGGTCGAGGTGCAGAAGGCCGCCAGATTTATCCCTTTCCAAAACTGTTTTAAGAAGAAAGATAGTAACGTGAAACATATATTCACGGAAAATTAAATTACACAAATACATAACTTTTTACAGTACCTACAAACCTACGATCGATGTAAATGAACTTCTCCAACCGATATAGGATCTCATGAGAACGAACTCAAGGTCATACTTGAGAGGCGTAATGATCAACATTCTTCTCCTGTACACTATTGTCCTACTGGGCACACGTGGGCTTGCAACGCTTTAATAGCTCCCATCAACCTACAGTAGTTCTAGGAAGCGCTACCACCTATCGTGTTGCTGCTACAAATCACAAATGACATACTTGATCGAAGCGTTATTAACAGTAGAGAACACTTACTTTCACGATTTAAAATTTTTTACGATTTTTAAAAAATGTTTTGTAAAACCATTTTGATACATTAGAGATGAAAAAGATTCGATATCATTTAACGTTGGTAACGGTTATAGGTAGACTGTATTTGTAACTTTAAAAAAAGTAAATATATAGTCAAAAGAAAATACAATAAAAATGGACTCGAAATTTATGGCTCACCGAGAAGTGCACTGGGAAGTCCAGTCAATTTTTGGAAGGCGTATATCTCCCAATACTGTAGACTTTAAACTCAACATTCCCAAGCTTAGACGATGATATACGATATTTTGCAACCACCTTTCAATGCTGACCATTTCCCAAAGTGACTTAACTCGGTAAAACTCGATAATGATCAAATGATCAGGATTAATTTTCAACTCTACTAATTTATTTGGAGATCATAATCGTCAAATTGCTTAACAATTTTACCTACCGTTCTGTAAATAACTTTAAACCTTTCCAGACATTTAGGGTCCTGAATGGATTTTGTGAAAAGTGAAAAAGTGTTTCCCTTTTTGCGTCCAACATTTTCAATTTTTTAAAATTATTTTTGTCTTATTGCCTACGACCTAAAGTAAACAACCAAAAACCAACACATCGATTGGTATATGCTTTATCTTCCAACGTTTCGCCAATACCACTCACTCACTATCCATCTTTCCAATTTCAAAATGGCTGGGAGTTCCAAATACACATAATTTGCATAGTATAAAACCCGTCATTATCCATCAATATTGCCTTTCATTTCTCCAAGACTTAAGCTTCGTACGCTACCTTGGTACGATATTTCCAATGCCTAGCAGCTATCAGTCTATCCACAGTTTCATTTTTCCAGTAGCATCACACACTCACATACTTCAAGAAACTAAGTAATCCGGTTTTTATCATTTTTCGACTTGTGCCACTTTTCTTGTGGGTGTTCACCTACAAATCAACGGAAAATGTATACATAATAATGAGTTCCACACTAATAAAAATATTTGGGTACACCCATAATTGGCATTAGTAATTCAAGGTTTGAGGATTGTTTGTAATTCTTTTTTTAGGTCATAACCCTCAGGGTGCCGGTGTTTTTGAACAAAAATTTATTTTTAAGTATGTTGGGGGAGGGGGTCCGAACCTGGGACTTTTACCTTACAGTGATGAACTTAAATATTTTGTTAAATATTGGGTTGCTGCAAAATTAATGCCGGCTTTGAATTTGTGTTATTTTCGTAGCTGCTTATGATGAAAACAATGTCAAATCTAATTTATGAATTATAATATCTACAGTAACCGTTATCTTGTATACATATTATAGTTTATATTGAATTTTATAAGAGTGAACACCTGTGAAATTGAATATATCCAAACTAGATTTCGGTCAAATTTATTTTTACAAATTTAAAGTTGGGCGAAGTGACCAGACCGCGCGTAACATCACTACTGTTTATGAGGAGGGAACAATTAGCTAATGCATGGTGCAAAGATGATTTGATCTCGAAGACCGGGAAGATCGCGTGCAGCTTTCGTTGTGGACAATGACCAATTCAAAACGTTGATTGAAGAAAATTCATGTAAGACAACAGCGAAAGTGCGGAAGAGCTTAATGGTGATTCACCGTTGTTCGTCATTCGGACCAAATTGGTAAAGAAGCTCAAGTGGGTATCGCAGGAATAACCGAAGCCCAAAGAAATCGACGCCTTGAAATTTGCATGTCTCTTTTGTTGCGCCACCAAAATGATCCATTTCTCTATTGAATCATCACATACGATGAACGTGGTAAACTATCACAGCAGGGAAATTGACAGAATTCACCGGAACTTCAACGTCTCTATCCACCATTGGTGAACTGTAAGCCTGTAATTCTTCTTCACGATAACGCCGGGCCACATGTGGCGATGCCAACCTTTCGGAAATTTAAGGACTTCGTATATGAAAACTTATTGCACCCTCCATATTCATCCGACCTCTCGCCTAAAGACCTCTTTTTAGCCATTTTAATCACTTCATGAGGGATAAATTTTTTAGAGAAAGAGGTGAACGAAAACGTCTTCCGAGACTTTGTTGTAAGTCGAAATAAACCATTTTATGTCAGCCGAATAAAACCGCTTATTATACCTTGGAAAATATGTGTAGATAGTCATGAAATATATTTGGGATCAATTTTCTTCATTTTATAAAAATTAAAAATATTTTTGACTTCCTTTACAAAACCAGGATTAGTTATGTTCCAGCCAAATATTAGAATTTTTTGTAATGTTAATTTAACTCAAATTTACAATAAGAAAATAAAACACAGAAAATAATAAAGCATCTTCCGGTTAACTAATTAATCATTACTTAAAGTCTAATGAAATGTGTCAAACAACGATGATAAAATCAAATTATTTTGAAATCGTTAGCACAATTGCCTTAAAATCAATCATTTTTTATCTTGTCAAAGGTATTATCAATTTAAATGACTTTAACCTTTTTGAGTTAGTTTTTTTATAAAAGAAAAATGTTACAGGGACGGAACGAAATCTTACTTTGGGGCGGTACGTCACATCTAGGCCACTATACATTTCTCGGTACATTTAACTTTAACAATGGGTGACCCACATAAGGCCACAGATGGACAACTATATGATTCATTGTTCCTCTTGATTGGTTCCACTGTGATGTTTATAATTGTACAGTGCCAGGTTTCGATGAAGACAACCGCCCAGTGGTTAATTAGCCGGTGTTAAAAAGTATCGTTAGTGACAGGCAGCTCTTTCTTTCACCTCTTGTGCTCAGGGTCTGTTATCCATGATGAAGATTGAGATTAACTCAATTCAAGACTTCTTGTTTAAGTTAATAAACTCAAGGGAAACACGAGTTTCATACTCTTTTCTACCAAGGGGGTTGGGTTAACCTGACACGACACGGCGGTAAGAACGTTGACGCACTTGAAAAATTCATAGTTTAACCATTTTGAAACAATATATGAGATGAAGGATTTCAATATTTGTATGAAAAATTGCCTTTTTTATTTCCGTTAAATAGACTATAAGTTATGTAAAGCGATAAATTATGATTTGTTAGTGATAATAAGTAGATAATTCTTTTAGCAATTCAAATAGTTATATTTAAAAAAATTCTTTTCGACTTTGTATGCGAAAATCGAGAGAATTTTCTTCCTAAAAGCGTCTATAAAATTTGTTTTGTTCTAAAAAAAGTTTCGGTATTTACGTTCGGCTCAGCCAGAAAATGATTATATACTGAATTTCAAAATAGTTCTAAAATTTGTTCCCGCATGATTTCTTTTGTTTAACAAAGGTTGTTTTTTTTTAGCAAGAAGATATACGTGTTTTTCAATCAAAATGCTCCTTAAATTTATATTTTATGAGGAAATCTTTTCAACTCAAATAAATTTGAAATGCAAAAACCAAATCTGTATAACTTAAAGTGATGTATAAATTTATATTAAATGAAAATATTAATTATCTTACATTTCTTTTAAGTTTATGATAGCAACTAACACTTTTCCTCACATCATGTTACTTCTTTTATTTTATAAATTTAATAAATGGGAAATGGCTAAATATCGTTCAAGTTTATAATCTAGCAATTACTAATAACTGTAATGTATGAATGATATTGGATTTTCCACATTGAGAGAATTCTGTAGAAAATGGCAGACAAATGCGTTTGGGAGGGTGACCAGATACGATCAAATTCACTTCACAACATCCAAGCTTCAAATTTTGGAAATAAACGTTGCTTCCAACACGAAGAAGTATAATTACAACCCAAACTTGATCTATTATTATAATTTTTGAGTTATATAACAGTAAATTTAGAGTCTCAATCTTGAAGGCATTATAAAGTGATATAGTTCTAACTCTTTAAACAACTCAAATCGATACAATAATAATTAAATTGTAATTTATTCATCTTAGAAAAAAATGTTTTTAAATGTGCATGCATTGATAAAATTCTAATTTTTTATTATTTTAACAAATATCAGACATATCACTCATATCATCTGATTGATCATCCAACATCTTTAAAATCTTTTTTAATGGCATTTTTAGGTCTAAAATCATCTATCGATAAAATCTTTCAAAATGCATTGTATTTATAACAATTTAGTTAAAATACTAACATTGTTAAATGTTTTTTAAGTGGGATTTTTATGCTTAATTTTTCTAAATAGAAACTGGGGCACAAGAGCTAAAACTGTTTCCATGTCAGGCATTTACATTATAAATTTGCTTACTTTATTTATGTGCTTAACCTGCCAGGGTGGTTGTATTTAAAATTTGTCCGATACGTTGTTGGACCAAATTCACATTTAATTGGATTAGTTAGAACGAAAGGGAAAAGAAAGTTATCCAGCTTCATGGATAGACAAACGTTTATACGTCTGTAGCATAAATATAAACAACATCCGTTTACTCACTTACACATACACAAACACACACTTTTTTTCTTTTTTTTTCTTCCACTCACTGTTCCTTCTCTATTATTCTACCTGCCATATCAACAATTCAAATCAAATCAATAATTTTAAAAATGAACTATAATCTAACACAATTAAACCAGAGTGTAAAAGTCAACTTACTCTATGATCATGATTATCTTCAAAACACGACTTACCTGAAAAGAAACATAAATCCAATTAATCACAAAAAATTAAAATTCATATCCTAAAATTTAACCACATCAAATTGATCCAGTTAAAGTAGTCAAACGTTAAAGTAATTTTATATGAATGATATTTTTTGTTAAATTACCAATTTCCATTGGAAAAAGCATACAAGCAAAACAATGGTAGTTCTATTTATTTATATGTATGATTGATTCAAATGACTACTTCCTTTTGTAGTTTTATTTGGTATGGCATGACAATTTTAGCTTCCAAAAAGTATTGTAAATTGTAGCATGCATATATCGTTTATGAAAATAACATAAATATCTGGCCAATTGTACACAACTGCCCCATATGGTACCCAATAAGAATAAATGACGTCTCAATAATCTCCAATCATCAGTTTCACATGTCTCCCAAGACTGAGTGACGATTATCGACAATTGTCGGTTTTCAGCCGAGGGAGTTAATTATTAGAGGGGAGGAATAATTCCGTCACTGATTTATAGCGTCTGATTGATAGGAAGATGGGGGAAACGAGGGATTAGCAACCAGGCGCCCTGCCCCGTTCTGGTCAAGTAGTACACTTCAGTCTTTTATTCGGAATGAATGATAGCCTCAGTGCGGATGGTTAACGATCCGTCGGATTGACATTCACAACATCAATTTCTGTTGAGTCACAGAACAAGTATGAGAGAGGCCGAGCATGTATTGATTTTGAATTAACCAACGATCATCTTTTTTTTATATATCATCTTTTTTATAACATAATTAATCGGCTCTAGTTTTCAAGAAATGGGAAAAAAAGAAGTTAACAAAAAATGATGATGTTTTTTAAAATTTCTCACTGAATCTAAGTGAATAATCTTAATTTTAACAAGCAAGATAACTGTTTATTTTTATCTACCATCTGAATCAACAAATAAAATTATTATATCATTATCAATCATCTACTTAATGTTGATAAATAAAATTTATATTATATGTGTCCTAATAAATAAATATACATAACAAAGCTGGAACATTACACAAAACTCAAGCATAGAGTAATTTCCCATCTTATCGTCGAATTAATAACATATTAGCTTTAATAATTATACTATTACTTTGAAGATGGTCAGGGATAAAGCCACTACTGATTAACTCATACGGGGAAAGAGTATTACCAACAAAAAAGAGGAAAACGAGCAAGAAAGGATATGGCAATAAAACCATTCTAGGTGAACATAGATTTTGAAAGAAAATATCAGGAGTATCGGGCCTAGGTACCCTACAACAACCCCTTGGATTGGTCTCAACTTTTTCTAAGCTGAGAACCAACCAATCCAACTCTACTGACAGGATCTGATGAAAGAAAAGGGTTCGGAAATTTTTGGACAGCATTAAAAAACTTTAGGTTATCATTGGGGAGGGTTCCGCCTGGACAAAGAAGAAGTAGCATTCTTCAAGCATTGAAGGGGCTAACGTTAGAGCTGGAAAATGGCTTCAGAAAGAAAAATCCAAGCACTGGGAGAAAGCTCAAGGTAGAGGTAAGCAAATGGACAAATCTCCCAAAAAGGAAGACGTACGAACTTCTCTCTATTAGTTGCAGCACAGAAAAAGTGGGACAAAAGCTTATTTTCCCACATCTTAATCATTGAAGATATAGCCATATAATAGGAGAAACATTTAGAGCCAAAAATTAGGAAGGAAAAAGCGTGTGTTGGTGTCTGTATGTCTGTGTGTCTCTGTGTTTCCGTGATTTCACTTTGTTTTTACATCTATCATAATAACAATAAGAGAAAAAACAAATTCCATAAAATTTTACTACATCCATTTTCCACTTCTTCAAGGGAGTAATAATAACTACAAAACAAACATAGAACTAGAAATAAATTTGGACGTTTTACTTTCCAAAAATTATCACGTGATAGTACGTTTCCGATTTTTTACATTACTACATTTTCCATACGATCAACGGCGGGTTTCTACACCTAGAACGACTAGCACAATTGCCCTCAGATCCAGCACTGAAGAGAGAGAAAAAATATAGATAGACTTATATATAGAGAGGGACATAGGTAGGTAGATAGATAGATAGATAGATAGATAGATAGATAGATAGATAGAGAGAGAGAGAGAGAGAGAGAGAGAGAGAGAGAGAGAGCTAAGTGATGAAAGAGAATGTGAAAAAGAGACGGAGAGGGCAGGCCAACCAAAATTATTGCAACTCACTAAATTCCAAATACACTAAAGTTTAGACCATAAAATATATACAGGATGAATCAGTTTTAGGAGCACCATAGGAAAAAAGTACCATATACACTAAACTTTTTTGGGGGAAATGTCGCATTAATTCTTGTATGATTTAGTTAGCAGGGGAGAAATTACATTGATACGAAAAGTAAAGAGTCAAGAGTCAATACAATAATAGATTAGAAGGATGTGCTAGAAACCCCTCTTGTGCAGAAGAAGGCAGGAGCGCAACTTTCAGTCAAACGGAGAGACCTCACGTAGAGCGATTAGGCGAACACGGCACGTACGAGTCCATTGACACATATGAAGTCGCGTTTCCTTCACCCGGTCGGCTGTTACTCAATGGCTGGTAAATCATGAGTATTCATCTTAGCATGAAATTGCAATAAATCGCCTCTAGCAAACTATGCTACGGTGGAAACAGTAACGAGCCGCCTTACAACAAAACAACCACCAGTGTAGGAATGATTCCCTGGAAAAGAAGACCCTCGCTGAAAATAAAAATAAATATATGTGCCAACGAAATTCGTAAAGGACCTTTGCACGACCTATTCCGCCTCGAGAAAAAGTTCAGTTCTTCATATGTGCAACCCATACCTTACATGATACATAGAAAGATAAACAGAGGTAAGTCGCAGAATTACTATTTATCTAGTTTCCGTAATAAAACTGTTGAAAGTCTACACCACAATTTTATCAATATTTTCGGACATTCTTATATATATATATATATAAAGGAGTAAGAATAATAATAACTAGTTTTCGTGGTCCGCTTGATTAATAATAATGACCATTAATAGTAATGTTTTAATGCCAAAGTGTCACAATACATAAAAATATACTACAATTCGCTTTGGAAACGTTCAATCTGTCAGAGAAAGAGAGAGAATTTAATTGAACATTTTATTTACAAAGCTCACAAAATTACGTCTCACAGGCCTGCCTTACAAACCATACAGGACAACGAGCATTCCTACGTGAAAATAAAGGTTAGCTAATTAAAAAAAAAAATACAAATATAATGTTTTTACTGTCGACATGTTTTTAAATTTTTTTTAATGTTGTACAGAATATGATCGAGCATAATCTAATGAGAGAAACGCTTTTAGATGTTTCTTAGAAATATGTTTAGTTTTACATGATTTTATGACGTTGGCTAAATTATTATAAAATTGTATAGATATATTAAATAAAGAATATATAATGTCTTAACGCTTAAGGTCGTACACAATAATATACTGTACGATACGAAACAATGGTTCGTCACATTATCTCTCGCGGCGGTGTTCATATACAAAAAGTGAGATTAATAAAAATAAACTGTTTCTTTGCCGAAAATAAAGCCAAAAATATGCAGATTCTTATCGTCATCTTATAAATGATGGAATTACATTCGAATTCTAAAGGTGGTTAGGAATGTTTTCAGACAGGAAGCACTTAACTGGATTAACGGCTTAAGTAATTCGATGTGGTTTTGGTACAAAAAGAATGGGTCCGAATGGTTTCCTATGGAACGTTTTTTTACAAGTGTACGTCTATTGATAAGATTAAAACGAAAATTGTTACAAGCAGTGTCATCATTATTATTCGTTACATTCAGAAGTAATTATTTTTCCTTTGGAAAAGGCTACATGGTCATCACTGTTTAGATGCTAGTAGGTCTAATAATCTAACGATGAAAAAAAAAAAAAACAAAAAAAAACATATCATTGATAGTTAGATTTGTTTGACAATTTAGTTATTTTTTGAGAAAGCTTCGTTTATCGTCCTTTGTTCATAAACGAATTTACGGTTTTCAAGGCACGTATCGACACTTTCAAACTCGTTGTGTACATCCGTTCTTGCAGACATCATTTCCTCTTTTCCAATGAAACTCGGCCGATTGTGTCAACGAGCTAAATGTTTGGATTTGCATACAACACACTTAACAAATTAAATTACTCTTATTCTTTTCACTAAACGGTTTGAATTTTTCCTTCCGACCACATGATGGTGATTACGCGGTGGTACGGTTACGGCAATACGGTCGTCCGTGGGCGTTTCGGAAACTACCGTGGGTTAAAGGCCTCGATTTCTGAATTCTCATTCTTATTAAATGGGGGAAAACAAAGCCCAAACAAGAGATTAATCTGTCTCTTAAGACAGATTAATATACACAAGTTAAATTGTTCAAAGGGCCGTTAGTAGAAACAAACTAATTGACTAATATGTAAAAATATTTATATAAAATTATTGTGAGACAACAAAAGGGGTTTTCCCCGCGCAAATCAAAATATTTTTATCTCTAAATTTCATGTGTTATACAGACAATCTATGCTTTTATCTCTTATTTATCGACAAAACTGTCGAAGAAAAAAAGTAGAGAGGTCAGATGAACTATTTTTAAATACGGTTTCCCAAACGATTATAGGAATTTACATTCAATGGTCACATTTGCAGAAGAAAATATGTATGACAAAGGTCAGAATGATCAGCAAAATCTAAACGAAGTGAAACTATCCCACTACAAATTATTACAGTAAATTAGAAAATATGGGCCAAGAGATATACTGACCGGAATACAATAGCGCTAATCAGAAAAACAAAATATTGGGTTGTCCGGAAAATAATGCAGGATTTTAAGTTTTCATTAAAAAAAATCTATATAAAATATTCTGTTTACGTTTACAGGATTACTCATTTGTATGAATGTCAACACTTATTAATCCTCTTCCAAATGATATTGTTTGTTTACCTCTGTAGCATTCCGCTAATTGGAAATAATTCAGTCATCCTTATAATGTCAAAGCGAGAATTTCGTACGATTTTCTTTTACGAGTTTAAACTCGGCCGAAGCGGAGCCCAAACGGCTAGAAACATTAACCAAGTCTGGGGCGAGGGTTGTGTTAATGAGTGCACTGTGCAAAGGTGGTTTAAAAAATTTCGGGAGGGAGATTTCAGCCTTGAAGATGAAGAAGGTCGTGGAAGGCCTTCCTCTCTTAATGATGATGTTCTGCGATCAGTGGTGGAAGAAAACCCCAAAACAACTGTTCGAGAACTTGCAGAGCAACTCAAAGTCAGTAAAACGACCGTCGCTGACCACCTCAAGGCGATTGGAAAAGTGAAATCGGAAAGGGCCCATTTTGTTGCATGACAACGCTCGACCACATGTGTCACGTGTAACGTCACAAAAATTATTGGAGCTTGGCTATGAAACTTTGCCTCACCCACCCTACTCTCCGGACCTCTCGCCTAATGACTACCATTTTTTTAGACACCTGGACCACTACTTACAACACATAATATTCAAAAATCAAACGGAACTGGAAAATGCATTTATTGACTTTATCAATTCTAAAAATTCTGAATTCTACTCAGACGGAATTAATAAGTTACCAACACGTTGGGAGAAATGTATTGAGAGTATGGGAAATTATTTTGATTAAAGAACATTGCTTTAAAGTAACTAGTTTCTTTTTTTTGTTTAATACCAAAATCCTGCATTATTTTCCGGACAACCCAATAATATAAGAAGATAGAACGAATAGTTAAAGAAAGGTAGATGAGAAAAACAGAGGTGGCCTATGACCAGAATTGGTTGCGCTTTGTTGTAATGCTCATGTAAATATGGTCAATGATTTCAACGATTATAACTAACAATAAGTCCAGCTTGAAATAAAAATCCAACAGGATCCGTGCCAATTTGAGTGGGCGGTAATAAATTAAGTGAGGCTCAATGATCAATTTTATTTCTCTAAAACATGACAGAGGTTATAATTCGCCTCTAACTAGAAGTGGAGACACGAGACGTCTTGTTAGAGTGGATTTAAGGGAGGAATGTGTCAATTAGTCTTAGGACGATCCATCAACTTGCGGATAGGGATATGTACTGTTAAATGCTTGCTTTTTTGTAAACCTTAATTTAAATAGTACCAGTATAGTACTTAGCGGCCAGCGATAAAAGGCAGTGAGATCACCTGTCTGAAATAGATCTGGTCTACTTTTTTCTGCTGTTGGTAGAAACATCTACAAGCCAGGTAGAAAATTGCTCCTAAACGCGGCTCACTCTATATCAATAAATAAATCTAATATAATAATAAATTTCCATGTAACCAAAAAAATTATTTACGCAAGATAATTAGCACATTGCTTTCCGAGTTAAATACTTAAAAAGGCGAGGACTTAAAATGTTACTTAGTTTAATAAAGCGTATAACTTTTAAACTTCCCCGAGCATGACTTAGATTTAAGGAGCTCTTTTTCTTCTGATAATTACAGGAGTGTTCGTGCTGGCCATTCTTGCGTGCCCGGTTCGACAGGTAAAGAATGTACACTTTGAAGGGAACAATAACATTTAACAAATCTTTTTAACGGTCTTATGAAACATTGCATACTTCAAACACAATTAACTGAAATTTTGGAAACAACAAATGAAAGTTGTTGTGAAGAATATCAGTTTTGTATTCGTTGGAAAGTAGTCGGTTTATTAACCAAGACCATAACGCCTCTTAGTTTTTTTTTTATGTTACCCAGAATATAAATTACTAATTTGTTAAAATTAGACCGTTTCACAACATATCTCTTGAGATTTATACGACTAGAAAGCCGGTGTTAAAGTTATCTAGCAAGGTCTCGAATCTCTGTGTTACAAAACGTGACGTTGATCTTGTCAATGATAAAAGGTACAATATAAAGTCCTTAACATTTCGTCACACCCTCATACATTTTTGTACGTAAGGCTCTTTCTTTTTGGTGTTAAATTGAAAAGTTGGAACTGGGACAGCAGGCGGTAAAAGAAAATGTCAACTTTTATTAGAGGGAACAAACAGAAAATGTAATGCCATAGTTTTGGCCACATACCAGAAACATTTTACCGGTCTTGGTGTATTACAATGTCTATTAAACTAAACAAAATACAAAAAGAAAACTTGAGAAAACTAACGTACTCTTACCGACCTTCACTTTAGTGTAATATTAGGAAACTAGGTTTATTAGTATAAATGTGTAGTATGAATGTGTGTATGTAAAGGGTCAAATACTTCAGTTTACCACATGTGAGGGGATATATAGAGAAATGCAAACAAAACACCGTAAGGTCCGGTGAGTAGGCAATCAAAATGAAGTTATCAGCAAAAAGTGAAGATTTTTCAAGATACGTCAAACGTACTAACTTTTTTATAATTATAGGCATATAATTACAAGCAAATAATCTACAACTCGTTATGGTCTGCTTAAAAAAAGAAATTAAATTGTTTATCAAGGTTTCATCCGATTTTAAGACCTATGAATCGCAAATATGTCTACACTATTGACTTAATTACGTTTATAATAGACAATTTCAAAGTTCTTAGAATAACGATTCCGTCCAAATATTAACAAGGATAATGACGAGCTAACTACGTAGTTTTTAAATTAATCATTTCAATTTGTACACATATTTCAGAGTTTTGCTCTGATGAGCCCTTAAAACGGGTACAAAGCTTGCAGTAATAATGGAATTTGCTTTTTCATAACGACCATACCGCGATCTAGATTATTCTTGTTTGTATAGTACCCAAAAGGTGCTTAGTAGTGAAGTAAATGAATAAACATTTTCGTTAAAAAATAGTCAATTCGTTCTAAGCACCGTTTCAAAAAATTATCCCGTAATAACAAAAGATTTTGGCAGGATTCGCCGGGGGCGAATTGTTTTTCGCGCCAATGTTCGGTGATTCACTTAAAAAGTCATAACAACTTTGGATTTTTATCCAAAATCAAAGTATTCCTCCCGTTCGAAAGTTTAATTTTTCCTCTTCCAGTCTTTTCTAATACCGGTTTGATTTGATAGCCTTCTAAGTGGGAATAATAAAAATACAAACTCAAACGTTCTATTTTATATCTCCAATTCCAATTTAGTTATGGAAGTCAAATTCTTTTACTTGCACTGTATATCGTTCTAATATACATGTACAGTATTTTGTGGTTCAGTAGAGTCGTTTTAAAACTATCACTATTTTTATGAATTCCGAAAATATGCTAGAAGGCTTGAATTCGAAAGTAATATTTTTCGGTAGAGCACCACCCGACAGGGTATTATTATCGGTGAAACTCCTTGTAAGAAGGACTGAGAAAGCTAATTATTTGGTGATAAAAGAAAAATGGAGCTTATGCACCTTCAAACGTAAAATATAAAACTATTTCCTTCTTGGTGTTATTATAGAACTTTTGTTAAAAGCTGATCAATCTTAGTATATTTGTATTTATTAATGCATATTTTGGCAAATTTTATTATAATATATAGTACGCGTATAGTATATAGTTTTTAATAGTATTTATAGTTTTAGAAACGCACATGACTACACATGTAGAATAATAATAGGTGATTTATAATAATGCACTTGCATATCCCATTTGTGCCTACAGTAATTTGTAGACACAAATGTCTAATATGTAATTAATCAATTAATTTCTACTCAAAAAGGATGTACTCAAAATCATCAGATTACCCCTATATTCCAACTTGTGTATAAAATTATTGAATAAAAATATTTACATTATTGATTGCAATATTTTTGTTTAATTTTTCGCTTGGGTTTTATGTATCAATCGAGTGTGTTGGTATAGTTAGACAATAGTTTTCGTGTGCAGTCGGATCAGATATGGGGCCAACCGGTATCACGATATATACTGAACCGGCCAAAGGTGAAATACACACGATCACGCCTGTGAATTGAAAATGAGGAGATCCTGTGAATCGAGTCAAGGACAATGAAATTTAGGCAGGGGTTTTTGACTTTTCGTTTCATTTCCGAGTAAGCTGATACAGGGCGTTCAACGAAGTGCTTCCTAATGAAAGACAACTGAGGACATCAGTTCTCCTGAAAGAAGATCATTGGGTTTAGATCAACTACATCAAACCTTTATAAACTTAAATTCGCTTAAGGTGAATTATCGAAGTTAGATAAAATGACTTAGACCGCGGAAAATATGTGATATCTATGGTGCAGATGTTTTAAGAAAAAGCACCGTTCGTACGTATTTGTTTCGTTCAGAAACGGAGATTTTTGATTTGGGAGACGAAAAGTTCTCTGTGCGTCATTCAACCTCTGATGCTGACCAAATTCAAACTTTTGTCATGATTACCCCCGCTCTCTTATGCGTATGTTTCCTCTTTTGCGTATGTTTCTCCTGGAATTTGGTTGGTACGTGATTAAGCTCATTTTATTGTATATATTTTTCTTTTTAGTATTAGTATTTTATTTTATGTCTAAAAATCTGTTACCATACTAAAGACCAATGATTCATTTTGGCAAAAATCTTCCGCAGACGGATTTAATATTCGCTAAGCACTTTTGTTAATTTTTTGTAAATTATGTACATTATCAGTAAAACTGTATTTATCTATGAATAATTATTTAGACATTTGGATTGCAACGGCAAAGTAAATAAAAAATATTTTTGAGGCTTAAAAATGGAATTTTTGAACAAGGGAATTAATTTAATTAAAAAAAAAATTAGAAAAGATTCTCTTAACTTTCAAATAATAAAACAATGCAAACAAGCAAAATAATGTCAGGGGCAAATTCCTCCCAACCGATTCCCCAAAATGTTTTGTTACACTAGCGCGAAAAATTCCGACATATCTATTGAGTTTTATGTAATCCTTTTGAGAGTTTGTGGAGACATCAAGGAAATATGTGCTGCAGGGTTTTTAGCGGTCAGAAGCATGCGGTCCTTTATTTAAGAAAAGATGCCAAGAAAAGACAACGAACGGGACTCAGCCCATCAATGATTCTGTTCAACCGTAAAATAACTAATTTATTGTGGCAACTTTAACCAGAACAAGAAGAACATAAAATCAATAATATGTTCGAAAAATCCTTCTTTCCTGGGTGGATATTAATGAAAAAATGTATTAACCAACTTTGGCTTCATTTGAAAAATTAAACAATAACTAATTAGTTTTAAATTTTCTTAAATAGATTATTCTTGCCACTTTAAACAAAATATAATTTTTTCCTAACTAACAGGTGGTTTTGTAAATCATAAACGCTGGATTTCATTCTTCATATCAGTTAGTTACATTAATCTAATTCTGTGATTGGATCTCAATGGTTGTATGTTTGTTGGATCATAAAAAAAATTAAAAATGGTTAACTTTGGAAATGCGTATTTTCTCAGCCTATTAAGCCACAGACCGGCGCTATGTCTCATTTTTAGAAAATTTTACGCTAAACAAGATGGTTTTGTAAATGTTTTATTACCTTCACCCATTAAAAAATTCGGGAATATGTTATTTTTTGTACTTTTTACGAAAATATGGGGGGGGAGAGAGTGATCGGTTTTTTCCATGAGTCCTTAAAAAAACACATTTTTGCCAAAAAATTGCGAATAACTCGAAAACTCTTGAGAAATTAGGCAAAATGGAAATTGGCCAACTGAAAGTTTATTAAAATGTACTATCGAGTGCTGTAGGTCCACCACTCCAGGTCAATTTTCGAGCTCCACATCTCAATTGAGGGTACTGTAAAAAGTGCAAAAATTACATGTTCCCGAATTTTGAATTTACAATGAATTACTGAACCTGGGAAAACATTTAAAAAACCATCCTGTTCGGCATAAAATTTTCCAAAAAATGAGATCTAGCGCAGGCCCGTGGTTTAGAAAGCTGAGAAGCTGAGAAAATACGCATTTCCAAAGTTGATAATTTTTGCGTGCAAAAGCTGGTGGTCAGTGATTTTTTAAATCAATTTTAAACCTTACCATAGTAAGAAACATTAGTCCAATTTATTTGACACGTTTTTAACAATATTTCGGAAAGATTTGTTATTTAAATTTGACTTCCCGCCAGCGACACTAAGCCTCTTAGGTAACTGAAATTGATTTTATTTTACTTTATATGTACTTTTATTAATATTTTATTGGGTTTTTATGGAATCAGGAAGAAAAGTGGGTTAATGTCTTGAGAAACACGCAATTGAATTAATGTCTCTCGTTTTTCATGCCAGTTCATTTTCTTTGATTCAAATGCAAATAAAGCTGTGTTTTTGAAAGCCTTTTATCTGAACGTGGCGTTTACACTTCGATTAAATTAGTGACTTGTACTCTTTACAAGTTATCGTGCTGAATTGGGGCGTGCCAATATTAATCATCTTCTTTTGACAACGTTGCTTTTCTCTACCCCCTCGACCTCCATCTCGAGTGGTATGGCTCAAGTATCGCAAAGCTCTTCAATAGTTTAGCGTAAAAGTTCAAAGCATGCGACAGATTTTGTGGGGCAGATTGTTCAGAAATCTTACAAAAATTTGTAAAATGGGGTATTTGTTACAAAAAATTTATAAACAACACGGATTGTAAACAAGGAAATGATCAGTACACAATTACGAGGTCTGTTGTTTGTTTACAAGAGCATAACAGCGAGTGGAACATGACAGGTCATATGATATTGTTTTATTTTATAATGAACCACGATATCGATGGGAAAATGTATTTATTTGAAGAAAAATGGAAGAGTTATTTTTTAAAAATATAAAAGGGCTAATTTTTCGTATTGGGTGGTTGCTGAGTTGTATTAAGATGAGAGACTCATTTTGACTACTGAATCGTTTATTAAATTTTGAGTTGAAATATTTGTTTTACTTTTAGGAAGAAATATTTTGCCACGTAACCTCGGAACCAGGTTTCTTCAAGGGTGCAGTTATACGAAGATCGCACACTGTTTAAAATAAGAGCCAGCTGGCCTTCGGATCCCAGAAGGGAGCAGGTGATGCTATACCATGCCACGTGTCTGTGTACGAGACCCCCTTTGTTTGCTTTTAGCGGTAGAATATGTTAGACTCGTGTAAGTCTGTTTTTCTTAGGACTTAACCCTCCTAGCGCTTAATTGTACCTTGTTTGACTGTTTTGCTCGTTCGAAAAACGACATTAGGCGACAAAAGTGATTTTCGTCAAACTTTCCAACAAATTACTTGCGTTTTGAAATTCAAATCGTGACTAACCAGTGTTTTATTCACCGATGACTAACTATAGAAGGGAAGAACGATTTTGGTATTCAAAAGAAAGGAGTGCGTCCCAGCGCATCCTTCAAGGCGTGTCATTTGCGTTCCATTGTCAAAGAAAAGTTCGGTCAACTCTCAAAGTGGAACCGTGTAAACATCAGGAAACATTATTTACACATTTCCGGCAACAGACAAAAACCCTTTTTTCCCGGGCGTTTTACGACTGGTAATGGGTAGGAAAGGGCCAGAGTTGGGCTTACAAAGTGTTTCTGTAATGTCCACACAGTGTGGACCTGCTTTACGATTTTTCAGGCCTTCAGTAATTAGTTGTTAGACAAATTAAAAGAAAGTTTTACGATTATCAATTAATATTTTTGTTATTTATGTAGAGAAATAGATTTTTACAAATTGAAAAATGGTATAAATCAATTAATCTTTTCAGAACGAAAATTCTTTTCTCTTAAAATTGCACTTCATTCACAAAATATCCTTCGAAGGGGATGCGTTCCGGTTTTTTCAGGCCAAGCCTGGCCGACTTCCAAAATTAAATGAGGCTTGAAAAATTGTGCCCAGCTGCTGTAATTTCAGTTTCCATTATTAACTAATTGGGCTGTTCATGCCAATGAAAAAATTGGTATTGTCCAGTTTTGACGAGAGGCTGTTTCAAGGTTGTAACGTATCAAACAATAACCCAGTCAAATTACCAAAATGGTAAACCAAACGGCAACACAAAAGCAGACATTAAATGGACTACATTCGTTAGAGAAAAAAGCATTATTAGTTAAGAAAAGTGCGATCTAACGATTTAACACATTTGACATTAAGACAGCACTGAAGCTCATGAACATAAACGGAAAATTACTAAGGCAACATGGCATATCCGCCATAACGTGCAAATGAGGGATAAATACATCAGACAGGCAGAACGAAAAATGAAAAACAAATACAAAGAATATCTAAGATCGTTTAAGGACAATGACATAAACCACACTGATCTTAGTGAAAACCATCTATTAAATGTTCAAAAGCATAAATCACGACATACACAAAATATACGAAAAATGAACATAAGTTGCTTTTTTTTAAACAAACTGTATCTGACATTTAACACTAATAAATTAATAACAAGAACAATTCACATTCATTTACAAAATTCGTAAGAAGGACCGACATCAACACCTCACTTTCTTATAAAAGAGACATGACTTACGAAAAATCACCCAGACTCAACATTGAAGATGGCGAAATGCTAACCCGCGTTAGGCATATTAACATACCGCTCATGGGTAGATCAAAATGATCAGTTCCGACGAAATTACAGGTTCATCAACTCGCGACCAAGCGCAGTAATCTCACAATTTATTTTAACGAATAGTAACAAATCGTTATTGAGCCAAACACTTACAGGAAATTCTAATTATGGCTACTTTAATCAATTCTTACTTAATAAAAAATTTACATTATTTCCATAATCATGGAGAGACTGTAATTTTATTATATATATTTTGATTGATTGATTTTTTAAATGTGTGGTCAACTGCAGTATTTATTTATTTGTAAACGCATAATTAAAATGTGAGATTTTTTCTGTAGTCTGTAAGTTAAACCTGTAATTTGGTCTCCTGCCTACTCTCTTTGGCAAAATAATAATACACAGCATGTCCAGTTTAAACGGCCCGGCTTGAAAAAGTCTTTAATATTTTTCAGTCTAGTTGAAAATTTCGACTTGCTTTCACACACAAAACAAAACTAACAGTGTATCTCAGGACTAGCACAGTTTAAAATTGCAAGAAAGAACCTACACTTTTCGGTACCTCTTTTTGAAAATTAATCAAGGCCACGATTCGATTTTAAATTAGTCAAAAAAGGAAACGATGTATCTGTTAAATTTTGAATAATTCATTTTCATTTATTTACTCAATGTATTTACACTTAGAAAAGACTGTCGGTTCGAATACAGTATAACCATTGTTGAACATTTTTTTGTATGAAGTCTTCCAAATTGTAATTATGTATAATTTAATTTCCTACATACGAATTATTTCATGAATTTAATGTTTGTTTATAATCATAATCTCAAGTAAATTAACACGAATGTTGGATGTAAGCAGCGCTTGGCTAGTTTTGGTAGGAGAGAGAGGTAGTTTCAGGGAATAAACGGTGATTAAAATTATCAATTTTCGAGGGTCAATAATGCGGCTATTATTTATCAATGAATGAGCCGCCTCCCATATAATATTTCCCTTCGTTAAAACTGAACAATGCCAATTTCTTGATTGGCATGAAAAGCTACCGTTTAAGACTTAAAAGGCGGACGTATTTCGCTGCAATTAATTCAGGCAAGAGCAATTAACAAAGCGGACTAAAACGACAGGGTGAAAACAATTTTACCCTATTTAGACTACGTATAGACAATTGTTTTTCAAAAGGCACAATTTCCTTTAGAAGTTAAACGAAAAATATCTTTAAAGGATGTAATTAAGTGAAAATAAAAATTTATTTGAATTTCATCAATTTTTCAAATGACTCATCATGTTCGGTATTTTTTAAAGGGGGTATTTTTTTAAATTTTTATTTATTATCTAAGATTAATTGAGAAGGAAGAAGGAAGGATGGAACCTCATTTCATCACGGTCAAATTACTTCACAAATTGGGCCATTTTTTAAATTCGAATCCTTTTTAAGATATGTTATCAAAACCCTTCATTTCAGACGTGTTCTGCCTACCGCAGTGACGGCAACACCATTAAGGAAACCCCACACCGTCGATTTCTACCTGCATCACACTAAAAAAAAACAACCTACATCACACTAAAAAACAACAACAAGGTTATGATGACCCTAATAATGTACAAACGTAAAAGGAAGAAAGGACGAACCTTCGAACAATTCAATTGTTAATGCAGCACCCAGATTGATAATACAAATATGACGCGGTTAGTATTTACGTTTTTACAATTTATTGCTTTAGTTTATAATTTTACATTTTACGTTTAAATATTGCTGATTGGTATTTAATGACAAAATTTCATTTTAAATGATTAAAAATACAATGTCATGGTAAGATTCCTTCTAGATAAAACATTTTTATTCAGGAAATAATGTTCAAATATATTTTTATTTCCGGAGTTTACAATAAGCAATTGATTGGCCTATTTTACCCACATTTTGAACATCGTCCAATTATGAGTCGATATAGATTTTTTGGACGCAACAAAATCTACTTTGATACAATTTTTGAACATTCCCTTTCAAGGAATTTTTATTTTTATAAACGGTTCTTAACAGGGAAGAGGATTTGTACAGACATTAACAAGTTTGACTCGAGTATCCGACAAATGGTAAAGAACGAAGAAAGTTTACTAGATGTTTTGGGCACTAAGTTCTAAGTATTCTAAGATGGCTCCAACTTTGGCTGATAATCCGCGAATGATAGCAAGCTAATTCGGGTTTACACTCCAGAATATTTCAGCACTATCACCATCCTATAGCATCAAACAACTCCTCTAGCGATAATCCCTAACACTTGCAATTTAAGGACTGCCACAGTTATAAATAAGGAGATTTTGCCTAACGGTTAATAATAATTGATTGAAATGAGCATACAAAATTTAACGAAATGCTATCTTAGAATAGCGTGCTTGTAACGCGTGACGATCAAACAACATCAAAAGAGTGTTTTATTGGAGATGTTGCCCAATTTAATATATATTAAAATGTAATATAAACAGTTGATTTTATAGACGTTTTACAATCCGTAAAAGTTTTTATGAAACTTGACTCCTGAGAATGTATGTATATTTGGTATTCCCACATTAAAATATTTAACTGTTTTATTTTCATACAAGCAGGAATGACAGTTATGTGGAAATTGAGCAACTTACACGTCTTTCCTTCAATAAAGTTACTGCAATTGTGTAAAAAAGACCTTTGGATAAACCGCCTAAATACATTTGAAAAGGTAAATTTGTGAGAGAAAGGTAAAGAATGTGGTTATAATAAGTATATTATAAGTTAACTAGTTTTCACTGTAATATTTTCCTTATTTTTAAACTGCTAAGCTAAGCTTACGGCGTTTTTCACGGGTTTTTGACATTTTTCGCAATCAATTTCACGGTGTATGTGTTCACGTGCTTGTACATACAACCCCCCCCCGGAAACTTAAGCGAAATCCGTTACATAATCTTCAAATAGCGTCGATGTTATTTGATTGAAGGTAAATATAACGGTAATCATGAAATAGTAGAAACGTTATGCAGTTTCTCTATTGTTTGGCAAATTGGCTTATTCCCAATCTCACCTGCAGAGGGCACGACAACCCACAACACAATCTTGAAAATATGCTGCGCTTTTGTGCTCGTTTCAGTGTTTCATTAGAACCTCAAAATATCTAGTATTACCATCATAATAAAAGAGGCCCATGAGAAACTCCCATAGTAACGATAACCACCGCAACACCCTCATGAGGCATGCAGCTGGAACAGACCACCACGACGCAACGCCAGAAGGCTTAAAAGAAAACGCCCACAAGACTCTGTATAAATAATATCGAAGAGTGAGCAACATTCAGTTGTTAATTAGTATCAACGAAATGCTTGTTTAAACATGTGTATGTGAATATAATTCTACAGGGACAGCCATTGGGTTCGAACCCTAATGCAAATTAAGCCATTACTAGATACTTAATTAATATCCCTATTGTAAGCTCAACTCTCCAGATTTTTTTAAGTAATGAAATTATTTTGTTTATATAAACTTTAAAATTAACACAAAAACCAAGGGATTACAATTAGTTCAAATGCAGTTATTTTATTGAGATGGAAACGACCTCATTCAGTTTGAGAAACCACAGCCATAGAATGACAACAGATTATAAACATAAAACAATAAACGTTGTGATCATTGCATTTCATTAAATGAGGGACATGTCAGGTTTGGTCCCGTTCCAGAACAAAGTGAATTCATCGGTATTAACATAATTACTGGCCGGCATTCTGAATAAAACGTTAAAGGGCATTACGTTCATTTAAATTCCAAGCGGTCTGTTTTTAACCCTTATCGTCTTACGCACTAATTGTAATTCCAATATACAATTCATCCAAAAGAGAAATACTGATTCTCTTATTTCCAATTAAGCTCAACTTAGCACTGACGACGTTGAAGGTTTCACCTTTTAAACAAAAGGAGAAAATACAAGGAAAATTTGCCTTCACCCTACGTTCAATTACAGTTCAGACTAAAAACTAAAAGTCATATCACACAAATAAAACGTTTATTAAAGGTTACATTAAATCTGAAGTTCTCGAGATTAATACTAGTTCGAACATGAACCAAATAAACAGGTAAGCATTAAAAGAAAAATCAATACCCAGCGGGAATAACAATAAAGAGAGATAACAGCACAAATTAAACATAAAAAATGAACACTGATAAAAACAATAAATGTTTTCTGAAAACTGTGCAAATGTTTACCAAATATAAGTTGAAATCTAAATATAAAATTACAAATTCAGACACAAATTTAAACGACATAAACAAATTTTTGTAGGTTGCAACCTGCACTCGCTTGTGGCAGGCCAACTGGCTGTGGATGGTTATAGAAAAGACTTCTTTGCAACACATTCCATATTTTTAATGTTCATATATACTAAAACATAGCTGTTATGGGGCGTCGGTGGCCGCGAGGTTTCGTCTTTGACACGGCGCTCATCACTGTAAGGTCACGGTCCCGGGTTCGAATCCAGCGGCCCTGCATTCGAACCCGACATACTTACAAATTGGCTTTTTTTCAAAAACACCGGCACCCCTGAGGGTTTATATGACCTCTGCTGTTGCGAACCCTCGTAAAAAAAAAAAAAAATAGCTGTTAAAAATTTCCCACTTCCAATTGGTTATATTGCCCAATTTACGTGCGTTTATGGTGGCTTCGTGGACAAAGGAGTTGGTAAACAATTTTATTAATTTTTAGACCTCTTTCTCCTCCCTTGTAAAAAAAATAGAACGAAAAAGATGCGCAGTTAAAACGGAAAAGCGACGGAAACTCAAGATTCAAAAGCTTCTACTGAGGTTCTAATATTCTACAGTGAAACCGATAGTTCCTTACCCTCCATAAAGATAAAAATAATAAGAAGAAAAACAATGTATAGTTTATGGGAAAAAAGAAAAAAGAGTAACAAGTTCGAAAAATTGACAACGTTTTCCAAAATTGAAATATGAATAAAGATATAATAAATAAATTAAAATGAACGTAATGGAAACGATGAATTTTGGAAATCGTAGGGGCCAAAGGCTGAAGGGCAGAATAACAGGGAGATTCTAGAGAAACTGCGACCAGACCACCTCGCAGTTAGCTACAATACTTCAACTTTTCTTCGAACCATCTGGTCCAGAGAACAACAAGAAATAAACATTCATCGAGTAAGTTTCTCATTTTTATATTTCCATAATTTTATTCCTTTGGTGTTGCGCAAAGATAAATTTTAATTATCTTATTTTTAATAGTAGGTTTAATTTTGTTAATTATATTTTAAGTTTTTTTACATTAGTTCGTGGAGAGCACCATGTTTTTGTAAATTTTATGTTCCAATATTACTTTAAAAAAATTGTATCTCAACTAATACCTTACATAAAGAATAATTAATTTAAATAAGTTATTCGGTCAATTGGACCACGAACTCTAAGGAATTAAAAAAAGATGTAAATCTAAATTTAAAAAAAATGGAATTAATAAATTCCGTATCCCGTGCCTTTTATTTATAATTTTTCCTTTTATTAAAATATATTATTAAAATATTAATTATATTATGACGAAGATAAACAAAATTTAGAATCAGGGTAGGTTTATGAATTTTGAATTTAAGAGTAGGCTATTTAAATTCCTTTGCATTGCAGACCAAATTTATGTTGGTTTATAAAGAATTAATTTGTTTATGTACGTAACAATCAAATTTAGCGTTTATAGAAACATAGAAAGGGGCACAAAATTCACGTTACTGTCAATTTCATGAAAATAATATTTAACTAATATAAAACATTACGTGATTGAATTACATATCAAATTATCTTACAATGACAGCTTGGTAAGTTGTTTTATTAATTTTCCATTTGAAATATTTATAAATTATTTAAAAAAGAAACAGCTGTGGTGTACATAAATAAAAAATGTTCGGCAGTAAAAAAGATATCTAGAGTGGCTCCTGTATTTATTATTTACGACCAAAGATTTCCACCAGTAATGCAGGTTGGATTTGAATATTGAATAGTAAAATCGATAGATAAAATCGATTAAAACTTCAACTGTAAGAACATATCAATTAATCTGTAAAATTAATTAATGTAAAGCTCAAAATAAAATGCTCAATAATGAATAGGGATATTGCCAATGTTGTTATTTACTGTCCCTAGCATTTTTATTTTATGTTTATTATAAATCGCATTAAGATTTATTATAAATTATTATGTTTTCTCGGAAGACAAATTTAACTAAGGGACATAGAAAAATAACGAAATAATAGGTTTTAATTTCATCAATTTATTTATTGGGTATATTTTTTAAAAACAATTAATACCGTGTATAATGTCCATTGTTAGGTAAAACCTCTGGCCTGTTAGGCATATTGTTAATAAGGTTTTCACTAAAGTCATAAATAATTTCACTTTATAGATATTGAAACGCTGCACACAGTCGTCCCAGGTCAACTACCTGAGGATGGTTATCGAAGTCCTCTTTGCAACGCATTCCATATTTTTATTGTTCATATATACGAAAAACATAGCTTTTTAAAATTTCCCGCTTCCTATTGGTTATAATGCCCAATTTACGTGCGTTTATGGTGGCTTCGTGGACAACTCCCACATTTGCTCAATAGGATTGAGGTCTCGAAACAATTGAGGATGGGGGTAGATAGGATATTCTCAGTTTTTTAAACATCGATGAACAACTCTGCCTCTATGAGGTCTGGCAATGTCATCCAGAAATCGAAAATCCCCGCCATTCAGATTCCTGGCTTGAGGTATTCTTCGATAATTTCTTGGAAATAACGGGCTGCGGTGAGGTTGCCTTCAACAATATAAATTAGCATTTGCTTGGTTTTTGTTTGCATTCTCTACTTTGTTTATCCAAGTAATAGGAATATTTTAATTATTATATTTAATTAAAATTAATAGAATAAGGATAAATTACAAATAGCTCTTTTCAATTTTGAGTAGTTTATGTATATTTACTTATTCGTAATTAATTCGAACACCTATATACTGAGTTTTCTATAATAGTTATTTGATCACTTATATATTTTTGTTTATAATTGACCACTATTAAAATGAAATAATTAGAAAACTATGGAACTATTTGAATCTTCGTAAATTGCTCACGCTTGTTACTGAGAGAGTAAGAGGAAGTTTCTATTGAGTAGTATAATGAATGTAATGGTGTAAAAAAGTCCCTGCATTAATTACCATCTTTTGTGACCATTTTTTATAATTTCCTCGAACAATTTTGACAATTTTTCAATTTTTTCAAAATACCCAGGAGGTAGGCATGCGTGAAAGAGACGTACGAGCTTAGCATTCTTTTAAAAATTGCCAAATTCCACCGTGCTCCTTGCTGTGAAAGTACAATTTCTGCAAAAATACCTGAAGAAAGTAGCCAGTCCCTTAGAGAAAAACAGGAGCGTTTTCGAGTTATACGGAGTTAAAAGATTAATTTATTCAGTGTTGAAATATTCAAGGGATAGCCGTGTTGTTTCTTCACGTGAGAAATGACTCCCATACCGACAGTGACCTCCTTAAATTGCCTGCATGATTAAAGCTCCTGGTTCTCCGCAGGAAGTAAATTTCAAACGTCTATATTAAAAATTTCAAACTGGCTTCGTGTTGGAGAAGGTGGTAATGGTTAAATGAAAATAAACGCGTCGGTGATATAATTTAGCTACTGGCATATAGTGAAACTTCCCCAAATGGACACCTTTAATAACCTGACAATTTCCCCTCCTTCATTCCCCAAACAAAATTTCTAACAAATTTACTAGTCAATATAATTTGGTCTTGTGTCAAATAAGTGACCAAATGCGGATGAAATCAAGGAAAATTATCCCAAATTATGTTTGTTTCTGGTTTCGATTTTTTATTGTACGCATGTTTTCATTATAACGTGCTGGTTAAAGTCCGCTAAACCATTATAAATTTTCTTGTAGATCGGTATGATTGTTTAAAATTTGACCATTTTTGTAAGAAAAAACGAAAGTATTTGAAAAGCGAAAATCAAAAGCGTTTACCCATTTTAATGTAATTCGTGTTTTATGTAACATTTTATAGATCTAATCTCATTGCTGCTGCATACTATTTAATTATACTTCGTCCAAAAATAAATCGACTTTATATATATATATATATATGAACAT
>CM077099.1:13760642-13779831 GCA_039619505.1 Cimex hemipterus | reverse complement strand
AGAGAGAGAGAGAGAGAGGGAGAGAGAGAGAGAGCAACCTTGATATACATGACGATGTTAGGGGGTCCATATAAAAAAGTTAGTACTTGAAATATTTTCTCCCTCGAATTTTAGGGCTCATTGGAGAGGACGGTCGCCAGGGGTCTAATATTTTTCGACTGAGTATCACAAGAAAAGTTCCATGTAAATGGGAGATAAAATTATGACTCACGTGAATATATAAAATTATGTAAATAATGTACTTAGCAAATACTGTAACCATAACTACAAGTTATAGGAACAACAAATAAATGATTTAAAAAAATTATTATAAATTTCTAAGTTTTATGTTTGTCGGATATTAATTTTTAAAAGTATATGTCTAAATTTCAAATTATGATCCATATTAGCGAGCTGTTAAAAATATTTACCTGAACAAACTCCGCAACTCAACTCACCTGAAAAACAAAAATAAAATAAATGAAAAATATATATTATATAAAATATAATAAGAAATTACAAATGTACAGAAACGCATTTATACAGTACGTCCATTTGAACACGTGAGTGTTGAGATAGTCAATAATATAATATATTAATAATAGTGTGCTCTCTTTTAATTTACAATTTCTTCAGTGCATCACTCAACAAAGTGGTCAGACATGTAAATTAATCAAGCTTTGTGCCGTTAGTATAACTTTAAAAGCTGACGGGTGTTAACCACGGTTTCTAACGGTTGAAAGACTGAAAAGCTCGAGCATGAAAATTATTGACGACGAAAGTTTTACATTTTCTGTTTTATGGTTCAAAGAGTCACACGTGTTTATGAGGGATACAAATTCACTAGTACAGATGGAATAATGTTGTCCACTAATTTGCCAGTTTTAATACTATCCTTTTAAAACATCATATAAATATAAAAATCACGGCTTTTCAGACAGGCTTTCTCTCATTGAAATTCAAAGTGGATAAATAAATTAGTGTCGAGTTTAAAAATGTTACGATTCTCTTATAAATTAATGGCTGAATAAGGCGAAAGATTTGTCCTATCGGTGGAAAACGGAATATCGTAGTGTTCGTTTAAAAGGACGACTTTTATTTGACAGCCGAATTTTGACACTACCGCCATATTTTTCCTTTACTCGGGGCACGCATAACTTCTCTGCATATTATGGCCTCGCGGGTTGTTTTTATTGCCCTTATAATTTTTTTTTGTTTGGATAAACCTACAAAAGAACCGGCTTTAGAAGATCTTATCATGTCATTCACGAAAACCTTCTTAGAAAGATAATTTTATTCTGAAATTATAAAATATAGTAGCAACTTGATCTCTCTTTTTTATGAAATTTTATAAAAATTTTAAGTAGGCATGTAAAAATTCTAACAGGCATTACTAAATATCGACCTAAAAATAGGAGTCCGCCCAAGAGATTCATCCTACCGCGGGATTTGCATTTAGATAGCAATGATATGTATTGTATTCAAGTATGTATATACTTCATCTATCTTTAATATTTATGACCTTTTGAACAAGGCTGAGATCAAATCAATGGGTCTTTTTTTTAAATTATTTGATACCCTGTTCCCACACAGAAGGGTCTTATGTCTCCAAAATTTATTTCATTATTCTTTGAAAGGAAATGATGATAAAATTTCACATGAAACAAATATCAGTGTTCCTACTCCAGTGTTCCATTTTGGCAATGCACGTCGAGAGACGTGGTTGTAGAAGTCCTTCAACCTGATGATGAGCTAAGAGGCTCGAAATCCGGATCGTTGCAGAACAACTTACTGTGAGTAGGAAATATCAGTGTTTTATGTAAAAGTCTATTTAACTTTTAATATGCAATTATTTAAACTTATACGAGTTCCTTTATTGCGTGGTGTTTCTTTTCAGGCTTTAACTATTGGACTGTTAAAATTAATATTGTATATTACCAATTATATTCTTCACTCTTTTTTTAAATTTCTATATATTTTCTTTATCATAACTATTTGAGGGTGGTAGTAGTAATGTACTACAAATTAAAAATAATAATAATAATTTCCAATCAAAAAAGTAATATTTGATTTGTTAAATAACAAAGTATTAATCTTAGTACTATCAATACTAATGATAATCATTAATATGTGGTGATTAGGCACTCTCAACACGAACGCGAGAATGGCACAATTACAGAGAAGACTTTGAGCCCTGATGATGATCTCAATAAAGATCAAAACGTTGGCAAGATGAAGAAAATGTTTAGAAAACCTACATCACACCAGACCGCATCTCACATTTCTGAGTAATTATTGATAATCCTTAAACAATTTAATTCTTTCAAAACGTCGTAAATTAGACTAATTCTAATTATTTTTGTTGAAATATTTTCCTTATTGGCATAACGTCACTTTTGAAAAGAGTGTGATAATAGACTATGTCTATTATCAATAAGTATTTATTGGTTACAATTTCATTGCATATGAGAGCAATTTCACGTGTCATTAGATTGCCCTTGGAGGCTTTACAATGCTCGTAAAATAATCCTTACTCTGGCTAGGCCGATCAACTTCATTTTACGCAGCTTATTATTTTCCACGCCAAGTCAAATTGACCACATTGTAGCCAACCTTTTGATTTGAAAGCAGCAATTATCTGTTCATTGTAGCCTTTTTGGCAGTTATATCTGCTATTGATTGAAAGCTCACATAGTATTCCTTACTGACATACATTGTTACAGGGCATTAAGATAAATTACACGGTAACAATTACAAATATTCGGGTGTTTAACGCTTGCAAACCAGACAAGGAGACAAGGAAGGGAGGAATTCTTTGCAATGTAGCACTGTTTACTTATTTCTTGCGATAGGGTTGAATTAGAATAGGTGCTAAGAATTTTATTATTTACCGTTACAGACCATTTTATAAAAGATGGATGCAGTAAGTTGTAAGTAGAACAAACAAACAAGCGCACATAAAACATATGCAATGGATGAAGAGACACAAATTTAGAGGATGTAATTGCGTTGTATTTACACGTGTCGTTAGTTTTTAGGTCATCAATCAAAATTCACGGAAGAGAGGTCAACGCGTTGTAAAGGCTGGGCCGGAAGTCAAATTGGATTGTTCTCATGTTTTATTATATATTCAGATGAAGTCTTCAAGCGCTTTAAATCTCCTACAAAAGGCTGACAGAAGGCACCAGGAAGGGAAACAATTTCCACGTCAACCCAGAAAGTGCGCTCAATAAGGAGTAGGCACCAACCGCCGGATTAATTATTGATGACTCTTCGCCCAACGTAATGAGATTTTCAACTCGTCCAACTTTCGTTCCTTCAAATGGTAAAAATATGCGCAACTCGTACATGATTTCCATTGATACGATGAGGGCCACTTACAATGGCTTGCCTTGTATGGCTCGCGAAGGGAGGATGTTGCCACAAGTACCGTTTTAAGTAGTGCCCCCAACGGCTATAAACACAACGGACTCGTAAGTCATCACGTGGGTTTATGAGTACGCACAATTCCAAACAAAGGAATAAAATGCGCAAAGTAAAATCCAGACAAGATGATTATGTATTTAATGACTTGTTGATGGCTCTATCAATTACAAATTCTTCGGGTGATATTCAAAACTACCATGATAACATGAACGTGACAACACGTTATGGACAATACCACTTTTATTGATTACAATGATAGTTCAATTAAAAAAATCACTCCTTTACTGTAAATGTTTTGTGCGGGGATTTAATTTTATGTAGAATCTCTTGTATCTATCTTATAAACACAGAGCTCAGAAAATGTGTGTGAAGTTTGCAAGGCAATGACCATGATCATATACGAAAATCCTGGCTATCATATTCTTGCTAGTTTTTTCGATCAGATTAATGGTTGTTTAGTTTCTCACAATTCATTTGTTCAACCAAATTTGATTTTGGTTGAGCACTCTTTTCTTCCTTTTCTTGGAAATTGTAGGAATTTATTATTGCAAAATTAAAACGGTTGTCTTACGCCTTAAATTACCAGTCAATGCAAGAACAATGAAGTGACCTGACGAAAGGGCTCAATGGTATTAGAATAATGGCATTAAGCTTAATGCTGTAGAAATCTTTCACAGGCCGAGATGACATAATCAGGCGGAAATTGAGAATAAGGAATTATGCATGCTGGATGACATTTATTTTTAAAAAAATTATATTTTATACTTTGTTATATTTTATTGTCATAATAACAATAAAATAAGCTTGCTTAAAATAAGGACTTGTATTTTATGTTTCTTGTACTAATTTTAACGTCATTATTTTCAAGTGTAAATTGTAATATTCTTAAGACAGTTTGAAAATGGTGGTTAAAAACCGCCGACTGCAGAGTTGTTAGAGTCATGTTTGATTTTCGACGTAGATCAGATAGATTGTCGTTTATCCAAAATTGGTGAGATTACAATTTGTCCGATAGTGTCAAGGGCTGTTACTATGATTAAAACGCGATGAAGATCTAGGTGATGAACTGTGTCGACCCTCTATTTTGTAGTTTTATAACTAAAACGGTCTTTAGGCAATAACCCAATCCACACGGGATTCATCCCTTATTTATAATGCTTTATTTGGCCTGCTGTAAGGTATAAGGTTAATACCTTCTTTTTATTAGTCAATATTTTTTTCGGGACGGTGTAACTTTATGATTAGCTCTTCTTCCTTTGCAACGACGTTTTTTCCATCGAAAGAGTTTATTGTCACGCTATGTTATTATACTTTGTTTTGAGTTTCTCGAAATATTCTGCAATATTAGATTAAGTCCACATTTGACGGTTTCACTTCAGTTCGATTTTTCTACTTGGGGATCCTTTTTTTTAAATACAAGAGGTTAATCGTTAAATTGACGACTGCGTTCTTTGTTGCTTTAATGTGATATTTTCCTAGTCTAGAAAAGGGTTTCTCAATTATAATACCCTCCGAATTCGTTTGGATAGGTTGGAATTCTTCATAAAATCAAATCAAAATTTGAGATTCCTTACAGAAATGTAGAATTCAGGTTAATAACGATGTGTGGGAAATTTTTGAATATATTTTTTAATGTTTTTTTTTTTTTAGAAGAATGTATGAAAGGTATTTTTGTTGATTTTATTTAAAAAGCATCCAACAAATTAGACGATGATTTGTGATAAATTTGTGTAACAAGAAATGGACGTCAGTTGTTGAAGCTGTTTTTTTGTTTATATAGATGATTCTTCCCATTCTTCCAAATTAAAATTCAATAGTCGTCACACGTTGGCCAATTGTTATTAATTCAAGGTGTGAAGTGTATTAGGCCAAGGATAAATTTTCAGACGGTGATATTGTCTAATGGTCACATGGAACTGGCCGAAAGTGGATAACGCTGTGGAAAATAAACCTCTTTTAAGTGCTTTAAGATTTACAAACCTCCCTCCGGGATTTATGTGGCAGCCTGTTTGCGGTTTTAGAGCCAAACATATATTGTTCTCTTTGGGATTGAGACGCAGGCTTGAAAAATATTGAGTATTGAACAATTACGCCATTACGTCATACTATTTATTCTGCGGTCATCTCAAGGGCGGGATTAACATAATGTAAATTGATTGACGAACGCAGGATGAATGTTTATTTTGATTTAAGTGTATGTATCGTTTTTCTTTTTAAATTACTTAAAAAGTAATTACCCTTTACAATAGTATGACCATAAAACTAAAAAATTAATTATTCCTTCAATGTTGGGGTCTTAATTGAGATTTTTTTTAAAAGTCAGTGTCATGAGCGGGATTCGAACCCACGATCTTCGACTAGATACGCCGCTATTCTACCACTTGTGCTATCGTGATCCTCTCGGACACCAGCTCTCCATCCCACCCTACAATCATTGGAAACTTTCCGCTGTTGGCCATTTTCAACTTGGTCAATTGACCACTGAAACGTAAATGGACTAATACATTAACTTGAAATTTGTTTGTTTGAATAAATATTACATTAAAAATAGTTAAATGATATGGTAGAATTGATTATATAATGTAAAAATATGGAGGCAAAATATGGCAATGAAAGTTAGGTTTTCAGCTTTCAGGGCAAATTGATCTGGCACGTCATTGACAGCGGGAGGCTTTTCCCCTTCGTTGATTGGATACTATTAAATATAATTGATAAAAATTATCAGCAATGCAATGAATTACTCATCAATAAATCAAAATTAGAAATCCTGACATTGTAATAAATCAATATAGATATGAAGGACGAATTCGAAAATAAAAATAAAGCATTATAAGAGACAGAAATTGATAGCCCAATGTTCCTCCGGGGAAATAGAACGGTTCGTTTCACTGCATTTGATTCAAGGTTATCATTCAGGATAGATATTTATAGACTACATAGGCTTCTACGTTTTATCGGTTCTCCCTGAGTCCGATTGCTATTTAGGGAAGTTTTTGTTTCTGGATATTCTCAAGGAGCAAGGCAAGACGGGCAGATGTGTGTGCCCCAGTTTCCTAATAGTACCCATTTTCGGTCTTGGTACTTGAATTTTAATTGCTTTTGTATTTATATAATATTCCTTTCTTTAATTTATCTATTTTTAAAATAAATTCGCCAATGTTGGTATGACCCGAATCGATTTATTGAAACGCCAAACTTATTGGGAATATTAAATGTAATCGAAAAAAATCAAAGAAATGATAAAATACGCTCAATCTAAGTGATAGGGTCCCACGGATATAAAGTACAAGGGTTAAGTCTTGCGCAGGAAAACATCTGGAAACACTTACAGATCTCCCAACAGTCTTGCGGAGCACTTACTACCAGAGATTGATGCCCTTTTTATGTTGCGCTAAGCCCGCTCATTCCTGTTATCCCTTTTTGTGGGTTGTCTTCTCACGAGACCGAAATCAGTTGGTTTATTATCGTTAAAAAGCAAATATGCAATGTCCACTCAAAAAGACCAATAAGAAAAAAATTGTGTAAATATCATAATCATGAATCGTATCTATCTTCAGTACCAATTAAAATAAAAATCAAACGTTATTACAGAACAAAAGATGTACTTTCTTTAATTGTAATAGTACACGTGTCTCCTATATGCATCTATCTATACTAAAGATGAATTTACACGACAAAGTTAAGCCTGTGGAGCAAAAGCTCGTTGATAACAACATAAACATTTATACATCAGTTGTGTAACTTGATCATTAATGATCTTCACTTCTGGATACTGTTTTAACTCCCTTACATTAATCTGTCTTAATATTGTTTCAACAGTATGAAATGTAGTTACTAATCATCAGAGCAACCCTAGACAACTATAAGACTATTTTATAGGAATCTGTCATTGTCTGAGTAGCTTGGATTACAAGAATTCTAGTTGTCAACGCTGTCTAGGTCAAGTTCATAAACTTGCTAACTTGCGTAGATAGGAAAGATGTTGCTTTCGAATATAATCACCTCAATGGGTTACATTAATTTAAACTTTATCTTTCACCCTTCCACTCTTGGCATTGATAATTATTAAATAAATAGCATATAAAATAAATACTAAAAGAAATAAAGAACAGAAAAAATAAGTTGCATATTTTACCCTCATTGAATTTCATATTTTTGTATTAAAGAATAACACAATTAATTATCTTTCTATCTGAGAAAGAGAGAGAGAGAGAGTGAGAGTGAGAGAGAAAGAGAGAGAGAGAGAGGAGAGCAAGAGAGAGAGAAAGAGAGAGAGAGAGAGAGAGAGTGAAAAAGTGAGAGGGAGAGATAGAAAGAGACATTTCACCTCTGAAACTGCCTTGGATACAATGCGATGAAAACAAGAAAGAAAACGAAATCGACGCAAATATTTTAGTGTTGGGCGGCGGTTTAGAGAAAGGAATCCGATGAAGGTGTGGGACCCACCATTAACCGCACGTCATCAACCACAATAGTTGATTGAGGACGAAGTAGGATCGAGACAAAAGATTTAATGAACAGCTTGGGGAAATTCGATATTGTTGACGAAAGCCGAAACGTGGAAGAGCTGAGGATTCCAAACTAAGAAACGCTTTTCTGTACAGAAAGGCATTTAAATACTTACAAACAGACTTAGAACTTCTCTTCTTCTGCCTGTAACGAATCTCCACACATTCATATACATTTTATACCTAAATGTTGATTTTTTATACATTCAGATATAAATCATGTGCGAGCGTGTAAAGGAAAGTAAATGAAATCTATCTATTTCAAGATGTTAAAATGTGAAAATTTCTATCATTGAAGAAATTATCACGATTGAAAACTAATTTCTTATTATATAAATTTACTACTATGCTATATTTATTTGCGATATTCTACTATGTCATACAGGAGGGCTAACTAAACGTCCAACAACCAAAGTCAGAAGCACATTGCAATATTTTATAAATATTCTTCTTGATTAAAATGCCATGCGCCGCGATTCAAACCAGAATACCTAACGTGGTGAATACCACTCTTTGGTCTCCTGCCTAGTAAATTATGTAAATGCTGTTTTGATAAAAATTGATCAATTGGTGGTCTTGGATCCATTCATGTGACAGGCCGCAGAATGGAAAGCGAATAAGAGTGGACGACCGATTGTACAAATGGTTTAAACGGATGAAATGCAATAATACTTTAATTTCTTATTAATTTACTTTAAACCTTTTTGCTTTATTCAATTAATAGCCTGTGAATATATAAGTTACCGATGTTTGGAAGATAAGCGGGTTTGTGGTGACATTTTAATGGCTCTACCTGATAATACGGATGCTCAAAAACTTCCACCGGCTTATCTCTTAATGGGAAAAAAGGAAGATTTTTTTGTATTGCTACGCGCGTTTCAACATTATCACCGACTTCTGGAAAGTTTTCACCGAAATAATATTGTTTCGGACGGCTTTTACCAGTTTCCACGGAAACCAACTGCCATAACTGATAGTTATCTTATATTTTTAAATTATCCAGATAAATAACGAACGCGTTTTTTATCGGTTCTCAAATTATGCTACAATTCTGATTTCACACGATAAATAGCCTATTATTATTTATGGAATTTTCTATTACAAAGAGGTGTTTGACAAACAGAAAAATGTGCTCAGAAGCAGGAACGTTTAAAGCGGACTTGCGGTGGGTTAAGACTGTCAAAGGACTAATCCATCTTCCTTGATACGTCAAAGGGAAAAGCTCAGTGAACCCAGTAGTTAATATCTTACTCTGCAAACTGCTACAAGCTATCGTATTCACTTATTGTCAGTAATCAACGAAAAGAGTGGTTCGTTATATTGCTTCAGAAAAACAAAAGGGCGATAAAAATTATTGAACAGAAAAATTAAATTGTATAAAATTGATCTAAAATATTAACTATCTCTTCCTCTTTACCCCCCTCTCTCAATGCGTTTTTTCATGTTTACTTCCTTTGCCCTTTTATTTTATGTGTCTTTCTCACATTTCTAGAAGTAGTTTTTTAGTTACAAGGTATACTAAGATAATAATATTTACGAAATAATTGAATATAATATTTACAGATGGTGAATGACCCCCCCCCCATTTCCTTTAAAACTGGAAACAGGGGCCCAATAATACGCTTTATGACGGGTGCCCTGCCTACTCGCTCCCTGTAAGAGGTCAAAGCATGGCATTCCTAGAAAGTGTGACAATCAGAGCAAAGTTGTCTATAAACGGGACACCTGCACGGGGTTCGCCTCAGGTGTCCATGTGTCAATCTGACATGGCAATTCTCAAATTGGTGGTTACGATCCCTTCCTTGCTTTTCAGACCATCGTGGGCCTTCGTGCCATCTTGTTTACATAAATATATATTTTTGCTGCGACGTTAGTTAGTATTAAACAATCATTATGTTATTTTTAGATTTGTTTGTTAAATTTTTAATGTTTTCTGTTTGTATTGGGACCGCACTGGCCAAGTAGTTGGGGGTTCGAATCCCAGCATAGCCCATGGCAATTTATTTTGAATAATTTAGAAACAGCCTTCCTGTACTGTAGCACTTAAGAATGAAGGTAAATCAGTTTGGTGGTAAATTGCTCTATTCAAAGTTTTTTCTTTTTAATCAAAGACAGGACGTCGAAAAAATTTTAAATTTGTAATTGAAAAGAAATGAGGCACTTAACTTCCAATTTACGTAATTTGGCCATACTAATACGAGGTGTCACTCATTAAACAATAGTAATTTACATGTTAGCTTTTTGATACCAAAGAGCACCAACAATGACCAATGGATAAAGTGAGTGTAATGTAAATATGTTTAAGGCCTATGAACCTTTCTCATTATTATATTCTTAAACAGACGGAAGAAGTCAATTGGTATCAACAGCTTCCTGAACGATTAGGAAATTGAAAAACTATAGTGTTAATGTTTCATTTGCATGTTTAAATTATTAATGATAATTATTGAATGATAAATTTGTTTCTGGTATTTTTTTAACGGTTAACATAGTTTATAACAGCAAATAATTCTCATTTAATAGTAATGGAGTTTCAGACAGTAGCAAGTTTCCGATAAGCAGAGATAGTCCTGCAAATCAGAGCGTATTAAAAGAAAAATATTGTATTATTTTTCTGGAATGGCGAAGATTTCCTATAAAAACACGTCCACAGGCCGGGCGATCAATCACGTACGAATTCTAACGGATATAAATAACAGAGGTGGTGCAAAAAGAAATCAACAGCGGTAATCCCATGTTCTGATTCAAGGGAGTTTTCTGTTGTTTGTTGACAAGCAACAAATCCTTGACAGTCATTCTTATTTAGCTAGGATTTCTCATGAGACGTGAGCGGGAAACCTTCTGGGGATCAAATTCAACCTGAGATTTGGTTGCTCGTTCGTTTTTTCTTATAAAGGAGAAGCATAACGCCGACTGAAAATGGTACCATTTGTTGTTGAAAAATTCATATTAGGAAGTGAGGCGCGGTTCGTACATTTTTTTAATTCTACCGTGACAAATGAGACGTCTCAACTTTTGTGAGAGTACATCAATATAATTGTGTCACACCGTTGTTTTCGTGCTCCTGATCTTATCGGGCGTCTATTTTTCGCTCTGGCGGACTGCTACTATACAACTAAGTTTCGTAAGAATATTTAAATTTTATTTTGTTTAGATGACGGTCAGAGATACTTATGATATAAGAAGGAAAAATATTTAACATACACCTAAAGAATGATAGAAGATTGAATCATATTTTAATTAATCTAGCTTGACAAGCCTTTGTTTTAAAAGATTTAATCCATTTGAACAATGTTCTACTAACTTTTTTATTACGTGACGGACTATTTTTAACTTAAACGTACAAAGTTCTTTCTACTCCGTTATCATAAAGTTTTACAATACCATTTTTAGAGCTTTCTTATTCAAACTTAAAGAGTTTAATAGGTTTGATAATTTTTCTAACTGTCCCGTTTTGGTGATTAACAATGCTTACGTTTTTGAACAGATTAGTAGAATTTTGTCATTCGTTCTCTAAAGACTTATTTTAAAAAATCCTACGAAGCTGACATTGTTTACGTTATTCACTTAAAGTTGAAAGTAAGTATGAAAAGGATTCAGTCCGAAATCTTCTATTTTAAATACTTTACAAAAGAGGGAGTAGAGATTGAAACTAGATTTTATTACGAAAATTAAATCTTATGACTATAGTTGATCAACTAAACATCCTAACCATTGTTTGGTGGAAGTAGGTTTTGGCGCCGAACCAAAAGGTTTAGGGCCGATAGGTAACTTGATCAAACTTGCTTGCTTAATGATTATATTAATATTTTTATATTCAGTCTTAAGCACATGACATACTGGAAACTAAACGCTCGACACCTTAAACCACGTCTAAAAAATCGCTTTTCGACTTTGGTGGAATACTAGGCGTCAAACAGCTCAGTTCAAAAGTGATCACTGTGCTTCCCTGGCGGTTAGACGTTCACCCGCCAATAAGAGCCGTCAAAAGTTTAGACGCCTCTTAGCCTTTTCCAGCACGCATCAATTCGCACGCCGCTATTTGCGTCTACCGTTTAGACTCCTAGCATGTCATGGTGCCTTATCCATAAGTGTGCCAGAAATAGTCGGCATTAACTCCCTTTCTCTCAGTCTACTTTATCAATTATTTTTATTTAAAATTTCTTATCAAATTTGATGTTGGGAACATGGCGTCAATAGGGATCCCCAAAGAATTATCTGCCTGAAGTACCTCGGAAGCTTTAATTGTTCCTTTCATGCGAGCCGGCTATTAAACTATGCATTAGTCGGCGGATGCGACTCTGTTTTTCCCGGATGAAGATACATAGGAAACAGTTGGGGTAGGTCTTATTGCTCCAGTAATACCAATCCACGCTAGTCTGTTTAAATCACTACCCGACCGCTCTCACTTCTAATATCTTCGTCCAACAAACCTTTGTACTTATATACTAATCCTTTGCTTATCATGGGTCTAACAACCGCTGTGTAAAGCATGCCATGATGTAGTCACCAACAGTTCTCACAGACACGTGTACTTCTAACATTTACGATTTTTACAAAAAAATATTAGGTAAAAGATCACGCCTAGATGATACTTCTTTAGCAAAAGTGACTTATAAGCACATACTACTTTTTCTGACTAAAAGGAACCATGGTGGTTGTATTTTCTCTTTTGCTTTATGTTTGTCGAGTGCCTATTGTACCCGCTCTTGTTTACTAATGATAAATAAAAATAATAAATTTTTTGCTATTTGTAATATATCTATTTCTTTAGACTTGTAACCATTAAATCTAGTGATTGCTTGGTTGGTTTTATACATTTAAAACAGATTTATCGCTTGATAAATCTTCCATTCAGTAAGTTATATTGGTTAAAGAAAATAAAACAAACACTAAATTATATCGTGGCCGTAAGTAAACCGGTTTTTACTTTTATCCTAACCATTAATCAAAAGGAAACAAAAAATCCGGAATTGACAGAACGACGTCAAGAAAAAACATAAGATAAAATAAATGATATTCAATCACTACTCGGCTCAACAAGTATACATTAAAGGGGAAAAATTGGGGGTCAATCAAAGGAATAGATAGTGAAAATTCGAGTTTGTAAAACCCAGTTCAATATATACAAAGAGATAAAAAATATGGCCACCTCGTTTATTGAGTAAATATTGGCAATCGTTATACTTTTATTTATTGTTTTTACTGCATATTTTTTATGAAAAATATCGGGACTATATGCTGGCCATTCTAAATATTGAATTGAAATCTGTTTCACGTAGTCACCAACGATGATATATGGAGCCTCTTGCATTGTCATGCATAAAAAAAAGAACGTCACAAATTAGTGGCATATAAAGAATTTCTTCTGGTTACACATCTTCAATAACGCGCACATGATAGGGAACCCTCGATGAAGATCACGTTTGAGCGACCATCCATAGAAATGCCTGCCAAAACCACCATTTCCATAGCTTCTATGGAGTGAAACTATTGCGAAGATATATCGCGCTCGTGTTCTTCTCCAAACCCGCCCATTGCCGTTCAAGACCTCAAACATAACCTTAACTGATACGAAAACAAACTTTTACTTCAATCATGCTCAGATCAATTTCTTGCAAAACTTAACCGAGCTGTTCTGTACCTAATCAGAAGTTCTGAGCTAGTCTTTCACTGTCTAAACTGATTTTAACATGTCTAACTTGTTAAGTCATTGCTTGATCTCAACAACGGTAGAAATTCGATTAAGGAGTACATTCAAAACAATAAATGATCATCTTTCTCTGATATGTTACACGATGGCTGATCTACGCCTCCATAAGTAACCTCCAGTATGATGTTAGCTACGGAAGACCCTGCGGACATTTGTTCTCGGAATGTTAAGCACTCTGGCCCGATATGCTTAACTACTTCCATCGTACAACAATGCTATGATTCTAGCCGAATTTGTATATATCACTTAAAACGATCACTCGAACAAATTTTAAACTTACAAATGGTACAACTAAAAAAATCAACACACCAGAAAGTTAGGCTTGATGGGAAACCAAACATAGAAGAAATTAGCTATTCAAAGATTTATTTACAAAATTCAATTATAAACACAAGTGGAATATCTTATCTATGTTTTATTTACCTCTAATTTTTTTTAAACGGGCCAAATATTGTTGTAAGATAATCAACGTAGGATTGCCTAACATACAATAAAAATATTAAAGGTAGCCACTTTTTGCCTCTCAGAGTACATCACTTTGTAAACCTTCCCTTCCCAGAAATCTTGAAAAAATCCTCAAATATAATTAGTCATTAGCATTTAACATTTTAATTTGATATTAAAAGACGATCAGACGAATAAAAATTAGCAAATTATTCTGCAATTTTTGTACAACAGTTCCCACTTAGCACATACATGCTTATTAATTACAACGATACCACTTCGCTCAACTTATAATGTTTAATGGCTTAAATATTCAATAGTATGGGATAAATTCCGTACTTTCAAAATTTCTAAGTGCTCTCTAGGTGCGCTAAAGCGATCTGAAATGTCCGCTAGGAAAATGACATTTGCAATCGTATGGGAATATTATACATTCGGGACGTGAAAGGATCTTCTTGGTTGGAGGACTGGATTCTAAGTATTCACGTTCTGGCGATCATTGTAGGGATATCGCCAGGCTTCCGAATTTAGTCCAGATGCCGGTAACAAGATAATCGTAAAAAAGGTGATTAAGTTACCGTTTCAAATTACAGATGTAACGAACGTGAAAACTGGCCGCATAACATCACCCAACTGAAACTTGTTCAATTAAACTAAGTGGAAAACAAAATCAAAATCACGTTGGGTAATATCCGCAAATTGGATTAATAATTTAAACTGTTTATTTAAATAAATACTATACACATTTTTTGCATAATTTTAACGGGAAAAAATAGATTAATACAAATAAATTTCAGTAGATGTGAGGTACTATGGGCGAAGTTTAACGCAAATAACCTGATATTATTGTTGATTAAGTTAATTATCATTAAACAAACATTCAATACTAAATAGAAATACTAAAAAGAAATTTTATACAATTAAGTAAATCACAACAAAGGCATTATTTCGTTGTATACACTTTTAAACTTCCTTTTTGAACTTAAGTGTCTGAAGACCTGCCTGTAGGTATGAGGACTGACGCGAAATATAAGTTAGTTGTCATTGTACTATAAAACCACATTTTAATAAATTTTTAAAATTTTTTTAGCTTGGTCGATTAGACACCATCACAAGTATAAGATCGTACTGTTCCAGTGAATTCAAATATATGAATTATATTCCGTCATAAAATAAGTACAAAATGTTTAGTATTGCAGTTAAATTTATGAGAATTTACATGAATTCATCAAATTTTTAAGGAGGAATCGAAGAGTTATACTGACAATATTGTTTTAAGGTGATTGACTAAGTATATAATATTGGGTCAAACTCAGAAGATTTCTCAACAGTCTTGTTAATAGTGAATATAGTGAATATTGTGAAATATCCCGGCCCAGAATCTTGTTCTTAGGTTGGAAAAAGCAATCTGATTCATATTTAAACAAATGGGTACTCATTTATTACAATTTTTAAATAAATTCACCATTTGGGATTTGTCCTTCTATAAGCCGTCTCATACAGAGGATTTCACTTTATTTTGTGATGCACTAGTCGTATTATTGCCATACGTCCTATAAGAAAGCCACTTGGATATCGATGCCCTTATCCTAATTCTAATGAGCCTTTGATTAATAATGAATTTTTATCATCAGTGGGACGGTACGATTTGTACCTCTTGGCATTTTAAATAAGTTCAGTGTTTAAACAGGTCAAAGACAAATAAGACGGTTCAGTGCATTACTTTGGAAGGTCCGTTGCTAAGGAGAGACGATTGTAGGAGTGACAAAGCTTTGGTAGAATGTAAATGTAGATCGGGACGGGCATAGTCAATGAGGACGTGCATTCCTCACCACCAACAATAGTCTTATCGAACAAGTCCTCATCTTGACCGGCTGAGAATTAACTCCTTGTTTCTACTTGTAGATTGAATCATCGAACATGTATAAAAATCCTAGACAATTCTTGACAAAGTGTATTTTAATGTAACAGATTAAATCTCTATACATCCTGCCAAAAACGTATAAATTAAATACTTGTATAACTCGTTTTGTTTTTAATGTAAGGTGTATAGAAGGATCACATAAATTGACTTATATAATAAATTTTCGGATATAAGATCGTGTTTTATAGTTGTAATCACTATGATCACTATTTAAAAATATAACTACTATCCTTGTTAATATTCAAAAAACAGTTAACTAGAATTTTAAACTTTGATATATTCATGATTTTTTAAATATATCGTAGCAGGGAACCTAAAGAGGTTCCCATCAGCCGTTACAAAATTACAAGGCGTATAAACAAAAATTTTATAATGGCTAAACAAGCTGTTTCGCCTCTAGGAAACGTAGGCACGATCAAATGGCGATTATGCATATGATCAGTTGCTACACTAAGATAAGATGCTGTAATGAATATTTAACACGTCCCGTATCTTTTTAAAGGAACAGTGAGTTGGTGTTAATTTTTAAGCACTTCGAAAACTACATGGTAGGCTTCATAACTGGCTCATCAGATTGTCAAATTACGAGATGCAGAATGATTATGTAATATAATGATAGTCAATTTCCTCGGCGCAAGTTTCTATTATGAACGATTTCAATTAAATACACAGTTCATGTTTTCAGGATTACATCTCAACACAATTCATCAGATTGCCAGAGATTGTAGAAATTTTTTTCCGGAGTCCCACTACGAAAGGAGGCATTTGACTTGAAAATTTAACTTAGTCAGGCCAATTTGTAATTCAACAGTTTTGCTGTCTAATAGGCCATTTCAAACCGTTTCGAACTGCATGGTGAATTTAAATCAACGGATTTGGTACGTATTTTTCTTTTCATCTCAAGGAAAACAGTGTTGATTTCCTCTGAGACTAGGGTGTCTGAAGGAAATTATTTCTCTTCTATTCACCAATTCAAGACAGTTTTCTATAAAAATTAAACAGATTTTGTTTCAAACCGTTGCCTCGACATTAAAAAAATACTCTGAATATCATAAACAAAAAATAGAATTTACAGTGATTTATTTTTAACTTTGTCTTTTTTCTTAATAGTAAAAATTGGTCGTGTTGGGATAATGTTTTTATTGAATAATTAACATGATCATTTGAAATCAGCCCATAATAAAATCCGGGCTAGCAAATAATAACAATAAGTTATTTATTATTTTATATGTTAATACATTTACTTATCAAAAGGTTAAAACTTTTGTTTAAAAATTGATATTAGTTTATTAGAAGAATCATGACTTTTGGTATTAAAATAGTGTCCACTAATTAAATTTATTATAGCGAGTTTCATAAGGCAGTGGCTTATTAAATAAAACATGTACATTCAAATAGCAGGCGTGTAGAATTAAACTACCAGGAGACAATAAGCTAATAAAATAAATTGTCGCTCGCATTGCAGAAAGGCACGTAGGGATAGTATGATGAAGGAATTATGTTTAAACTATAAAGTTATCTTTCTCTTTCAAATGGCATTCTCTTGTTAGTATAGGTGCGTAATTTTTTATTTTTTCAAGTATTTTCTCCTCAGAAAAATTACCATTCGCAAAATGACTGTTTTCGTTGAAGAAGTGTTTTTAATGATAATAATAATAATGTGGGAAGTTCGGGGTCTCACAAACAGCTGAGGTCATCGCCTCTGTGGGTTTTTACTTTTCATTGTCGTCTTTCTCCCATATTTGTCAGCATGTGGCCATTTCAAAGTGTCGATTTGTTATTGGCTCCCAGCTTTTATATGAAAACTAGGTCCTAAAATACAAGCTCCTGAATTGAACCTCAGGCTGTAAGCCTACAGATTAAATATACGGCACATATACACACACATATAAGTCTTGTCACATTGAATCCCTCAATATTATACTCGATATTCCTGGGGGCGGGGTTGGACCCACTCCATTCTCGCTAATACTTCCTTTTCCATTCAGACGTCATCCCAGAGTATTCGCGCTATTACATTCATTCCAATAAATAATAATCCATAATCCTACACAAAAACGGATACTGGTCCAGCGATCTGGGTCCGCTAGCTCCCTCAAGACTACGCACAGATCGGATGGCATGCCAAAATGTTGTCTATATATGTCAAGTTTCCTACAATTGAAAAGTGTTCGACCGTTATATCTTTGCATAACAAGCACCTACGAGGGCACTTTCCGTTTCAACGTTTAAATAAAAAAAAAAAAAAACTAAGATAAACTAAATGTTAAAACACTTTTATTTATGTTTAAATGACTGTAAAGAAATGTACACATTGCTATTGCATTTCTCCTCGAGGTTTTATTTCACTGTACTATTTTTTCCATCAGTCCTATCGTTTGAAATTCCACTTTTTATAGAATTAATTATCTCTCTTGTGGTATCTGGTATCTTTCGTCACACACTCGTTTTTATTTATTAACGGAGTGATAAAAGTTCCACAATTTGTTAATAAGGAAGTAAATTAAACAACCGTTTTAATTGATGTGAGAATTCACACTTGTTCAAATGGGTTTCCGCACTGTTGTTTCCAAGGAGTAAATAAATAAATCCTTAATAAACGATTCCCCAAATTTCCTTTTTCCTAACACATTTCTGGATATTTCATTTTATATTGAGCTATTTCTTACAGGCACAATTAATGTCTGTTATGTAAATTAAGCATCCCTGGAGATCCTCCATTCCTTACATTCTCTTTCTCCTGTTATCCAATTTCTTCGGGTTCTTTCCTACTTATCTTATGACATTATCGCATCTAAGTTTATATGTTACTTAATTAGAGATCTATTGTGGAGCTATCAGTACAAACAATAGAAAAAAGGTTCAGCAGACGGCTATTAGCCATGCTTATTACACTTTGTATCAGTATTTCTATTTTTTGTTTGTATCAATTCTATTAAAATATTATGAAATAGAAAAAAGATTTTTTTATTTTTTGTGATATTATATTTAAGAGCTTGGTATTTATACTCAGCCAGTCATATTTCTGGATTTTTAAATAATAAATTTAATTTTTAAATAACAAATTATTTATTATTTGCATTGAATAAAAATATAAAATATTTTTAATACTTCCTTCAAAGCATGACAAATATACAGTTACTCTTATAATACAACGGTTCCAATTTAATAAAGTTATTGAAGTAAATTTAGTAC
>CM077099.1:13745206-13760242 GCA_039619505.1 Cimex hemipterus | reverse complement strand
CTATATATCTATATAGTATATAGTCCATTTAATTAACCTCCAGCAGCCGTTTCCAGTTTTCGCGTATATTGATCCTTCTGTGTAGTCCAGAGTAACCAGATTTCATTCCCCCAACCAACCGAAAAATATTTGTTTGTATGTATTATTCTCTTTGGAAAGATGAAAAAGACAAATAACAACGCAAATTAGAATTTTGTTTTTTTGCGTGAAACGTCAAATGGCTGATGTCCCGGAGGTAATTTATAGCGGTAGATTTGTGCGTGTTTCCGTTGTAAACGGGTCAACACTTATCTAGGTTCGTAATTAGGAGAAACGGCATTGAAACCAACGAAATCTGTAACCATGATCAAGTGTACCCCGTTTTTTCAGGGCTGATCTTTGTATTGTTTACAATTGCAATTCGGTACAAAATAATCACTGAACTATTTAAAAATATGTGACCAATGGGAATCGTGTAAAGTAGTCAACGTCTGAATAGAGTTGTTTTATGTATGTTCATAATCACAAACAAGCAAAAGATAATCCGCATAATCCCATCTGAACCTATTTAATTGTATTCGCTGTTCAGACCGTAAATTAAATCACCAAATCAGATTATATTAATATTTTATTAAAGTACTTTACTGACTGAAATATTGCACGTTGTCATGAATAAGTTGTAATTATTAAAGAATTTTTCAACGAATTAGCTGCACTTTTTAAAATTTCGTTTACCAAAATTTCGTACCTTCGATTGCTCTGTTTTTGAAGGTAGAGTTTAGTTTTCCATTTAATCAATTCATGCTAGAACACCCGACGTCGTTTTTAAATTGTAAATTGATCTTAGTTTGCTACTTGTTGTTTTCCGTTTAGTTTCAATTGTTTCTAGTTATCTGTTCGTTTACCCGTAAAAAGTTTTGTCAGTTCATTAAAAACAAGTGTTGGTCCTACTTTTCATTTTCCAACAGTATTCGATTCTTGTAATTACATTTTAATATGCCTGCCAATTGCCGTAAATATCTGTGTTGCCCAAAAATTCAGTAACGTTTTTAAATTGAGCATTGCATCTTCTACCATAGTCGTGTTTGACCAACGTCGAAATCTGTTTTGCATTAGTATCCAACATCCAAATTTTTAGTCATAATTTATTCTTACATATTCATTGTATATTACTTATTATGTTATACATTATATATTCCTCTCCCCGAGATTTGACAACCTGAGGTACAAATGATAGACTAGTATTCTAGAATATCACCATAGTATATATCTGAAATCAGAGAGTCAGTAACCAGATCGAGCCGCTCAAATGGCTGCAGTTTAAAAGAAAATATGTGCGAAAGAAAAGAAAAAGAAGGAAAACACGCAGAGGGCGGCGATGACTTCAGCTGTTTGTCGGCCCATAAACCACCTCCCACTTATATACTGTATATACTGTATATACTATATATATACATTATATATTCATGCATTACATATGTATTTAAAATGTGATCACATTAGGTTTATTACACGTTCTTAGCTTTAATATTATCACTAGTTCTGCATCAGGAGGGCACTTGGACACATGCCATGAGAATCAAGCCCATGCTGGTACTAAGTGTGTGGGATTAAGAGGCAAGGAGGTCTCGAGGCTAGCGTCGATTAAAATTACGTGGCGAGTTCTCGGGTTGGGATTGTGTAGACGGAGGCTCTAGCAAATAATAGGGTAGGATGGATGGAGAGCAGGTTGTAGATACTGAGGTTAGGGGCGAAGGCTTTGACAATTCGTCAGAGGTGATGGCTTAGCAGAACCCCACAACAAATCCAACCGTTGATTGATATCGTATGTACGTTTTCTATTTTTATTTTGATTTGAAAGAAGGCAATTAACAAACCTCAAACAACCGCAAAGAAAAACCATACATCTTTACTGGATCAACAAACTCCACCCCTATTTATGCTGTGTTTGTTATTTCTATTCCTAACTTTCCAACAAGCGTTTGTTGTTTCATTTTGGAACTTATATTCTTATATGTATATCTGGTAAAACAGTAGGTCCCACATTGTTTCCCTGTGCCAGATCTGCCTTTTTGATTAATACCTACATGTTTCCTTGCTTGAAAACAGAATCTAGCCTACTTTGTAATGAGTGCAAACATTCTTCTTGCTTAATATCTATTTCATTTTTCCTCCTAACTAATGCGGCTTTCTTCTTGACTTAACAAAGAAAAAACCGTCAAACGTACCGCCCACAATAAAAATGTCAATTTTAGTTGCTAGTTCGACTAAATTTTTGATTTTTTATGTAAATATCTGTACATAACGTGCTACCCACGTGCTTCTTTCGGCCACTCCTACGTTGAGGTCTAGGCCAAGGCCGGTGAAAGGTGAATAGAGGATCATTCAATAGCATTAGATGCATCGGCCCTATCAGGCAAACATTCTCAATGGATCTCGTCTACAAATACTTTTTTGAAAAAGGCCTCGGAAAAATAAATTGATCGTATAGGTTAGGATATTATTTTATTTTTATTTGTTCTACTATCTTGATGTTATATTTAACGCAAAACAATTTCAATGTTAAGCTGTCTCAAATTTTGTAATTAATGTAAGAAACAAGGTATAAATTATGAAATCATGGACAAATAAAACTACGACACTTTGGAATACATTTCAAAAAGAAATAAACCTCTCTAAACAACAATCATACGAAACACATTTAAAAGGCTTGTCAACATAGGATGATACTCTGGCTACGAGTCACAGCTCTTCTCAGGAATGATAATGGAACTTGATCGCTTCCGATAAAAAAAAGTCCAAAACATTCGGAAATATCTCTCCGAGGTATTCACATCTCATTACTTAATCGATACTGTACACGGTAAATTTATATCAGAATTACTTATGACACCTATACCTACAGATCAGCCACTAAAACCAATTACTACATAACTCCTTACATGCCTTAGCATACACGAACACTATGAACCTCAATCTGACAAAGTTAACTATTTAGGACTTACATTTGATAGAAGACTAACTTGGAACCAACACACGATTAAAAAAACGATTCAAAATATTTTATCCCTACTCAAGTGACAATCAAAATTAGAATTAAAATTTAAACTTTCGATACATACCTACTCAAACCTATTTGAATGTAAGGGTACCATGCTTATCGATCGGCCAAATATTCCAATATTCAAAGCTTACTTAGTTTTCAATCCAAAATTTTAGGCCTAATTGATACTGCTCCGATCTTACGAAACCAATAATACATTTTACAGATATCATCACTTGCCAACAGTTTTTTCAGCCATAAACATATCACAGACGTTTTTATAGTAAATTGAAAAATAACACTAACACACAAATACGACTTCTGAACAATGTAAACGGCTGAAAAGAATGTGGATAATATGTCTCATAAATGATTAATATCACTTTATCAATCTAGAGCGGCAGCCAGTAGGCAGCTTTTTTTATAACGACCGTAATACCACAACCATAACGATTCAAATCCAATGGCTGGTTGTATATAATACATGTAACTATATATATATATATAGTTTCTTTAAATTAGTGGCAAGACAGTATTTTTTTGATTAATGGTCCTGTACAACTAGTATTCTTTTGGTTTGACTGCACAGCGAGCATGCTTAATAGAAAAAAAAAGGAAAATACGACTGTTTTACGAAAGAAAGATCGAGGGCGGATCGTAAAAGAGGATGAGAAAGTTTGAAAATTCTCCGTCTCCAGGCAAATATATGGTCGCAGAAGTGGAAAACTTTGTGCAGACTCTTGACGAGTTTCTGTCCTGTTGTCACCTTGTGACAAAGAGAAAATTATGTCTTAGCTGCGCATGAAAATACATTTAACTATTTACCCACGAAGCTTGCTATGCTTCTTTAATGCCAGACGCGTATTAATAAGGTCGATTAAGTTCCAAATTCTACCAACAAAATCTATAGAATTTTTTTTTTTTTTTTTAAATTCCCCTTAAAACTAAAGTGCAAAACCAACTAACTACACATCTATAGTTATTGCTTTAACCATTGGGTTAGAGTAATTCGGGAAAATTACATTTATCTGGTTAGAATACAGAATCGTGACAATACGTTTAATTTCCTGTTTTGTAACTTTTCTCTGTTTCTTTGCGGATGGAAATACAATTACTTAGTTGAATGGGCGTGTCAGCTAAAGAGATAACAGCTTTGTTGTTTAGCTTATAATAGAAATTGTTTAATTTGTTCATAATTGAGAGATTGAAACTAAAAGTTGATCATTAATTTTACATAATTTAAATTTTTAAATTTATTTTTAGTTTGTCATTTGTTTTCCTTTTTCCGTTTTAGTTAGTTTTAGTATTAATGAGTCGTATTAATCTACTATTTTGCACATCGCTAATTAACTTAATTAGTAAATTAGAAGAAGAAAAATCCTTTTTTGCATTATAATTAATCATATAATTTGAAGTTTACCTTCGATTTGTATACTTATTATATATGTTGATGAATTTATGGAAATAAATCTGATACTAAATGGTGTAACTCCACTTACGGTCTTAGTACTCCGTATGTCAATAAAATTCTTGACGGATGTACATTTATTTCTGTATAATATTGCATAATTTGAATAACGACTGCATAATAAATAATGTTATAGTTTACTACCCAATATATGGGCTGTTCCGTGAACAGATATCAACACTTCAGCAGATTATTCTGGATGCCAAATGTGATAAAACAAAGTCTGTATTGGCCATAGTCTGAATTAGAATTATATTCGAGACAATTTATTTTTCGTGTTACTTCGGCTTTTCACAACTTTAGCCACAAATCTCCTATTAAATCTTACCAAATTTAAATTTTACTGTAAAATAAAATGTAAATTTAAAAGTAATGATTGTTAATAAAAGTAATCTAACCTGCTCGCCTTAAGTAGTTAATTTATTACATATATTTATAAAATGTTTGTATATATATATATTTAGCTTCTCAACAACGCAATAATTTTTCAAAAGCTCTCGATGTAGGAGGGCAACTCCAAGCAAACTTTTAAACCCGAATTGATCTGTTAGAACAATTTTCATTGAAAGTTTGAAACATGGAAAGATAAAATGACGACTCAATAGGAACTGAACTGAACCGAATCACGTTATAATTGGCCACGCAAGCTTAAAAAAAAGTTAAAGAAAATTGATAAAATATTTTAGAAGGGTCAGTGCTTTTTTTCAGTCGTTGGAAAGCTGATTGATGATAACAAATATTAGCTAATACAAATTCTGAATTAATCAGTTCCTGTTTAATTTATCGGGGATGTGAGTTGGAAAAAAGTTCTTAATATGCGATTTTCTCGCTGGCTTTGACAACTAAGCCAAACCTTTAGTCTGTTGGAGACGGATTATCGATAACGGTTACGGAACGATCGCCCGGCAGTTTGAAAATGCATATATTCTCGGTTTTCAAACCGTGAAAGTTGAATGACTTATTCATGCAGCTTGTTTTCCATAGGTCATTTATCATATTGTCGCTTGAACTGTTAGACTTTGACGACGACTCTTCATATCCCTTCTAACTGTTCGTTATTAATGACGGCCGAAGATAACGAAACTTCATAATATATTTTTACTTTTTATTACTCCTTTCAAGTGCTCTGAACGCCCAGGCCGAGAGAGGGAATGCAACAAAAGATCTTACTTTGCCCCGAGGCCCCATGCCCAGTACTACACCAAAAGGCATAGGGACCTCACACAAAAAATGACCTTTGTGCCCCTCTCTTAATCGTGGAACTACCACCGTCGTAAATCTACTTTGTCGGCGAGGGCAGGTCTTTTTAAATCACCGAGATCACGAGACATTCTTTGGTTGTTACCCGAGCCCTTAGTTCATATTAAACTTAGTTTTCAAGAAGATTCCAGCTTGGTAAACTAGATTGTTTTCAATTGAGACGATTTCAAATTTTCCAATTCCTTAATCTAGTCAGGATCATACATTATTTAAAGGGATAGGCCGAAAATAGAAGGAAGTTTGAAACATTTTCATTTAAGATTCTTAAACCAGAAATTTCATAATGGGCATATTGTAATGTTCTTACGTAAACTATCCCTTATAACAACGTGCATAATATTTCCAAACTTTCTTGAATCCGTTTAATATTTAAATATGGAAAATAATTAAGCAGACAATAGTATGAAAGTAGAATGAGTTATGCACGTAATGAATGTAATAATTGAAATAGAGAATGAAAAAAAAAACAGAAACCAATCCATTTATTACGGATCTTGTTACTGTTAAATAACCATTATCAGGGCTATACAAAGTTTAACGATTAATTACATTTATAATTTCTTTATGGTGAATATTGCTTCTAAAACGCAGTAAAGTAAAACTACCAATTGTTAGTAACAGATATACAACTATTAAAAGTTTAATTTTATTAGCAACGGAAAAATTGTGCGGAGATAGCTATGATAGCAATCTTAAATAATTTATTATTTTTAATGACTCCCCCTCCGCGGACATTTCTGACGGGGCCACTGTCTTGTATAGTCGTGAAGAAGGATTGTTGGGAAGAGAACTGGAGGAAAGTTGTTGCATGTAGGGATTGCATTGAAGGTTAGTGCAGGAGTTTGCTGCATCTTTCATAAAGGGAATGGGTAGGTCGTTATGGAAAGTGCGGTTGGAAATATAGAAAATCCGTTGACGTGGGATCTAAGGATTCTGGGAGATTATAAGGCTTGGTTAAACACCATAGTCCTATCCCATTATGGTTAGTTGCATTGATGAAGTTTGATGTTTCATTTGATTAATTTTGCAACTTTTATTAAAAAATACAATAAGAATTTACTCTTTTCTGACGTACTATTAAATGGCGTTTAAGAAAGCTCTGCCGTGTTGGGTAAACATTTCATCATGGCAAGGGTGTTTGTTTCCAATGGAAAAAACTTTTATGCTAAAACATTTTTCTTGATTATGACGCATTTCTTTTGATTATGCTGAATTACTCAAGAGTGCAAGACCATCATGCCAAGTCTACCAGATTGGATTGTCACCCACTCTTCATGATTTATTTATCAAAGAGTAAGTCAAACAGTTGGCATTTTCACAATATCCCCCCCCCAAAAAAAAGAGATTTTATAAAAGAACAGTTTAGCATCAGAAAGGGTATATTTTTTACAAATCAAAATAACCCTGACCTGTGAGTATTCACCAGTTTGGAAAAAAGGTCATGCTATGCTGAACTATGAAGGTGTTTTGCACTTTGAGCTAGTTTTAGACGGCAGAGCTATTGACTCTGACCTTTATATTCATCAGCCCAATGGACTATATGACTGTTAAAAAGAAAATATCCATAACATAGCAGTGTAGCACAAATGTTGCGGTTGGCTCAGGCAAAATTAAAATAAATAAAAAAAGATAGTTGTGCTCCATGTGATGAGACCGGTGGGTACACCTGACGCATTTTAAAGGACGGCACTTGGTAAACTGTGTGCAATCAGGTCATAGTAATTTGCAAACAAAAAATAGCGAAAATGTGACCTTATGTTTTGAAGAGCAATTTTTAAATTTATTAATTTTTAAGTAAAGGCTATTGGGGGGTTAGATAGACTTTAGTACCAACTTTGTAGCACCTACCACGTTTTAGAAAGTTTTGACTGTAAAAATTCAAGTAAGTTTGCTAATTATTAAAAAAGATGGAAGTATAAAAAATATTTCATACCAATAGGAAAAACAACAAACTAACAAAACAAGAATTTCACAATATCAAACGGCGTAAAAGGAGCACTATATTAAAAAAACTGCAGATTATTCTTTTACACTTTGAGCCTCTAATTTTGTAAATGGCAATAGATTCCGAAATACATTTATACTGACGGGTAGTACTAAGAAAGTGTAAAAATGCTATTTATATAAGAAAAAACATATTGTTCATTTATGCTCACAAAAATTGTAATTTTATGTTTTTCGTAACTCACAAAATGATAAAGATAAATGCGATACCGCCCGATAGTCTAAAACGTCGACGGCCGATACTTAAAATTTATGGCTGTGACAGATAAAGATTATAAATGGACGTTTATATAATACGGGTGTTATCTTTTAAGATGTGTGCTTGAATAGTTATGATTTATAATGTGAGCTTTGCCCCACGCATAATGAAGAAGACACGGCAACCCCCTGGACATGGCGTTGTGTCGTTTTTGCTAATTTCGGTACGATGTCGACCGAGTTAGTTTATTTTACGACGGTAGTGAGATTAAGAACGTGTGCCCTCAGCCAAAGCGATAAGTCCATTTGAACTTGTTGCTCGAACTTTTCCGGTTTGACAAAACAAAACAAAACTTTGATGTAAACTTTTATTAAGCATCTTGTTGATTTAAATATAATATAATTTGTTGGTTAATTACAAAAGTGTTAACAAAACAAGATTGCAGTTTGATAATAGCAGAAATCAAATAGTAAGATTTCACACTAATTTACTACTTGCTTTGCATCATGGATTTGAACCTGTTGTGCAAGCCGATTTCTTGCCTAGGGGTGTTGTTCTCAATGGGAATGTTCAGCAATAAAAGAAATGTTCAAATCGTTAAGTCATTCACGCCATTGTGCCCTCTCCGTTCGCCCAATGTCATAACAATCAATTATATTCATCATAAGTACTGATTGTGTCACGACAATGGAAAAAACCAAGGTTAAGCCGTCTCACGGGCCTTTCCTTTAAGCACTATTTGCATTTATATCAACGAGGATAACGCTACAGGATACTAATTGAGGGTATTGGTATTATATTCTGAATAATAATTCTAACCAAATCAATTGATAAAACTGAAAATTTGATTATTTCTACTCTAAAAATATTACTTTGGAGTTAAAGATAAACACATCCCGTTGTTCCACGATCCTGAATGTTTCAGGGTCGTTGACTAACATAAATATTCGTTGGGTGCGATCCTGGATGTGGCCCAGGCTTTTGCGATGGTCTGGCACCTAGCCATCCTTTATAAACTTAAAATCATTCACCACCCGTTATTACCTTATTTAATAATCTAACCCTGATTCAGGAGCGAGGGCCCGCCAAAAGATAGATATCGGACAACTAAAAACCGGCGCCCTACAAGGGAGCATTCTTGGTACCATTTTACCATTTTACACCGGCCTTATTCCATCATTCCCAAAAATCTGTGCTTTACTGCCTGAAGGGGTTTTCAACCGTAAAAATGGTTGACGTCATCCAGAAGCCGTTATGCCACTTGCCTAGGACTGAGGATTTGCTTGGGATGGCCCCTCTGCCTCTGAAAACAGGATCTTAGGTCTTTGCTTCATATTAATCATCTAACCCTTGAGAATGGAAAGAAATGCACGATTTAGATAACACCATCGCGAAAAAGTAGAGATAAAATTTAAAGCAAAAAAGGGATAGGGCGAAAAAACGCAGTGTCAGGGACGATGTACAGAACCAGGCTGATTAAAAGATAAGACTCACTTCCCGGGATCCTTGCCGAAAAAAAGGCCCCTGTAAGCCAAAACAATATATGTATAATGATGACAATTTTGCTTTTGGAAATAGTTAAGCTGCTATTCGAATCCGGGTATTCTGAAGAGCTGGATGAAACTTTTTGCCTCACAAGAAATTGGCAAAAAATAAAACTTTACGTGTCACTGGACTTTGTCGCCCCAATAAAATAATTTTTAAAATATAGGCGGGAACAGAATTAAACTCACTGTGAATATAAGAAAAATTTCTTAGTCTTTTTACCTATGTTACTGAATAATCTCCTAATGCCTCTCAAAACACGGTAAATGGTTTTATATTGTTTGTTCATTACAATTTGTGTATTTTTTCCATAGCTGTTGAATTCTAAACGCCTTGGCACACAAGTGAAGAGAGCTTAAATTATATTATGATGAGTATTTCAAGTACGATAGAACAGTTTCATCTATTATTTTCAAAGAGATTTTATATAGTAAATGTAAATGTAAAATTAAATATAGTAAATAAGTAGTAAAAATGATCATGTTTAAATGTTCTTTAGCAAGATAAAAAATCTCAATGGGAGCTGTCAAATGCAAAGCATTGCAGAAACATTCTTTCCATTTTTGCATTGTATATTAATTTCAATTCTCGTCATTTAAGTAAATAACCTAGGATCTATTTAGATAGATTGGGTCAAAGGAAGAGACCACTTTGTAACGTCACCGTTATGCCTATTTACTCTGCCTAATTGAACTAATTCCTTTTCTGCTACAAGCCAAGCTGACTTCATTCCGCATTGAGATGACTTAGAACACAAAAGAATTAACCAAATTAGGTATTACAAATAGCTGGGATTCTCAATAACAAAATAATTATAACGAATAATAAATAAAATCGACCTGTCCAAAAAGAATAATGAATTTAACACAAGGTCTTCTATATTTGGTTTATAGATGTTGGTGGATCAAAAAATCAGCTCGCGACATAATGCCTTTTTTTGGTGTATAAAATTTGCTTTTTATTTATATTTTTTGCATCTTAAGGTTAACTGTTACACTTTTATTAACATTTCTTTAATGCGAATCTGATGAAACTGCGGTACGTAATAAGCTATTGCCATTTCAAATATTACAATTTATACAGTCTAGAATAGTAAATTCTGTGTTTTCTATTTGCTGAACATTGGAAACTTGAATAAACACATGGGTAAAATACGGAAACCTCATCAGCTCGCGTTGAATGTTTGCACCCAGTCCTATAAATTAGGATTTAAAGCGGTCAAATAACATCCAACCGCTTGAACCCTTGTTTGGCTTAACACATACGTCTCCCTAAATTTTTGATTATCTAATGAATTGCATTTAAGCTTAATCCAAATGTACAAGTGTAATCGGGTGGCAGTGAGGATGTAGGAAACTTTTCCCCTATCTTACTTTAAAAAGTAAATCAATTCTATATAATATTAATTTAAAATAATTATAAGGTAGGTATATAAATCCGAAAATTGTATATAAAACAGTATCTATTATTTTATATATAACAGTATTTATAAATAATTATACGATGTAACCTCCTTAATCTATTCATCAAATGGTTAGGAATCAATTTAATGGATGATAGTTCAACGACAACAGGTCGACCTTATGTCAACAATTGTATTAGAATATGAATAAATCGAATATCATTAGTTTCTGTGCTATTAATAGGCTCAGGCTTAAATTATTTTAAAATAGACACGCTTGATAAAATACAATGCGACGTAAACAGTGGTAATATTAATATGTTAATATTATCACAATGGAGTTAATCAAAAAAGGTTGGGCTAAAACACAATTCTTTTTCCTTGCAATTTCTTATATATTTAAAAAACACGAGACAAGGCAACAATCGTTCGTCTTGCTTTTTGAGCTCAAAGATCAACCATAGCGGGGAGTGTATATATCACCAACTGTATAGGGTACGACTAAATCGAAATTCATTAGTCTCTAGACTACAAAAAGGCTCTGAATTAATTTGTTCTAAAATACATATGCTTGTTAAAATATTATGCGATTGGAATCGTGGTAATCACGACATCTTGCTTCTAGAATTAGTCATCAAAGTTTTCAATAAATAAATAATTATTAATCAACACATTTCCCTCGTTACTTGTAATTGAAAACGCATATTAAAACCATTAATACAAAATTACTATAAAACAACAATACGATTAATGTGTGGTGATTAGTGCACTCTCAACATGACACGCAAGAATGGCACAATTACACAGAAGCAAACACTTTGAGCCCTGAAGATGATCTCAATAAAGATCGAAACGTTGGCAAGGTAAAGAAAATGTTTTTCTGAAACCTACATCACACCAGACCGCATCTCACGATTTCTAAATAAATACGATTAATAAGACGTACCCGTCCTTAATCATTCTTCTTAGTGTTTGGAATCAATTTAATGGATAGTATTGGATGATAACACGTCAGAACTACATCAACATTCGTATTTTGATATGACAAGATTGAATCCTGTTAATTACTTTGCAGGCTATAAATAGGGTAATGTTTGATTTACCTTAAAATACGTACTCTGGATGAAATACAATGAGATTGAAACGTGGTAACAACAGCATCTTATTGGTCCCTGAGTTAATTAACAAAGCTCTAAATCAATTAATTAAACTTGTAAGACTTAATTGTGTGGAGCCGTCGTTCCTTTTGCTCGACCACCCATTGTGCTTCTTTTAAAAATGTCCTTATTGTTCAAACAAGAAGGTGAATGTGGAATTGGGTTTTACTTTTTCAAATCGATCTATAAAAACGAACCAATTTTTGAACTAATATCAAGGAATAGAATACTTTATGGATAAGGTTTCCGAAACTTTTAACTTAAAGTTAATTTGCACATATGATTTCTCTATTGATTCGTATAGCGTAACCCGCTGGTTGATGTTTCTTTCTACATCTGTAATCTAAATATGTCGTTTTTTACTGAACGTACTTAACGCCGTCCCCTAGTTCGGTGTTTTGTTTAAGTCGTATAGTGTGATTCCAACTGCCTTCAGTAATTTCAAGGAGATTTTTTTTTTTCAATATTCAAATTCTTTTACAACTAGGACATTGCTCGAAGTAGCATTGCACTCCCAATGTGATTTACTGGTTCTGCACGACGAACAACAATGAGTCGTTTAATCCAAGGGGATTCATAGAAAATAATACTTCTGTAAAAGAGTTCAAATGATGATAAAAGGATTGTGTTAAAAAGGTTTTATCTACCCTGCGTTAGATGTAACTTTTTCACATTTTCGATCAAAATTACCGTTATCAGGATTTTGACATAACGAATTTTTTACTTTAGACAAATATCATAATTATGTAACGGAATATTTATAAAACAGTATTATAAGCATGAGGAAAAAATAATGTGCTGCCTTTTAACAACAACGACAGCAAAATTTTCAATAAATAATGACCATTTCAACCAATTGTATGAAATTTTTTGAAACCACAATGCAAGAGAACGAGAGAGAGAGAGAGAGAGAGAGAGAGAGAGAGAGAGGGAGAGGGAGAAAGAGAGAGAGAGAGAGAGAAAATGAGAGTGAATGTGTGCCAGTCTAGAGTACCAAAATTTTGACGTTAACATTAAATAAAACGGTTGACTAAGTCACAAAATATAATATAATACAACCAAAATATAACAAAATTGAAACAATAAGGATTTCGGTAAAAGTGGTGACAATAAGGAATATTGTCTTTTGTGAACATAATCACATACTGTAAAATCAAAAGGTGAGAAAAAAACGGTAACCAGCTTTCTATACAGCAAAAGGATCTACTATACATTGCAAACTATGTGGTCTCCGGAGGGAGATAAGTTAGTACAGGCGGGATTTAAAAAATGTACGAGTGGCAGCATTGCGAATTGAAATAGGATGAGAACTCCAGAAACTTGTGGCTCGAGCAAGAAAGGACCTCTCAAATGTCGAGTGCCACATGGAACGCCACGTGATTATTGAAGAACTATAGACTTGAAAACTCTAAGAATATGTAGTACTGTACTGATGGTATTTAAATTTCAATTTACAGTGATAAACCAAGGTTTGTACCATCATTTTCAGTGAAAAACTAAATGGTCAGAGCGACAAAAACGAAAACGACGTAGTGAGGGAATCGTAAAAGGAAAAAGTTCCTCACGAACTCCCCTCTTAGCAAGCTTAAAGTCACCTCGAAATATGCCTGTCAATCTCCAAACTCCAAGAGACAAAAAACAAATATAAAAAAATTGTCACCAGCGATAAAATAGGTTTACCGGCATAATTTTAACACTTGAAGACGGCCAATAGAACGCAGCAACGCTGTGACACTGGAAAAATGTGTTATAAAATCTAACTTCAGGTAATTTTGAAGTTCTGGTATAAAATTGTTTTAGAAGATTTCACTTTAAGAGGTTTTGATAAAAAGAATTTAAGTTTAGTTCACAGGCAAGAAACATCGCACTATACAAAACATTTCTTGGCTGGGCTTCTTCAGACTACTACTTCTTAGCAATAGCTTTTTCAACAGGTTTCTAATCGAAACGCGAACAGTAGAACCACCACAGAAATAGCCGTCAGCCTAGAGGTGACAAATTAACTATGAGTACCATCCTTTATTTCGATTATAGCTTGTGTACAATTTCTCCAGCCAGCTTGAAAAGTATATAGTGTATGTAGGGGAATGTGTGAATATATAATAAAAAAGGGAAGAAGTAAAAGCGATAAGAAAAAAGGGGGTAAAGAATCAATGGAAATAAGGTTAGCTCACCGGTCGAAGATTCCACACAGAGATACCTCACTGTTTCGGGTTCCAGGACTGTCACTCGCGTGGTTATCAGTATAACGAGGGTACAACGGAAAAACAGGGAGAGGCGGAAAAACGAAGGAGAGAAAAGCCGAAGGAATAGTCAGAAAAACACAACCGCGACTCAGGGCGAAAAAGGGTAGGCCGGCCGGTGGCGAGGCACGCAGTTTTACCAACTTGTGAGCGGCCGGCTTAGATTACACCAATTCAAACATTGGGCTCGCGGGTAAATTTTTTTTCTCCGGGAGGGGTCCTCAAAATTGACAGCACGACCGAACAAGTATGTATTGTATATTTTAAATATTATCTTTTTTTTAAACAAACGTTCTCTCTACCAAATCAAAACACACAATTTTTTTTTGTGCAAAATATTCTCGTCCTTATAAGGTGATATAAAATTTAACCAAGTATCATTTTCAATACAATCTATATATCAACCAGAGCGTACAATTCAGTTGAAAACTTACAATATTCTTACATCCGAGAAAAGCAATATAATAAATAATAAGATTAATGAAATTGAAACTACCAACACCTTATGTGTTTCTAGCATTCAATTTCTGTGTTACAAGCCATTTTAAGCAATTTCAACAATAACTGATTTTTAAATTAATTGTACTTTTTAACTGAGGTCTAGGCTGAGATGGAAAACTCACGAGCATTAGCTTTTTCAACTGAACCAAGACGTTAGATGAATCGTATAATCAATTAAAATAATTAATTCTAAATAATATATTATATTATTAATTAAATTAAATAATTATTATAT
>CM077099.1:13676598-13740206 GCA_039619505.1 Cimex hemipterus | reverse complement strand
ATATATATATATTATAAATATATATATATTATAAAGCTTTTTATAAATAAAATGTTCAATTTAATTCTCTCTCTCACTCTCAGTGAGTGTGTGTGTCGTGTATTGTTCTCTCTGCTGTCTGGTCATCATATTCTTGCTTCGGGATAAAGTTGGATGTAAGTTCACATCGAAATAACAAAAATATAAAAAAGATACAAACAAAATACTTACGAACTAGCCTATCTAAATGATGAGGCGGATAGATAGAAAGCGAGAGACAGAGAGACAGCAAGATCAAGAGAGAGAGAGAGAGAGAGAGAGAGAGAGAGAGAGAGAGAGAGAAATTGGGAGGGAGGGAGCGAAGGAGAGTTACAGATAGATAGATTGAGACTTTGAGAGAACAAAGAGTCAGACACACGGAGAACATTAAAGAAATAGATTGATAGATAAAGGGAGAGTGTGAGAATGACAAAGAGAGATACAGATAGCGAGAAAGAGAGATATAGGGAGAAAGAGAGAGAGAGAGTGAGAAAGAGAAAGAGCAAGAAATAGAATAAATGAATAAATGCCGTTTTATTTATAGACGAGTTTGGTCATAACGTGTTCTATTACTCTTATATTTAACGACAAAAAGAGCAATAGACAGATGGAGAGAGAAAGCGAGAGTGAAAAGGGTAAAAGAGAGGTAGAAAGAGACCGAGAGGGAGATGAAGAAAGGGGCAAGTAAGAGAAAGAAAAAATGAGAAAAATGGAAAGCGAGTGAGAGCGAAAGTGAGAAAGAATGTAAGAAGACGGAATGAAGAGGCTTTTACAAGTGTGCAACACACTTTAAACAATTCCTGTTTCTTTCGTTTTTTATGTATGCAAACATTAAAACGCTTTGCTTTTATACAAATTCACTCGGTACTTAAACGATTTAGAGTGGTAAAACTTACACTGTACTTTTCTTACATAAAGGGCAGCTGCTACTACAGATCCTCTGCATCTGCTAGCAATCGGGAACAAATCGAAGGATCTTCTGGCTTACACGTCTATGAATCGTTGTTACACGTGATGTTTTGCTTGAAGTTGACTTTTTCTCATAATGAAATGTGATATGTAATAATTGTATTTTGTCGAATATTATCAGTTTTAAACACGTTGCATAATTATATATTTCAATAATGCCACATGACCCGGATCTTCCGATCAGCCCAACAAATATAAAAAACGCAATGAAAAAGTTAATTTGGAGTGAATGGCAAACCCACTGGGATAATATGACCGAAAAGTTGAAACTAGTGAAACCGAAAACAAAACCCTGGGCCCCGGAAAAAATGGCGAAAAGAGGCAGGATTATCCTCACACGATTAAGAATAGACCGCTGACACATGGCCACCTCTTAATTGGAAAGAGACCCAGGGTATGTCCTCTGTGTGGTGCGGTCGTGACAGTGAAGCATATCCTAGAAGAATGCGAACAGCTGGCACGACACAGAGAACGTTGCGACCTACCTTCCGATATCTCAAAAACTCTAAGGCATAACAGCGACCATAAAGATCGACTTATGACGTATGTAAAATCAATAAATGCTTACAACCGCATATAACCCCCACATGTGGTTCCCCCCGTTGTACTGTATGCACGTATTTACCAGAGTGAGTGGTTTAGCATGCGTGGGTGCGGCTGTGACTGAATATCGAGTAACTCACAGCCCACCGATTTAGGTTAGTGATAATATATTTGTAGTATGACTGTGAGAAGGGTCGACAGCGTCTTGGTTGTAGTAATACTACCAAGATGCTGCGCCATTTCTAGTGTGATCGTATTTATTAGCGTGAGAGGTTATGTGTGAATGGACGAGGCTGTCGAGGAATATCGAGTATTCCACAGGCCCGTCAGAAAACCTTAGGATTAGTTTTATGGGTGAGTGGAATTTGTACATACCGTTCGAATGTATTTATTAGAGAGAATGGAAGGAGGCCGGTAGGGTCAGAACCATCTTACCGACCTCCACTTTAGTGTAATATTAGGAAACAAGGTTTATTAGTATAAATGTGTAGTAAAGGGTCAAATAGTTCAATACCTTCAGTTTACCACATGTGAGGGGATATATAGAGAAATGCAAACAAAACACCGTAAGGTCCGGTGAGTAGGCAATCAAAACGAAGTTATCAGGAAAAAGTGAAGATTTTCCAAACGTGAGAAAGATATACCGAAGCGGTTAGCCGACCCAAAAAAATATTAAAAAAAAATAAAATAAATTAAAAAAAATAAAATTTAAAAAAATATTTTTAAAAAAATCGATTGTTAACATATTTTGCAATAGTTTTAGAGAACGTATATTGAATTTTGTTCAAGAAAAAGGAAAACCAAACTTTGGAAAGTTATGGAAAGTTGCATGAAAAAAAAATTAAATAAAATCTAGTTAATTGTGAATATCGATTAAACATATTTTAATGTTTATAATTAAAATATTGTCAAAATACAACCCTTATGTAGTATGTCTCAAATCCTAAACTAATATCCCTTTTTGCTATGCTGTATTATATCTGTATGGTTTCAACAAACGAGTCCCCCAGTTGGAAGTTTTCCTCTTTAAAATTTTCGTCGTTTTATATTCCTGCGTGTAAAATGTCAACTTTTCACATTACTCCAGCCGTCGTCATGCCATCACCATTTCACAAGTTCAAACTAATAAGATATCAAATTTAAAATTCGATCGTTATTGGGTCGTGTCAATCAAATCGCATTACAAATGATTTTGAAAGTTTAAAAAGTTTAATTTAATGATTTGGTAATGGATAAAATTATTTATCGATGGTGTAAAGGAAACACTACTGAAATAAAGATCAAGAATAATTTTGCTTTTATTTTTAAGCGTAGAAAATTTGTAAAAGAAAGAAAATGTAAACTCTCTATTAGAGACACGGCAAACAGTTTATCATTCATTCAGTATCACAATGCTGACAATGATTGTCATATCGTTTCCAAACCAGATTACGGTATTATGTTTGTATTTGGCTTGGCCCACAATCAATTATTCCAATACGAGTTAGTATGGATCTACAGTGTGCATGATCTGTATTCTCCAGGTAGTGTATTCGTTTCCTTTCTAACGCTACATGGTGACAGAATTTCACCATGTGAACCGACTCAATCAAACCAGCAGATAACATATCTTGTAGTACAACGAGGATAACATCTTCCACGTTAGTCATCATTAAGCTCAATCAGACAATATTATTTTGATAAGCGGCCAAGGAAAATAAAAGGCTGAATAGACTCTTTTCATACATGCTTCGGTGTAATTACCGGTGAATTGTCGGCTTCCTCTTGATTATCAGAAAAAAAAACTATTACAATTCAAGGACGTTATTTTAATTGCTTTCATCGTCTAGTAGGTGGCACTCCATATGGAAATTGTACAATAGACTAGTTTCCACATTCCAGGTCGAAAAACCGATAATAATATTACGCAACTAGTATAGAAGTACAGCGCAATTAAATCAATACATTATTTCTCCACTTGACGATATTTTTCTTTTTTTGTTTTTTTGGTCTGCTGTATACAATTTCAAGGGCGATATGGTGAGATTTTAAGTTAATATTACACTTTACAAAAACAACTCTTGGCAACAGCCGATGTTTTGGAAAAAATATTTTACCGTCGACCACCTCCAGCAGTTTACCAAGTTTTCCAATTAACCAAAGAATTCAGGAAGTCGATACGGTTAATAAACTTCAAAAAGTTTCTTGTGTGCACAGTAGGAACGATGGTTAGCAAATAAAAACATATAAAAACTTTCTTTCATAGTTAAGACAAAAGATTAAACATTTAATAAGGAATTACGAATGGATCCATTAGATTTAAAACTATTTAGCATCGTATTCGCAAAAAAAAATATATAAACCATCAATGAGAAAATACACCAAATAAAGGTTGCTGGTGATCAGACACTTTATCAGAAGTCATCACCAACAAAAGAGACAGATGAAGTAAAAATGATTATTGAAGACGAATCACTATGATATTTCACTGTTGGACACCTCCATTTAGAAAATCTTCCTATTTATCAAACAACTGAGAAAGTTTATTAAGTTGATAGACTACAAAACCGTTTCCTTTTGCAGGTTATGAATGTTTTAAACACAAAAAATATAAAATCGAACAAAATAACTTTCATGTGTGGTAGAGACAAACTTCAGTACGAATAAAGAAGCCTATGCCAGAATTTTTGGATTCACGAATGGAACAGGGGGGATCAGTAAAACTAGAATAATGATCCTTTAAGTGTATGTTTAAATCCGAAGTAAGCATTCGCTAAAACATCCCCTTCATAGTTGAAAAATAGATTCAATGTAGTAGAAATGGCAGGGAATGAATAAAAAATCGTATTGATTTATCAAGAAGATTTATATTGAATATATGACAAAATGCCTTTTCACAAGTCCTGTGATAGCCGAAAGTAATTGATCTATTCGGAAATCCCATTCAATTGATCCGGACCGTCTTTCCCACGAAGCAGTACGTAGTGAAAGCTTCTTTCCAATCCGTTCAAATGCTTAATGTGAACTTTGGAAGACGTACACCGTACCGTTACAAGGTGAAAGAGGATTTTTGCTTTCTCTATGCGAACAATGTTCGTATTTGCACAAAATCTAATTACCAACCTCTTTAATAAACATTTTATAAAATCCGTATGGATGCTTTTCAAACAACTCATAATTGAGAAAAAAAGTTTAAATATATAATTTGATACTAAAGCAGTTCATTAACTCAACTTCATAAATAATTTATAAGCCCTGTACATTAAATTTAACACTTTAGGATCAGTGTAGGGTTGGATTATTATGTGAGGGTTTATCTTATTTTAATGGTAATGTTTCAAAAACATGAAAGCGTAAAGTGAAGATTAGTATTTAGGACGTTAGAGACAAAGCTCTTCTTTCGTTATCTTTATTAATGGTCGCTTTTTATAATATCTATACGATGTTTCAACCTGACTAAAGACGTCATTCTAGTTGCTCTACAAAAATAAAAATAAAAATTATTGACATACAATTCATGAATATCGGGGATGTGGCGAACAATGAAAACTCAAAAAATATAGCCAAACTTTTAATCTATTTATCGCCTTCATAAGGACTCTCTTAGGAACAATCATAGTGTTTTACATAAAATTTCACTTTTCATATAAAATATAAATTTTGTAATAAAAGAAAAACAAATCGAAATGATCATTTCATCTGTCAAATTCTAGTAGATGGGGGGAGGGGTTAAAATGTATGACATACCTTTATAAGAATTTGAAGAGGAGCGCTGACAGCCGGGCGAGGGCGGTTGTCGGGACTACAGAGGCAAGAATTTAGCCACGGCATCACATATCAATCTGAAAAAAAAAAAAGATTTTGAAAACCAACCTGTTGTACATAAACTGAAAATGAAATTAAAACATTTTCAAGGGGATGGCTAATTAAACCCTATCAAGAATAATGAAAACAATTACAACCTTATCCCGAGACGTCGTGACAGAACAAATGAGCGGTAGAGATAGGAATTTTTTTCCCTCCCGTTTTTAACATGGCAGATACTTAATTATAATCTTGGCTCGTTTTAAAGAAAGAATGGATAAAAATATGATTGCGTAATATCTTGGTTTTATTAAATTAATGCCTTATATTTAAACAGATTTGGTTTACATTATTTCACCAAAAATGCCCCCCCTCCTAGAAATATTAAGTACTCTGGGTGGGAGTGTGACAGTAATTTATTAGCCTGACAGTAGGGTTGAAACCAGCCCCGAGGAATACCGTATAATGGAAGAAGAATGCAAGCATATTTGTCTCGTATTGGTAGATGAAGGGTTAACCAGGACAGCTTTTCGCCAGGGCATTGGCGTATTTCTCGACGCACTGCCTGGGGTTTCGGTGTTAGAAAGATAGATCGACAAAAACGTTATATTTTTCTATTTATAACATTTAATTAATAAAAACTGTTACATCCAGGTAAGTACACATTTCACACATGGATGAAAGCTATCTGCCAAAGAACGCCATAAAAATTTTTTGAAACAAATTATAAACAATATTTTAAAAAAATACAATACTAAAATAAATCCCCTCGACCAATTAAAATATTACAATTAATGAAAGTTTTTAGCTGAGATAAAAAAGTCAATGGCACGAGCGGGATTAGAACCCACGATTGATCTGGTTGGGATAGGAAGTTGGTGTCCGAGTGGATCGAGGTCACGGTAGCTCAAGTAGTAGAGCAGTGGTGTATCTAGCCGAAGATCGTGGGTTCGAATCCCGCTCCTGCCATGACATTTTTATCTCAACTAAAAACTTCCATTAATTGTAATATTAAAATACATAATAAACTGGGGAAAAAGAAGAAATTATACATGAAATATCTTAAAACTGCACAAATCTGATGGAAAACATAATAACGGATGACTATAAAACATGTTAACTGACAATTTAAAACAAAATATAATATAAACAACAAACAAAATAAAGAGAATAAAGAGGTAAAAAATAAACCTTTATAAAAAAATAAAACAATGCTAAATAAATTTAGGGCTTTCGAAGGAAATAACTCTTTTTTTTATATAAGTTTGTACCTCTATCTACAAGCACTAAGAGCCAAAGAAACTTTTTTAAATATTTTTTAATATTGTTTATTTAACTTTTTCAGCCATGCCAAAACCCATCTTCCTAGATATAACCCGGGGAATTTCCAATACTGAACATGAGCCAAAAAATGGAAAACCACCTTCTGACAATTCAGAGGCCATCATCCCTTCGAAGATGGAACCGAATCCAGGAAGTCTGCCCCACACCTCAATTTTAAGAGTCATGCAATGTATACCTTAATGCAATTTAAGGAGTATGACAGTGTCAGGGTCATAACATTACTAGGAAAGGGTTACAACCAGCGTAAAACTGCCGGGAGACTGTGCGGTAAGAATTCTACGGTAGGAAGAGTTCTTCTGCGCTTGAGATATAGAGCGCTTCACACTAAATGATCAGAATTGGGTCTACAGAGAAAAGAGCCAATTGATTTATCCGTCATCAAACTCTACCGCAGCATTATGGGAATTGAGGTAAGACCTCTTAATATTTATATAGACAGACGTACGTTTGTATGAATTATATTTAAGGTTTTTACTTGAGATGAAAAAAGCTAATGGCACGAGCGGGATTCGAACCCAGATCTTCGGCTAGACACGCCGCTGTTCTACCACTTGATCCATCGTGACCTCGATGCACTCGGACTTCCTATCTCAACCCCACCTTATGAGTTTTCCCTCCTCAGTTTGTATGAATTATGAATGTTGATTGCTTCCACTAACCTTAATTTTACTACTTATCTCACTAACACAAACTTCAATTTTTTTTCTTGGCTTTGCTTAGATGCATACGGCCAGTGTTCCGTGTTGCCAGCGACACCATCCGCCCGACTCGCGCTAGCCGACCAAAGCCACCCCCGGGAAGAGACCTAGATCGCCCCCCTGAGGTTTTTTCTTTTTTTAACAATTGGGGAACTCCGCCCTCTCTTACGGGTGCATCGGGAGAGTACAGATAAAAACCACTTACTTCGCTGTGGAAAAGTCTACATCTTCCCCGAAACCCGGGGCGGAACGTGCCCTGAGCATTCCACTCCTCCACCCGACGGCTTCAAATTTTATTTTTATTATTTATTTGGAGAGTTCTTTTTATTCTCCTTGTTCAAGTTTATTTTTAAGCGACGCTATAAAAGGTTCCTCCGATTAAATTACACGGGTCAGACGTATTCAGCCGTTCTCTGTTGTTTTACGCCGTTTGAAAAGAGCAAGTAAAGTTGTAATAAACACCAGATGCGGCCGGTTGGCGTGTGCCACGTGAATTTGCCTTTTGTGAGGTCCTCAATGGGCCAGCAGCTGAGCGAACGGGTCTACCTGGTCCCTTGCTATTTAGCAGGCTTAAACGTACATCCAGCACGTGCTTTTGTTGTTAAATTTTCCCTATTATGTACCACGACAAAGAACTGGCGTATAAAGTTCGCATATGATCTCTTAAGGGACGTTTGTGAGGCATCTCGCTACCGAGATTCCCTAAACCACTCATTTTCTAAAACCTTCAATACATAGTGGGTTTTTTAGCTAGCTATGTATAAATGAAAGAGATGGCACAAAAATAGATTTCCTAAATTAAATGAGTGCTTCTTTTTTTTGTTTTTATAAAAGTATATTTAGAAAAGATAACAAAATATTACTTTTTTTTACAAAATAATACTTGTAATGGCATGAACCAGTCGTCTGCCAGTTGACTCTTACATATTTACACTTAAATAAAACTTAAATTAACATACAAATTATAAACTTAACATAAAATTATCTCTTTAATTCAGAGCATCTATAATATACCTGAACAAACTAAACCAATCTTTCCCATTTAAATGGTTTATATACTCACGGAATGACAAACGACATCTGAGGAACCAAATTAATCTAACGTGTTCCAAAGTTGCCAAAAAATGAAACAAATCTTCCACCGTTTTTTAGTTTACAGATATGCCACGCTTGGTCTTCTTAATAGAGGAGATGTTCCTCTAAAAAGTAAATTTAAACTTTTCAATTCCGTCTCTAGGGCGTTGATGTGTTATGCGACGCAAGTATGGGGCTACCATCAGTATGAAGTGGTAGAAAAACCTCTTTTTTTTATTTTATTAAGAAGTTGTTTGGCGCTCCCTATCATACGCCAAGTTATTTTCTTTATTGGCAATTAGGCTTTAGATCTTTGTGTATACGCTGGGGAGTCATTTAGATTATATACAGCGGGTTTTGGGTCTGAAACAAGATCGTTTGCTCTCCCTCCTTGCGCAGGAGATAAATTAAAAAAAAAAACACTTTTTTAGTTTACAGAATTGGAAATGTCTTCCGGATTGACCTGCAGTTTTCGTATAAATTTTACAGATGCGAAAGAAAAGAATAATGTTTAAGAAAAGTGCAATGTTTTTCTTTCCATTTAATTAATATACAAGGAATTGGGTTTCGATCTAGGAGACAACAATTACTTGTACAAGGAAGACAACTGGATTTTGATCGAGGCTGTTATTCGCGCGAGAGGTCAATTATTATATTTAAATTTTAAGCCTTGGTATGTGTTTATTATTCACTACATGAAACCAGTTTATCAATTTTATATTCCAACTTTTTCATATAAACTTTCAGCACTTATTTCAAGTTACAAAATTCCGTATTTTAACGAGAATTCATCTTGAGTGCATGGTATGTAAAATATAAACTGTGTATTTAAGAATGGGTGATAAAGTGGATATGTCGAGCTTTTTTTGGGCTGAATCGACCTAATTGTCGATAGCCTCTGGATCCCTTACTACGGCGGTGTTTCGGAAAGACCTAGATCTAGCCCCAGAGTGAGTGAAAAAGTATGTGCATGCGCATATACGTGCATAATTAGCAATGATATAAAACAATTAATCAAATAATATTTTATTATTGAAAATGGAATATTAAATTTCTTGATTTGCGTTGGCACTTTTAACATGAAAAAGGTTTGCCTTGTTTTATTGATAACTAAAATTAAAACAATTTGCATTTTCAGAATATAAATGGTTACAATAATATATAAACTATAAATCTGCAATTGCAGAGAAGAATTAGTTTATTACAATTTTCCATATTGTTTCACTACTTTCGTGGTCCGCTTGATCAATTAATACATGACAATTAATTAAGGTTTTTAGTTGATATGAAAAAAAGTTAATGGCACGAGCGGGATTCGAACCCACGATCTTCGGCTAGATACGCCGCTGCTCTATCACTTGAGGTAGGAAGTGGATCGAGGCCACGATAGCTCAAGTATCTAGCCGAAGATCGTGGGTTCGAATCCCGCTCGGGTCATTAACTTTTTTTCATCTCAACTAAAAACCATTATTAATTTCCATACTGTATTGACAACCAACTGTCGAGTTGAAAATTATTCAAAGTTGAATAAAAAGTAAACACTGATTTATTATTATATTATATTACAATTTAATCAGAATATATGATAATAAAAATGTTATGAATCTTTATGATCATTTCGTTCAGTAATTCTTACCGTTGTAAGTCAACCAAATTTTATTTGTGCATGTAGAATTTTTATAGTTTTTATTCTTATTAAAACAATATATTGGAATTGTTAATCTAATTTTACTTTTTCTCATTCAATATTCGGTCACGAAGCAAAAATCAACGAGGCCCGGCTGCAGCTGGCGTTGGGAATGTTTTTTTTTTGTTTCAATAATCTGAGGCGTCGGCCCAGGGTATTACTATGCTTGAGCGGTTTAAGGTCTAGGTTGTCCCCTATAAAAGGATTAAGCATGATCAAAATCTCTCGACCAATAAGTAATACGCTGTGAAAAAAAGCCAAAAATTAATGCGTCGTATAAGATTGAACTATTACTTTAGGCTGTTTTTAAAATCACGCCAGAGTTATCATCGACATGCTCTAAGTAGACAACTAACGTGATAAGACAATTTGAGTTGAGAATTAATATAGCAAACATATTAAAAAGTTCATTAAAGACAGTTTTTTTATATAAACAATGTCAGTTAAATATATTGTATTAATGTACACTGACAAGCAAAAAATTCCGCACAACTGATTTTTTATTTATTTTCTAAATTAAAAAAATATTGCCCTTAATTTGTTCAATTGTTTTTACCAATTAATACTTCTTTATGCTAAGTTTTAAATTGGGAATATCAATTAGAGGTAAACACACACAATCCTTAATTCAAAACATGGATAAAGGATTTTTTCAATGTTTACTTTTTACGGAACTGAAAATGTTTATTCAGTCTCATTTGAATGAAGCAATGAACTGTTTAGTTTTCATCTTTATTTTCTTAGTTTCAATTTTTGAACATAAAAATGCTGAGGATGAGGACGTCCGTGATGATGGCCGTTCCATCAGATATGCTCGTATTAGAGGTTAGACGTTTTCAAGAAACTGGGTCCTACCATAAAAGGCTGGGTTATGGACACCCTGGCGTAAAAGAACCAGAGGATGACCGTTTTTTTGACTTTTAGAATTTTTCTCAACCACTCAACCTTGCTGTCGTTCAAGCGTTTCATCAGCTCCAATAAGTTCGAGGTCTCCAAATTTCTGAACGCTCGAAAAATATTAAATTAGTATGCACTGATGGCTTTTGCTGGACCAGGACACAGAGTTGCACGGCTCGCATTTGCACAAGAGCACAGCCATTGGTCTTTGGGATCCTCTAGCTACGAGCTACACGAAAGGGTGTAGAAAAGGCGAAAAGAAAGATAGGAAGCTTGTCATTTTCCCCAAAGCCGGCCTTTTCAACGTGGCTCAGTGATGGTGTGGTCGGGAATTTCAACGGAGAGTCATACAGAGTTGATTGTTGTTCGTGGAGGGTCTTTGACAGCTACTAGCTATATGGATGAAATTTTGCACATGCGTTGCCGTTCCTCGATGGAATCAGTGACAATCCTATTCTAATGCACGATAATGCCCGTCCACATGTTGCTCACATACAAACGTACCTTCAACTGCACAACATAGGAGTCTTAGCCTGGCCAGCTCGTGCTCTCGACTTGAACACCATCGAACATTGATGGGATAACCTCAAAAGACGATAAGAGCACATCCATCAATTCCTGATAACTCCACGATCTTGAAAGGACTCTTCGTGAAGAATGTGCCAAGCTCCAGCAAAAAGGCATTTCCAGACTGGTAAAAATTATGCCGAGGCGTCTTCGAGATAGGCGATATTGAAATGTTAATTAAAAATTTAAAACAAATTTTATCTGTCAGTCTTTTTGATTATTTTTCTTAGCGATTTACATGTTTTTACTTTTTTAGATAAAGACTCAATTATTAAACGTTAAAAAACGTGAAACTTTGATTAACATGAAAAATATATACAAATCAAGTTTTATTGATAGTGGACGGAATTTTTTGCCTGTGAGAGTATGTACTTTTAAATGTCAGAAGAATTAAAATAGATTCTTGTCTCCTAAATAATTCCAATCCAGTAAATATAACTTTGAACATTAATTAAATTGGTCAATTCGACAAGATAACATCTCAATTTCATTTTCTTTTCTTAATGATCAGATTCCCTCACATATCACTTTTGGTATGCGGCGTTTATAGATCAGGGTTGATTGACTAGCGCTCAATTAACCGTACTCTTTCGAATAATTAATTTGTGTGCAATGCCTTTTCTAACGAGTCAAAAAAAATCATCCCTACTTCAGCAGCAGAGCAACCCCTTCCGGATGGGACATGTTGGGTTCTTTGCTGTGTCTAATATTTAGCCGATCTGCATACAATATCGTTTATACATTCATTCTGTTACAAGCGATAACCTTAATCCAGGTTTGGTGAGATACAGAGTACTCTAACCTAAGAGGATCATCCCTAATTTTAATATCAACTATATAACTATAGCTAGCAACAGCTAGCCCCCCGATGCAAACAGTTTAAATTCAATCAATCTTCTATCTTCTTTCCTATTTACAATTCATTCACTCTGTTATGGTTGGGGAGTACTGGATGTTCTTATGTCACGTTCTACACCTATTAACTAATCGAATATGTAGACTAGGTAGACACTAACATTCACGCTGATTCTTCTAAAAATCGGAACAGGCTATGCTACCGTGCTCAAGTACAAGTATAACTATAAGCGTGCCTATGGGATATTCTATGTATAATCATTCACGCCTATAATCACATCACGATAGGGCGTAGTTTCCGAAATTTTGATATTACGGCAGTGCCTTGCCCTTTCTTACCACCTAAAAGAACCTATGCGTTTCAACCAACCCTCTGGAATTAGTGGTGAAATATGTATAAAAAAATCCCATTATTGATTTTCTCTTTTTTTGTTTCTGTTTAAAGTGATAGATACAACTGTTTTTACGAATAATCTGAATTACGGTCCGGTCTGAATGAATTAAATTGTCACTTGCCAAGTTTTCCAATATTTTGTGGTCATCATCAGAACAAAATAATCTTGAACATGTCTACAAATCAACATACTTGAAAGAAATAAAAATAATAGCCACCTCATTTTATGTAATCCTGAATAATCCAGCGAAATAGATTTAAGCATTTTATGATGTAGGGAGGTTCACGTTAATAAAACAATAAATATTTTCACAACTTGCTTTATCGGTTTATGTGTTAAAATATGGTAAAGAATCAAATTTAACATTTTAATAATTTATAAAAAAGGACAGTAATGGAATCATATCACAAAATATATTATTGAAAGCCACGAGAACAGTTACGTAGTTGTATTTTTATATTTTACAATTGTGTTATCGAAGGATTGCATTTTTATTAATGAACAAGGACAGTAAATTTACCAGTTGAAGTTTTATCAACAATGTGCATTTTATGAATGATAAAAAATTGAAAAATCACAAGCGTAAAAACATTTGTATATTTATTATATTTAGTGGTCTATTGACCAAATTACATCTTTCAATTAATTAATCTTTTTTTTGCAAGGTTTTGGTTGAATTGAAAAACGTCGAAAAGAGGGAAAATTCGAAAGGCCGTAGGTTGAGATGGGGAGTTGGTGTCCTAGTGAATCGAAGTCACGATAGCTCAAGTGGCTAGAGCAGCGGCGTAATTAACCGAAGGGCGTGGGTTCGAATCTCGCTCGTGGCACTAGCTTTTTCATTTGTAATAAAAAAAAACCCATAATTATAAAAATGATCCCTTAATTGCTCAAGCCTGTACAGTCAAATCGACTGTTAAAATATTGATAAAATGTTAAAGGCGTAATTTGTTTCAACTTATGGAAGAATTTATAATTAGGCTCGAATGTTAATATTTGCTCAACACGAGATAAGAATGGATTCTGAAATTCAATTGAAGGCCTTTTAAAGATAACAAGGCCCTTTTTGGATAATATTTCATGTAACAGTTTAACTCGTTAACTCAATAAATGTGGTGAACTTGCTTCGGAAGAGCTATGAATATCCTTTTCTAAGAAAACTATAATTGAGTGATTTGCTTAATATAGATATTAAAATAGACTGAAATTTGGCCAAAAAATTAGACCAAATATTCTAGCCAGAATAATGGAAGTTCTGTTTTGAAATATTCCACAACTTTTTTGCAAACCATTAGCCATAGTTAAAACAAATAAATAAGACGTCTTCATTATGGCAGGTTATTTTTTTCTAACATTGATCCCAAACTTACACTGGGAACTTCAAACAATCAAAATCAACCGAACCGACATCTTAGCAAAATAACAATCAAGGCCATAGTCTTGATTAAGTACGGCTGTGCGACATATGTGATTTTTTTTTCATGTGACATGATGTTGGGTGAATTTCCACTCTAAGCCGAGTTCATCACGCATGCTGTTTGATGTATGTCCTTTCAAATGTAAAAAGATTGAACTCATTTCCGTTTCCTTTTCTTTTCTTGTTAATGTGGTTATTATTTTTGTAAATCATGATCAGGTTTATTCAACGGGGTGAATTTTCACTTTTATTCATTACTCTATCGTTACACCTTTTCGTATGTTAAGTAAAGTTTCCAGTGCGAAGTGCATGGAATTTTAATACGTTGGACGTTATGCTCTTTTGCGCAATAGGAATTATTTCACTGAACTTTTTACATAGCATAACTATTAATAAATTAATTAAATTTAAAAAAAACGCTCTCCTGTACTGCTAACAATAGTAATTGTAGTCAACATCGCGTTATTGTCTGCTATGTTATCCTGGAAATAACAAGACGTGGTAAATTAGGACCTTTGTAAGTGCAATAGCGTACTTCAATTACTTTGTTTTCTTAGCAATTGGAAACCATAAAAGTACTCAGGTAAGAAAGAAGCTAGCACGATATACTTTGCCTGGTCTAAAAGACCTCTTCGTAAAAAGGGAGAGAATAAAATCGAATTAATATTTTACGCTACATCTTTCGGCCTGACCCAGAAAATGTCCCGAAGATTAGAAGGGCAATTAAACGTCAGTAAAGCAAGAGGTTGATATTACGGTTGTTCAATGATCCATAAATACGTTTTACGACCAAGTATGGCTTCAAAACTCGTAATGTTATCGCACTTGTTGATATTAATGACGAGTCAATCGTCGAAAGTAGGAAAATGTAAAATATTAAAGAAACATCATTATTATCAGTTTGTACATATTTTTTTTTAAACTTTTGAATTTGTCCGGAATCAAAAATTACACAAAACAAGGATAATTTCGAATCATTCACTGTTTTCGTGGTCCGCTCGACCAAGTAATATATCACAATTAATTTCGGTTTTTAGTTGAGATGAAAAAAAAGTTAATGGCACTAGAAAGATTCGAACCCACGACCTTCGGCTAGATACGCCGCTGCACTACCACTTGATCTATCGTGACCTCGATGCACTCGGACATCAACTGCTCATCTCAATCTTGAAATATGGCAAAAGGAGGGAAAACTCGTAAGGTGAGGTTGAGGTGAGGAGTTGATGTCCGAGTGGATCGAGGTCACGTTAGCTAAGGTGGTAGAGCAGCGGCGTATCTAACCGAAGGTCGTGGGTTCGAATCCCTCTCGTGCCATTAACTTTTTTATCTCAACTAAAAACCATAATTAATTGTGATAATTTCTAAGTAAATTTAATGTATAAAAAGCCTTAAATGAATATTTGAAATATCGACATTTGAGCCGGCCTTAAAATAGGGCATTCCGAACTTTTAGAAAAATTAATGCCAAAATAAACGTAGAATGAATAAAAAAAACTAAATAACAATAAATATTGAAAACGGAGAGGGTTTTTTTAAAATTTTATTTATTCATTCCATGGTTATTTTGGGACACGTGTGTAAGCAAAATAAGTAAGGTAAGTGGGACGGACTGAGTTTGGACGTGTAGGCGATTGAATTATCAAAGTTAGCTTTGTTTAAAATTTTATTACATTTTCCGAGCAGTAAAGCTAAAATTTACGGCTGTTAAATTCTCCAAAAACTGTTTAAATTAAATTATACACAATTGTTTTAATACTTAATAATATAATAATAATAATATTTTAATAATTTTGGAGAACATTTACAGGTTGCCCATGTTTGTAGTTATGTCATCTATGTGTATTGCATCCAGCGTTAATTATTCTGATCGTTTTAACAAGTTGTTTTGAAATTTTTTTAAAACAATTCTTAACAATTTAAAATTAATTTTTCTTGCTGCTAAGCAACTACTATACAATTTATTTATTTATTTTTAAATGTAAGGATGAAGTTACCATTTTGATATCTCTTATTTGCGAAGGGTAATAAATAAGCACATAATTGAAACATAATTAAAATAAAATATACCAGGATAAAACAATGGATACGTTGTATTGTAAATACCTCCATAAAAAATCAGATTGAATCTTTAGGCCCGTCCATATGCGTTATCGATTGTGTCCTCCGGGAAATATTGAACTCCAGTTAATTATTTAGGATGCGTTGATGGTTCGCAAACATGCAGATGTTTTATGATACTAAAACGAATAAAAGGGCAGAGGTTGTATTTATAAAGCTATCACACCATTAATGCAATTACAAAATTCGCTTTTTCAGGAGGGAGGGAGAGAGAGAGAGAGAGAGAGAGAGAGAGAGAGAGAGAGAGAGAGAGAGAGGAGAGAGAGAGTGAGAGAGAGAGAGAGAGAGAGAGAGAGAGAGAGAATGACAGACAGAGAGATATGTAAAGTAAGTAATTTGCTGTGGAGAGAAAGCCTGGTAAGAAAACTGAGCATAAAGTAATAAAAGAATCATTAATTACTGTAGGCTAAACTAAGGTAGAAGCGCGAAAGGGCGAAAAATTTAAATGTTTTCAGAGAATGAAAAAAGACAAAGAGAGACGAGAGAGAGTAGAGAAGATAGATAGAGAGAGAAAGAGATATAATATAAGAAACAGAAGGAAGAAAAAAGGAATGCCAGCTACAAAAGCTAAGAGAGTGATAAAAAAGTGTTACATGATGCAAAAGAAGAAATTGGAGAAAAATTAAAATATTTCAGTCTGAAATAGAAAAAAGAAAGAGGGAGAGTGGAAAAGATAGATAGATAGATAGATAGATAGAGAGAGAGAGAGAGAGAGAGATAGATAGATAGATAGATAGATAGAGAGAGAGAGAGAGAGAGAGAGAGAGAGTGAGTGAGATAATAACTTTGAGAGAATATATATATCTAATTGCAAAGATTCACTTATTTCGTGGTCCGCTTGACCAATTAATATATTACAATTGATGAAGGTTTTTAGTTGAGATAAAAAAAGTCAACGGCACGCGCGGGATCCGAACGCACGTTCTTCGGCTAGATACGCCGCTGCTCTACCACTTGAGCTACCGTGACCTCGATCCACTGGGACGCCAACTTCCCATCTCAACTGCACCTTTTGAATTTTGACTCCTTTTGCCGTTTTCCATTCATTCATTTCCATTCCATTGTTGCCAATTATTATTTAGATTCAAATATTCTTAAAAATGAGAGATTAAGAAGCCAATTTGAATATTTATTTTTGGATATCTTCTTCGGAAACACCAATTTTTTAAAGATGAACAGCGACTTTGGCTGACACGGCTTCCGTTTATATCCCACATTTTATTGAACTCATATCGCACTAACTGCCTTGTATGTTTGTAAGAGTACTCAACTTTGTTTTAGGTTATATGTTACATGCGGTCTGGTTTATGTTCTTGATAGCTGTTTTATTCAAAATACTGAAAAAAATTGATATTGCCAAAGTTCGTTTAATAAAAGTAATGATGATAGAAAAGCAATTGAGAAATAGAGAAAATTAATACTGTGGTTAAACAATTATAATATATATTGTTTCAGTTTATTTCTTGTACAATCGTATAAATTTGAAAATATACAAACCAATTCAACTCCCCCATTTCAGTTGTTCCACATGTTATAGTAATTTGTTGATTTAAACTTTACAACATAATTATATGTTTCTTCATGTAACATTTTTCTTATAACGGTCGTACGACATGTTATATGAAAATTGAAATCTTTCCTCGCGTGTTTTTTCTTCACTTAAATTAGGTCATGACATTTTACAGAAATCGCATACAATTGCGGCTTTTCCTTCCCGTCGGTAAAAATGCATTGTAATAACAGGTCTAGCAATATTGTAGCATTCGGCATGCCATCCGCAGTCTGCACGATTCTTAACGGCATTAGCTTTGTGTTCTCGACTTTTGTTCTGGGCTATTTAAATGCTGAAGCCCGTACAAGAAAATGTTCAGACTTGCCAAGAGTCAACTGAGTTTTAATTGAATTATGTAAGAAATTATTTATCTAATCACTGTTGAATAATTCAATATAAGTATACGGTGAAATTGTATCTCCATTTAATTTTAACATTAGCTTTGTTTCAATTACCGACTGAAGTTTTTGTTCTTAATGTAATTAAATTTTAATTCGGCTACCTGGTTTTGTCTAACTGTTTTCAATTATCTTTCTTGCTGTACGAAACAAAATTATTTTCTAAACGTTATTCATATTTATTGTTTATTCTTTGGAATGAATGTCCAGGATTTGATGGACTAATTTGTTTCGATCTGATCCTGTTTCCTGGACAAAATTAGATTGTCTGTATGGAGAATAAAATAGGATAAGAAGTACGATGCTTGGGCAATGGCTGGAAAGATAGTGGACACTAGCTAGATTCTTTGGAGGGTGGAACGCTTGATTGAACGCCACACTTTAATTTAATAAGTTGGTAGTAGTGGTATATACATAAGGTATTTGTTTTGTAATGAGAGTTTGGATTTGTCACAAGTGGACTTTTGAGTATATCTTCTGCATAGTTATACACTTTTGAGTTGTGTACAGGACTTACAAGTAAGGCTTTTATCGATAAAGTTCCAAATAAATGACACTGGTTATGGTAAATTGGAGTAAAAGTGATTACGACAAGTGCTTAGATTATTTGTTGAGATTTCATCTTCCATTTCATGAACCATTCTTTAAAAAATGGAGATGGCCCTGGAATTTTTGAAGTCTAATACTAGGTTCGCCTAAAGAAGACGGTCTCGCCTGCATATGTGAGACGTCCGTAACCAAAAAAACTTGACATAAAATAACACGCTAAAAAATTAAAGCTATTAGAAAAAATTAAAGTTCAGCTGCGCAGATAATTACACGGTTCGACAAACATTAATGTACCCCTGTCTATTATATTATATCGTGCTTTAAAAACGTAAAAACTAGAATCGTCTAGTACCTCTGTAAAAAATATTTATGCTAATCATATATGATTGGTGTACATTAACCATTGTACGGGGTCCGTCTGTTCTCGCAAGTTTACTTTTCACCAGTATTAACTCTGATTTGCGTCATCTCCAGAGGGGAACTGTTTTTGTTGGGTGGATCAGTGTCGGAAAATTCGACATTAAGATAATTTTTTTATTTGATGTTAACAGTATACTGTCGGAAATGAAAATTCCCTATTTAAAAACATATATAACACAATGGAATTACGTTTAAAATACCCACCCATAAAATTTAAACAATTAAATCTACTTTATTATCCGTACATGTATTTTATGATAAAACCTAAATGTTTTTTGTTAAATACCCTTTCCCATGCGGTTTTTTATACAGCAGAAATTGATCGTAATGAATATACGTTCGAGGCTGAAATGCTTTCAAACCTGCATCGAAAATGGAAGACAGATCTTTCAGATCAGATTTGATGTCAAGGGTCAACATACAATTCAATACTTTGCAACTCCGATTGAACGCACAATGCCCTAGGGGCTACGGGCCAGGATCAATCCTTTTGTATAACCCAGGAGAACCGGACACATCTGAATATCATTCATGATTTATTAACGTTCCTACGGTCTTGTCAATAATAATAACAGCTTCAACCATTGACAACTTGGAATGAAGGATACGTAAACTAAATGACAATATTTGTTAATATTATTTGGGGCATCAAACATAACTAAAACAAGAATTTCTGTATGTATTTTTTAAAATTAAAATTATCGTATGTATATTTGGAATATTAGTTGTTTTGGTGTAATTCTCTAATCTTTTTTTATATATTTTTAATCTTTTTAAAAAATAAATTATTACGCGAATATTATTTTTTGTACTTTATTTGTTTTAGTATAATAATTTAGTATTATAATAATAACACCGTTACAATCTGTACAGCATTTGATTTTCTCCTGAGTCAAAGTGTTAAAAATGTTGTTTAACTCCATAGAAAGGTGAAAAGTGGGATTTTACACACATAAGAGTATTAATTATTTTTTATCCAATACTGGTGAGTTATAAATGACTTTATTCACCAACGATGATTAATTAGTATACATAGCTGACCATGAGGAATGATTTATATTGTTTATATTGATCGTTCATACGACGTCGCTGATCGCCAACAATAAGAAGCAATTCGATTTGGTACAGTTGATGAATTAATGATAATATTATATATGATAACATAGACTGTATAAGTATTTAATAATAATTACACACAATTTTTTGATGATGTTTTTGTGTTTGATAAGCTTATCCACCAGCACTTTTTAGACAAGTTTACAAAAAAAAAATTATCATTAGACAAAAAATGTTAATAAAGCATAACCAAAAATTTATTCTTCACTCCGTTAAGTCGAAAATAATCAATAATTTAAATCTTTTTATTTTCACTCATATTATGTGAACTTCATTATCTTTCTTACTTTTAATATGTATGGATCATTTCTACATTCATTACTACCAATCCCCCTGTCAGTTTTTTCTTGTACTTTATTATTATTATTATTTTATACTTGTTATTATATGGGCGCTCCAAACACGACACACAAGAATGGTAGAATTACGCAGAAAGCAAAAACTTTGATCCCTGATGATGATCACAATAAAGATCGAAGCGTAGCACGTTAAAGAAAATATTTTTCTAAAACCTACGTCACACCAGACTGCATCTTACGATCTCCGAATAATTACTTTGTACATTTAATCGTTCATAGTTTTTCCACATATATTTTTTAAACCGATTACTATGTTTGCTGTTGGAATTTAAAATTTTAGTTAAAGGCTTGTGGTTTCGAGCGATTGATTATTTCCAAACTCTCACTACATTTGAACCAATAGGAATATATGTCAATTTTTATTGATATCAATTGTCAAGAATTATTGTACAATTTAGTTAATATTACCATGTCCTACTGGAGTGTCTCGGCAAAACAGTGGTGGTTGGTCTTCGGACACCTATAGGGTAAGGAAAAGCGGACAAGGAGGCTAATGCAGTCCCGCTCTCTGGACAGGACCACCTCGACCCAGCCCCCTGACGTTAAAAATGCAATAAAAATACGATCAAAAGGAAATGACAGCGCCGGGTCGGCAGAGAAGCTCCTACTAATCAAGAGTATTGCCTGGTTGATAGGAGATGGCCTTCGGAGGATCTGAATTTTTGGAAGAGGTATCCTCACGCGATTGGGAATAAGCCATGCGAGGTTGACACGCATACACTTGCTTTTGGGGCAAAGCCCACGTACATACGTCCTGCATATAAAAAAATGGTTGGTCGATATGACATTACTTGGCTATGACAAATTCGTACTGAATACGGTGGCAAGAATTAGTCCCCTATTCCGATTTTTGTAGAAAAAATAGCAGTTCTATTGTATATTGTACGATGTCTCATTTAGTAATTCCTTTTGACATTATTGATTTTGAATGAAATTATTAGGGTATATGTATAGGGCAAAGGGCGGATCGTGGAATATTGAGTACCCATCGACCCTCAACCAGATTAGTTATTGTATAATTTGAGTAAAGGGTGATGAAGAATATCAAACCCTTCATCACCCTACTTGAGTGAATGGTATGTAAATAGGAACGGATGAATGAGAGGGTCTATAATATCATTAAAAACTGCGTGCATTGGGATGCCATGACCTTAGCTGTTGTCTAAACTTCGGCGGAGCAATAAATTCAATTTTGTATTTATGTCTATGTATGTATTTAGGTACATTGCGGAACCTGTCATATATAAATCAGTAATCAATATCTTAATATTTATTTTCCGCGTTTTTATTGTTTAACTGATTTTCGTCAACGATAGTTCAATTTAAGCCAGTCAAATTTCATTTATTTCAAATAAAAATATTAAATTATGTACTATAACTAGATATTTTTATCTTAGTTAGTAAATAATATCAGGGTAACTAGATTTTTAATGGGGTAAATATTTTTCTCTCTGATGTTTGATTAATATGTATTTGGTAAAATGATTATAGTCCATAATTCTTTTAACGAATAATTAAAAGTGTTTAATAAGCTTGAAATAGTAATTTATACAAGTTTTCCACTCAAAATATTTAAATTATTATTTTAAAAATTTAATCAATGCCAAGGGTATATCAAGGGATTAATTCTTTGGGTATTTGTTACTTTTCTTGATAATATTAGCTTTCGTCAAACCATTATAGCAAATATTTAATATTTACAAAAGCCAGTGATTTTACTGTATACAATACACATTTATGAATTTCCCCGGGTTTATTTTTCAATGCCTTTCCGATTTAAAGCGTTTACTAGGCGTAATTTAGTGGATTCCGGTTATGAACTTTATCAAATTATTGTTTATATTTGATAAACTGTGATGGTTGAGCTTTAACTTTCATCCACTTTTTTTTAATAATGCTTTTTTGCTAAATTAACATATTATTCCTTTTAATCATTGATTATTAATTTAACGCAGGAAGGTTTTTGATGTTTTTTAAATTATTCTTTACGTTCCATAACAATATATATAAAACATTATGTACTACATAATTTATGTTTTGTTTAAATTTAAAGTATAAGTTTATTAATTTAGTAATATTAAATAATTTAAGATTTAAAAATAATTAAACATTTTAAATTAATTATAATCAATAAAAAATTAGTTAAAATATTATTTAAAACTTTAATTTTTAAATATCCAATACATTTATTAATAAGTACATTTAAGTATTTAACATTATTTTTCTCGATAATATTATTTTTATCTTCAAACGATTATGACCATTTATTCAATTGAACAGTAATGGTAAACGCTGGGAAGTTTTTAATTTATGAATTTTCAATAATTCATTGAAAAACTTTCTGGTTTAAATTCTTATGATTATCTGCTTCACAAGCCAAAGTCAATAATGTATTTAATCTGCTTTGCATAATAATATAAATAATGGCTCGTTATTGCTATCGCCTGTTTAATGTTTAAAAATAAATCAAATGGAGGGTTTTACACACAAAAATTACGATTTACATGAACCAAAATTAAAATGTAGGTGTTTGACGCATAAAAGAAATAAAAAATTATTCATATTTAAGACAACTATTGCTGGCAAAAAATTCTGTTATAAGGGAAACCCTTTGAAATATATAAAAGTTTAATTCTCAGTTTTTTCATTAAATCATACATTCTTGAAATGGGAGTATATGTAGATTATGCGACTTACAAGTTTCGGCGTTGGTTGGAAACTCGCGGAACACGCACTTTTGAGCACAAAACTAAAAAAGGTGCACTCGCCACGGGAGGAAGCCCGTCTCGAACTGAGACGGAGAGCGAGCTGGGATGCTGAACCCGAGAGGTGCTGGGAGCCGCCGGGGACCCCTCCACAACGGCCAAGGCGTATCCCCCACTTCTGCAAACCACCCTCACTCACGCAGGGGCGGCTTGAATTCCACCCATTCATTTCTACACTTTGAGCGTTTCCTCATGATTGATCATACGCCGGCAAATTGTTTGTAAAAAAATCTAAAATTACCGGAAAGGGTATAACCAACCTACAACTAAGGACCCGAAGGTGCTGACGAAGAAGCCATTTTTGCACCTAGCTTGGTAGATCTATTAAGGAGTACATCGTGAAATTTCCTCCTGTGACCTGTAGGGTGAAAAAAAAAAAAAACAAGAAACAATCAATAAGATAATGAAACTACGCGACTTATGGAAAACCACCACGAACACAACAACGCAGCCAAGTATGACACTACTACAGGACGTACAAAAATGAACATGTGGTAATTCACAAACCCAAAGCATTTAGCATTAAAATCTCATACAAAAATTAACAAGTCAAAACCATCGTTTACACCATTCATAACGCTAGAGAGAATGTCTTTTAATTCAACATAATCTTTCCTGACAAAACATTCACGAGACAGATATTTATCGATTTTCAGAAAACTTTTCGTTGGTAAGAAACAACAAATCGGTGACTGAATAATTCACTTAATGAGAAAAATATAAACAGGGCATCCTTTTTAGATGGCCCACCTGAATGTCTCTTGAACCTATGACGCTATAAAAAATATGTGTTTAGTATTTTTCGTCTAGTTTCAAATTTTTAACTTTTTTTGGAGAAAAACTATACAACGTACCTCAGGCCCCAGTTCAACTTCAAAATTTCAAATATGACCCTATATATCCTGTCGCATCATTTAAAAGGATTTTTACGGTGAAAACAATGTTGCAATCGAATTTTAAATGGATCAAAAAATGACAAAGTTATGACAAAAAGTTTGAAAATGTGCGTTTCGTTGTTAATTTAATTAATTATTAACTTGCCTTTATTGTTTACATACTGTCATTGCTCGTCAAACTCGCATTATAAGAGCAAATCTTAATTTCTGGAAGTAATTAAATTTTACAATAGTACCTATTCGTTACATACAGTTTTCCAACCAAAATGAACCGAAGAGCATATTTTCCTGATCGACGAGTTGATATGTACGACTGCTTTATTGGTAGGTTGGAATTGTGCGTCGTGCAGTCGAGTCCAGAAATTTCCTGAACTCCCCAGAGTAAACTCACAATTTGAGGAGATACGGATAAGTTGTTGTTCCATCACCAAGAAACCAGCAGCGTAATTTTGACGAGGAGCTGAATATTTTGCTGATGTTTGCAAAAATCCGACTATTTATCTCTGAAATGTTGGAAACGCTGTAAATTTTCCAAACATAAATTTAGAGATGTTCTCAGGACTTTCGGTAGCCATATTGCTCCCATCTTTTCGAGGGACTTCGGGACTCCTATTATGACAGGCATCTAACGATGTCCGATTTATATTTATCGTTAAGATAACTTTTGTAATATATGTTTTGTACGCAGAATGTCCTTTTTAGATGGCACTTCTGAATTTCGTCTGAACCAATGACGATATTAAACAAAAATAAAAATAATAGTAAATAATTTTTAGTCTAGTTAGTTTCAAATTTTTAACTTTTTCTGGAGAAAAATTATGCAACGTACCTCAGGCCCAGTTCAACTTCAAAATTGCAAATAAGTCCATCTTATAAGAAATTTTACACTCAAGACAATGTTGCAATCGGATTTTAAATTGGTCCAAAATGACCAAGTTAAAAGAAACAAAAATGGGTAATTTCGACGAGAAGCCGAATATTTTACTGTTCTGTTTACATGTTTACAAAAATCCGAATTCTCTCTCTGAAATATTGGAATGGTTTTATGTTTCTCAAAAAATAAATTATCACAGGCGTCTAACGTTCCATGTACAAATATTGATTTGGGGGGTTGAAGAAAATCTCTGGACTGATGATTCCGAGTTCACCCATAATGGCATATTAAAAGTTGAAACTTTCAAACGTGGGCAGAGGAAAATCCGTGAACTTGGTACTCTTGTCATCATCATCCGGTGGTTCACAGTATCAACATCTGGCGTGGACTTCTCGGAAATAAATTAATTGGGCCTTATTTCCACGAAAATAATTTAATTGGTGCTCAGTCCCTAAATGTTTTGAGGGAGATTTTACTATTAGATTATGTTCCTCTGAAACAACGACACAGAATGATTCTCCAGTTTGATGGAATCCGCACACAATTCTTTGCAGGTGAGACGTTATTTGAATAGTCACTTCCGGTATCGGTGGATAGGACCTTATGGCTTAACCTGTTGGCTTCCTCAATCATCCAATTTAATTCCATTGCCTATTTTCTGTGGGGCTATTTAAGAAAAAATCATCGTCTACGCCAATTATAATCCGGCACCCTCAGCTGAAGAACTGCGGCCAAGGATTGAAAATTGTCGTCAATCAGACTCACCTGACTCTGTTTCCCTGAACACCGGTGAAGAGTGGTTAAAAAAGGGCAAATCTTTGCACCTTTACACAAGGCGGCAGACAGTTGCAACACGAAATGTGATTAATAAATAGCAAACCAAATTACTGTCAACAATTTTTTTTTTAAATTATTTGTCTTTAAAATTATGTGTCAGGATGTATAGGGTCGTATTTGAAATTTTGAAGTTAAACTGAGCTTAAAATAAAATATAAATAATTTTTCTTTTAAAAAAAAGGTAAAAATTATACTAAAAAATATTAAACACGTTTTTTATTTATTTACAATTATTTTTATAGCGTCATTGGTTCGGCCGGGCCATCTAGAAAAGGACACCCTGTACACCGCCAGTTTTACGCTTAATTTAAATTGGTGAATTGCCGATGAGGGGATAACTGTTAGTTACTAATGAAGGCCTTCAAGGTGAATTCCTATCACCGTTGCTTTTTTCTGTTTTACTTCGGTTATTATTTCCATTTTAAAAGAACACAATATTGTGGGGGTTACATACACATAAATTGATTGTCATTTTATGGATTGTTGGAGTGAGGCTCAATGCATACTTTATTTTTTATCTGGATAATTCCTTTTATCCGCAACTTCGCCCACGCGGGACTGTTTGAATACATCTTTCTTATGCGATGTAGAGTACTTGTATGGTTTTGTAATAAATGCATCGTTTCCCAAATTCTTCTATTCTTCAGTTCACTTCTGTCTACACATGGTAAAAAATTTCCATCAGTTCCCCTATGGGTTGAATTTCAGAAAATCCTTTCTCAGCGGCTATCCATGTCTTTATAGGGATGCACTGTCCAAATTTCTGCTCTTTAGATCCAGCGGTTTGGCCTGTGCGTTGTGACAGTCATGGAACTATTATAGGGATTATACTTTTTTACGGATACATATAAAGATTAAACTTAGCAAAAACGAAATAGTGCAAGTATTTCGCAGTTCGCCTAAATGAAAAACCTTAGATTATGAAAAACAACTTGTCGAATATGTTAAGTTTTCACTTATGTTGATATTCCTTTCGGTGTATGGTAAAATTTTGGATGTATGATTTGTATGGTAAAAACAAAACTTTTGGTAGAGGAACTCGTGCGCTAGAAATCTGAATGGAAAGCGTAACTTCTTACTTACGAAAGTTCAATTGTTTGATTCAATAATACTCTACCTGCCGAACTTCGGGCATTGAACTATTGAAGGGTCTTGGAACATTGCAACCTGCTTCTTTAAATAATTATTCGGAGATCGTGAGATGTGGTGTGATGTGACGTAGGTTTTAGAAAAACATTTTTTTATCGTGCCAATGTTTCGAACTGTAGTGAAATCATCTTCAGGGCTCAAAGTAATTTTTTTCTGCGTAGATGTCATTACTAAAGGGCACTCTCAACACGACACGTAGTAATTACTCGTCTACACACAAAACAAACACTGAACTTTTTAAAGTTTAAACTTGCCTTAAATCTCTTCAATCTCCGTACACAACACTTTCGTAATCAAACTGTGGAATAAGGGAGAAAACTAGGAATTAACCGTACTAAAATGCGAAGGTGGCTGGCTCGATAAAACTGATAGATGGTCTAGAAGGATCAGGAAATCGGAATTATATGACGCTTCTAGGAAAGAAGTAGGGCAATTGTTAATTGTAAAAGGAGGGATAAGCATGGGAGAGAGAAATGAATCCAAAAACAAGTTTAGGACTTTTCAACGTTCAAGCTCATTTTTAATGATCCAGCTAACTGGCTTTGAGCCCTCCTGTCCATACAATGTATCCATACAATTACGTGCGTAGGTCAGAGTGGAAACGAAAGATAAATTTTGTTATCAGTTTACAAAATTTGTAAACTTATTGATTTGAATTTTTCGCATTTTACAAATTTATGGAGTTATATTTGAATATTTCAAATAAATTTTACAACGCAATTGCATATTTTTACATTTTAAACATTTCTTGAACATTCTATTGAAATTTTACTTGTTGTTTTTTCAGAAAAGTTAGGTTCATTTTTCACACTTTTTTTTGGGTAAAACTTCAAAAATAATAAAAGTCAACGTGAAGGGAGAAAATCAACACCACCACTTATTTCATGCCGAAACATGGAAGGAAGTCCTTCCGGAAAAAGAAATAAAACACCTATAGGAGCCCGGTCCAATTATACTCTTTCACCTCTCTCGCCCTTTTTATCTCACTGGAACTCACACGAAAAGGTACTGGCGAAAGGCCCATCGTCAAACGGAATCATCTCCATGGAAACCACCCGGTTTTATGGTTTGTACCATGATAACTATGTTCTCAAGCCTAAGATCAGGTGGGTGTGTTATATGATTATTTATACATGAAGAAATATCAGAAACCATCACAATAACTTTTCACTTTAACATATATGTTTAAGCCTTTCTCTTCCTACCTCACACAAAGATTTATTACGGTCAAGTATAGAGATTCCACCTCATTTTATAGATATCGCAGGGACTACCTCAAGGATCCGTACTCAGTCTCGTTCTATTTAACCTGTTGATAGATGATAATATAGCTGCAATTCAAAGTATCCTTGGTAAATTGGCTTTGTGTTGCGGATGCCTTTATCATCTGAGCCACAAGTAGCTAGAGATAAATAGCCTAGAGACAGGAATGAAGCACTAGAATTTTTTTATCGTGGGCGAACAAAATTGAACTGTAATTACAAATTTTCACTCTTTTTACGAAGAGGCACGACCCATTCTGTACATTTTGATTGGAAGCCATCACGAGAAACAAACAGTGCCACGTATCTGGGGATACATCTCGACACAAAGCTTCAATGGAGCATGCTAAGTAGCTTGTAAAGAAGGGAGAAAAAAGAACATATCTACTAAAAACATTAGCGGATCTTTAGGACAGTTCTGACTCAAGCCTATACCATGTTTGAATGAAGAGTGATGGAGAACGGTAACGAGCCACAGTCCCCAACACTACTAAAGATTAGATAAAACACAAAATGAGTCTTTGAGGTTGATAATATGAGGCAACAGAGATCCACTCCAATCAATCCCATTGAGCTACAAACTGGCATAGATCCTCTTGCGATTAGAAGGGACCTAGAAGTTGGTGCTTTGACCAGAGAGTGAAGCGCCTAGCAATGGACTACTTGAACGACTACAGGCCTGCACACTAGCATCTGAAAACGCTAATTATTGCTAAATCATACCTTGGAAATCGAAGGTTGGCTTTGTCATAGTCGAAGAACAAATTGGAAAGCAAAAGGATTGTACTTGAATGAAAAGCTAAGATGGGCCATGGATGTTAAAACTCGGATATCAATAATAAGGCATCGAACCTCAGATATATTCTAGACGACAGGGAATTTCTAGCGCTTGCAACTAAATGAGTGCCTACACTCCCTCGCCCCATTCGACTTCTTAAGTATCTTATCTTAACCAACTTTATTGGTGACGTTAAAGGCAAATCAAGAAATTTAACCAACAGACGTGAAACTAAGTCCCATTTGACTTAGCCCATTTTAGGGCTCAGTAGCTCCATCTCACCTAACGAGGGTAATCTATTACTACCTTAATCAAAGCGGCCTATGAGAAGCTTCAATGTTAAACCACTGCAACACCCCCATGAGAAAAGCAGGTGGAACTTCACCCACTATGTTCAAAAGAAAACTCTCCCAACACACACTCGAGACGTAATCCCAAAAGGAGAAGTATTAGGTTTGTAATTACTGTAAATATTGCTATTTAAACTGCTGGTCTAAAAATATATATGCTTTTAGACAAGGGAAGTCATTGGGGTTTGTATTTTCATACAAATACCATGTTAATTACGTCATTACTAGATACTACAATATCGTTACCATTAATGATCCGTTAGTTGTTTCTGCATCAAAAATAATCTGACGGTTTAAAATACAATATAATTTTAAACAGATAATAATAATGTAAAAATCAAATTTGACTTACCTTGGATTACCAGGGTATGATTTAGCTGTACTTTGTGTTGATGTCTATCGAACTGACACTATTATAGGCAATTAATCATCTACGGTGTATAAACTTTCATTGAATCGTACATGGCAACAGAGGGTACAGGTGGATCAGGGATGATTAATTTTCTTGACATCTCTCTAATATTCTCAACAATAGAGGTCCACTCAGTCCAACGGCAGGATTTTTCGTTCTTCGGGCTATACGTGTGTTAAGAAGTGTAGCAGCATTTTTTAAATAGAAAAACGTTGCGATTAATGGGTCATTGACTTTGATGATGAACAGCGGATGCTGATTTACGTGTTTGGCTTATGTCCAACTGTGCGTCGTGCTATCTACAGCGTATCCTTTTTTTCACACTTTATTTTATATTCTAATATTCTCTGGACATATCACTAGTTCCTCACGACTGTGAAGACAAATTTAGGACATCTTTATAACTAGACACTTGACACCATTGTAATTGGTGACGTTAAAGGCAGATCAAGAAATTTAACCGACAGACGTGAAATTAAGGCTTAACAGTGACTAATGGACATTAACTTCGAGGGGAGACGTCTATTTCAAATAACCAAACACCCGTATGACGTTAACTTTTTTTTTTTTTTTTTTTTTTTTTTTTTTTTTTTTTTTTTTTTTTGTGTTGCGTTAGGAACTTTAAATTGTGTTTACGAGAGTTTAATGTAAATTAGCAAACTACATGGAGATAAATGGCAATTTTATTACAGAAAGTATTCAGAGCAAAAAAATTTTTTTTCTGATATTTTTAAACTTGCCGTCGAGTCCTGCTCGTAAATGTTTTATTGAGATCATCTTCAGGGCTCAAAGTGTTTGTCTTCTGTGTAATCACTTTGAGCCCTGAAGATGATCTCAATAAAAGATCGAAACATTGGCACGATAAAGAAAATTTCTGATACCTACATCACACCAGACCGCATCTCACGGTATCTGATTAATAATCTATTAACGGTTACTAATCCCTACACATTATTTTTTCATTTTAACCAAATTTTTTATAAAAATGATATATCAATACAATTTTTTTTAAAATTTTTATTCTTGTCAAGTAAGACCTTAGATAACAAATGTAATGATACAATAAGTATAATATATTAATATATAATAATAATTTAAATTTTTTTAACCTTCTTTACATCACTCGATCACAACTTATTTATGAATCTGTGGTAGTTCTCGAATTTCTTTGCCTGCAGATTGATTATTTTCGTGGTTTTGTAAAACAGTTTAAAATATTTTTTTCTTTCTCATCTGTCTACGTTTGTATTTTCTACCCTAACCACTTGTTAAGATGTCGGAAGCCGCAACGATTAAGACGTTGACGGAGACTCATCACTTTAAGGGTCACCCCAGGCCGTATAGGGGTTACAAGGCGTAATTAAAATAAAACAATAAAAAAATTATTAAAAAATTTAAATAACGGATAAAAAGCTCTCCTGTACGACAAGAATTAATTTACGTATTACTTCAAGTTGTGTTATCAATATGAAAGGAAACTATGGCGTCTCAAAAAATCATTTATTTCAAAATAAATTCCAGCATATGTTTTAGTTAGTATATGAATGAAATTAAAAAAATATATTTTTCAACAAAAATTTGTCCAATCCCGATTAGGACAAACAGCACTAGTTTGATGTTTAGAAAAGCAAAACGTTAAACCTTATTGACCTAGAGTTGGCAGCTACATGGAACCTTATTTTTTCAATTTGGACCTCGATTTACACTCTGATGAAGTTCTCTGTACACAAAGCTCACTTCCTGGCTCTTTTACTATTTCCTTCAGCATGGTTATAAAGGACGCTCCGTGAGATGAGTCTCTCTTTTCCAGCATAAATTTTTCCGACTTTTCAAACAATTTGATGAGCTGCCGCTGATTTTCTTCTACGGTAGATACATCAAAACCTCTTAGGGGACAAGTATCAGGTTGACTCTTTAACTTTTCTCTGTATTCGGCAACCATGGATTCCAGTTCCTCGTGTTTCCTCGGTTTCAGCCCCCTGGGGTAAGTTAAAGTCTGAACTCTCCTAAACGTATCGGGCTTATTGTGTGTTTGAACTTGATGTAACGTATGTGCTTGTTTATCCTTAAGACCTGCAATAAGTCTTTTCCTCTCCCGCAGTTCTTTTTGTTCTTCTGTTAACTCCTGTTCACTGGCTAATAACGACAATCTTGAAACACTTTGCCGTTGCTCTAGGACATTGCTTCTTAGTTTTTCTTCAAATTCAATGGCTTCTGTGGTAGGCAGAACGTCTAATATACATTTCTCTCCGGTTGCAAGAACACCTGTCAACGTATGAGTCTCGTTACTAGACCCGGCACTCAATTGCGATAACTTTGACTTTCTTCTTAGCATTCTCGATGTGTTTCTGTCTGATTTACCAACGATCTCAACTTGTTCTTTTCCAGCTTCGTTTTGAGGGCTTTCTTCTTTAGCCGATTCTGGAGTTTCATCTTGTGATCTTCTCAGCCTGTACATGAGCCGTTGCAACTGTTGTTGCTGTATTCTTAAACACGGTCCTAATCTTTTGTGAAGAATCATCATGTCCATTATCATCTGTTTTTCCGGTTCTATATGTAAATCTTGATATTGGGCAAGTAAATGATGATGGTTTTCGATCAGTTTAATGAACTTCTGTTGATGTCGTAGGACCTGTTGTGCCGTCTCTTGCATTTTTTCTATGTAATATTTTTGTTTTTCTTTGAGGAATTCGTTCAACGCGGTAGTTTCACTTTTAAGGATAGATAACAATTCTTTTAACTCGTGGTCAAGTTCATCTTTTATACTGTGCACTTCTTCACTTGATTCGCTTTTGTTCTTGTTCGTTTTAATTGGGTCTGTAAAAGTTTTGAAGAAATGTTGGAGGTCACGTTTCAACTGATTTAACTGTGTCTTTTGCCTTCTTAGTTGTTCTTCTGTCAATGCCAATTGATTCGGTGAAAGAATTTTAACAATTTTTTCGTGGCTTGATACAAGTTCTTCCTGTTGGGCAATGGCCAGTTTTAGATTATCGTCTTGAATCGTATGTGATTGTTGAAAAATCGGTTCTAAATCTTCTATTTCAATCATAATTCTTTGAGAATAACCTTTTTCAAAACTTTTTTCCATCAAAATTGTTTCTAATTTTCCAATACCACTCATCCACTTTTGAGTAGAGGCCAGTTCGTCTATGTGAGATTGTTGGATGTCCAGAGGTCCTAATTCTTCACTTTGATCATCCTCGATATCTTCTGTTTCTTTTAGCATGAGTAATAATAGTTTCTCTTGTTGTTTACGTAATTGTATTTCTTGTTCAATTGGTTGATGAGCAGTAACATTTTGAGCTTTTTTCAGAGCTTGTAATAGGTTCTGTTGGTGTTCAACGTGGTTCGTTTGCATAGCTTGATTTTCAAAAAGCAATTTCTGCAAAGGATGCAATTCTTTTTTATTGCCTTTAGCAAGTTTTCCTTTTAATAAAGACTTTCCTAAATTATCGATAGGTTCGTCTTTCTTTTGGCGTTTTTTCCAGTATGAAATTTGAAATAAGTTTATGTCCTCCTGTAAATCCGCTAGGTATGAATTTCGCATTTTTTGTTTATCGCATATTTTAAGAGCTTTTTTCGTTATTTCTTGACAATCTTGCAAAATCTGGATGACATTTTCACGAAATATATTTGGAGATCCTATTACTTGCGCTTTTTGCGCACTCACTAACTCGTGAAGGTGTTCAAGTATTGAGCGCAATGTCTGTTCTTGATTGAACTGTTGTTGGAGGCGTTGTTGTTGTTGCAATATTACGTCTTGTATTTTTCTAAAATTCAATTCGTGTTCTGGAACTTTAGGTAATACAGCGTAGGGTAACTCCTGATGAATCATCTGCTGTTGGAGTTTCATAATCTTTTCTTGCAAAATAGCGACTTGGTTTATCATATTTAACAGTTCTTCTGATTTTTCAGTCACTTTTGAAGTCGGTTCCTCAGCTTGTTCACCAATCGAAGTTAATTCTTTCTCTATCGATGCGTTGATGATACCAATCAACTCTTTGTTTTCATCAATAAATTTGCCTAATTTTAAAATTTGAGCAGATTGGTGCTGAATTAAATTAGTATGGACGATTTGTTTGGGCAAATTTTGTTGTTCAACTTTGATTGTCTGTTCAATTTCTTTGCGAATGGATTTTTGTATACGATCGAGATTGTGCAGTTCTTGACTTTGGAGTGCTAACAATTGTTCCACTTGTTTTTCATGGAGTTGTTGTAACTGTTGCTGGGTCCTTTTTATAATTTGTTCTGGAGGTTCTTTAATACTAGTAACTTTTCTGTTTTCCAATACAGCTAATGCATCATCAAAAGCTTGTTGCTGTTGCTCTTGGATTTCATCAATTATTTCCAAATATTGATCTTGGTGTTCCATACGCAGTTGCTCATGCTGCCCATGTGCAAGCATCATGTTCTGCAAATTAGCCTGCTGTCTAGCTCCTTCAGTTTGGAGCCTCTGAATACGTTCATGCTTGTGCAAATTTTGTTGCGTCAAAAGTTCATGATGTTGTGTTTGTTGCAATGACTTGACTTGCTTTTTCTGAACTGTTTGCATTTGTCCCAATTGGGTTTGTAATATTTGAGCATCAAATGTTGAATGTGCTTCACTTGGTATACCCCCTTCAGTCAATGAAGTGAGGTAAGCTTGATGCTCTTTTATTTGCAATTCAAAATCCCCAAGCAAAATTTGCACATCCTGTTGTTGGGTTTTTTGTAGTTTTTCTATTTGTGCTTGTTGCTCAGCCAAAAGAGCCAACTGATCATTGTGGTGTTGTTTCAATATTTGAAGCTCCATTTGTGCATATTGATTTTGTTCAAGCATTTTTGGGTTCATATTTGTCCAACTCGGATCTTCCAACTTTTTAGTTACAGTTTCTGTACTGGGCGTTTGAGAATCTGCTATCGGCCTTGGATCCCCACCCTCTGTGTATATATCAGGGGCGAGTACACCCAACAATGTTCTTAGTTTAGCAATTTCATCTCTAATTTCCCACTCCTTCCATAACAAGCGGTACCATTTTCTTTTTGCTTTGTGTAATTCTCGCTGATCTTTTTTACGAGCTTTCACTAAACTTTTAAGGAAACTGGAAAATGAAAAATAAACTTAAAACAATTTGTATCTCAGCTTACTAAGTGTCAAATGAATGGTACTAAGTCGCTTTACCCTACTGGATCATCTGTACGATTGTACGGATCATAAAAATATCTATATATGTTTGTGACAACTTTTGTGATTCCAATCACATCAAAGTAATCAGACAATTCCTCAGCAAGATCTTCCACCATCTAAAAAGGAGGAATTGTTATGTATCATTCATTTTCTCTTTTTCATTAGTTCCACTTACAGGAAACTTGCACCCAGCACGATGCTGCCTCAACATCTCTAGTCGCTGCTTCTTTGATTTTGTCTTTTTGTCCCCCATTGTTATGAAGTCGAATACAACACCACTTGAGAAAATCGACCGTCACCTTTTGAATTAACAATTTGAATCACGAGTACAATAGAATTTTGTCGACATTTTATTTTAGATATAACATTTTATCTATGCCATCTGTAAGCTATAAAATTAAAAGCTGATGTATTTAATTTAATTTTTTGGTTGGCATTAGCCTAAATGGCTATAACAAAAAAAATGTTAATTTTATATTATTGTTTCTTTTTAAAAAACTACTCACAACAAAAACAATAATATTAATATATATTTCATAGTTTTATGTGCAACGTTGAGTGCAGGAGGTACCTGGTGGTGCGCCATTGACATGGCCTTTTTTTTCCCACCTGGTTTAGTCATTTGTAGCCCGGCACGCCCAAAATGATCGAAGCAAAACATGATCCTTTGATTGAGATTGAATGCCTTAAACAATTTGTTAACATCCATTCTGACATAGATTTATATTCATTCCATATTATGTTATGCCAAAAATTGCCCATCGGTGATTGTTTCCACTGTGTTGTCCTTTGTGTTCTTCTTGCCCCAGTGTTGCTCAGACATGTTGGTCTTTGAGAAGTGCTAAGGTACCAATGCACCTTGCCTGCCCTTAGCTGTTATGACTTGTCCACCAAACTACCATTTCGTGGGCGATCATGGGTCTAACAACCATTGTAAACCGTAGAGACATCTTTGGGGTTAGTCCCCAACTTTTTTCTCAGAGGTGTTGTTAATTTTCATTCCCTGTGTTATTTAATTTGGTTCTTAATTCCATGAAAGACATGTCAAAGATGGCTCATGGTTATTTGGTGTGTTTAGAGAAAATAATTAAAACTCCATCTGAAGTCAGCCAATGTTTTACCAGTGAAAAAATCTTCATGGATGAAATACCTCAGAAATTACTGATATCATTTACATCCCATATTTGTGATAAAAACATGATGTTTCAAAAGAGGTTATTTAGAGATCGAGAGATATGGTCTGGTGCCACCAGGTGGCACATCTCAAAATAATCATTCACCAATTCCCACACAATTGAGAAAGAGTGTATAAGAAATAAAAAATAAACTAATTCCTGTCATACAGGTGGCTTAACATCCAACTGTTGTATGTTGGGGATAAGAGATCAAACCACTTTTCAATATTTATCGTTATAAATTAAAAAATCATCGGCTCTGCAACCCAGAAACACTAATGTTGGCAAATAGGAGTCGGACACCTCACCACTAGGCCACAACAGTCCCTTAAGAGAGTGTACATATAAATAAAAGGCACATTATTGGATTTTTTCTATATTTATTTTCAAAAAATTCTTGACAAGCACAATTTAACATGTCAGATCTTACCCCATATGGTAAGAAATAAAAAATAAAATAAAATTCAATCACTTTAATATCCTTAAATGAGGCTATATCATTAAAAGCGCATGCTCATCATATCATTTTATAATGTAATCATTATCGAAATGAACATAATAAGTAATAAAACAACTGCACACAACATATAACTCACAAATATGGGAAAAATGCAGATTTTAAATAATTGGTATATCAAATCAAATTCATAACAATTTTATTTTTCCTAAAGACATAAAAAATTAAAATTAATAAAACAATTTTTTTTTCTTCGAAAGACTGTTATTTTGTGCTAGATGGTGGTGGCATCGATGCTCTATCAAGTTTGTCTATAAAATGAAGGAGGCGTTCCTTAGTAATAGGGTCTTTGATCGATTCTAAAACAGCTATAAAAAAACAAAAACAAGAAAAAGAAGTTTATAAAACATTTAATTATTTATTTAATTATTAAATGATAATATAACATACCACTAGCTGTGCTTAAACTATTTGGAAATGATTTATCCTTCCTTTCTCTCATAAAAACCCAGCCACCATTTTGATAGGAACATTCTATTATCTTTTCGTCATACTGGGCCATATCTTTTGTATACGGCATAGTACCAAAATAAGGGATCAGTTGAGAAACGTATAAATTACACATTCGTCTTGGGATAATGCTGTAAATATAGTAGAACCTCTTTTAAAATTATAATATCAATTGTATACAATGACTGAAAATGATAAGTTGTTTTATAAGGATTTATACCACAAAAACACATCCTTACCCCGTTCCTCCTTCTGTTTCGACTTTCATCAAAAAATCAATTGAATTCATAGATGGTGGCTTCCATTTTAACACCTTTTCATAGGCCCCAGGTATATACGGCTGAAATAAAGCAAGTTATTTGGTGGTCACATGGTTTTGGTTCTGTTGTGAAGGAAGAAGAAAACTCACATCATATGCAGGTTGAAATATGAGTCCATCAGGCTCATGCGATAATTGCTTACTAAATTTTTCGCTAAAAAAACTTTTAGTCTTCTCAATTGGGTAGAAATCTTTTATTCGAACACTAAAAGGCTCAGCTGCTTTGTCCAATTTACCTTCACAGATTGCTCTGTTTCGAGGTTTAATGATAAATGTCTGAAACAAAATAACAATCAAACATGCTGTACATAAACATGTACATTTAAAAAGGTTTATTTGAAATATTTGTAGTTTCAGCTTTAATTTTCACCCAGCATTAACAACCACCAGATATTTTAGTGATTACTGCTTATTAATGTGAAAACAGCATAAAAAATAATGTATAAGTGATCAAATATATTAATACGAGAAATATTTTAAAAATTACTTTAATTTTGTAGAGCCTGTTAGGATAAAAAACATCTTGCTTTACATCTTCTCCATTTAGGTACAGAATATCATAAACCAGGTATCTAGGTATTTTTGTCCCATTGTATTCATCTATTACCATTTCCTGAAAATTGAGCAATAATTACAGTTTACAAAAAATAAAAAAATAATAATAAAATGAATAAATGGTAACTTACTCCATCCAATAGGGTGTCAGATAAGTGGATTCCTAAATCATCACTAGACACAAATTTCAGCTCTGACACTTTGAAAAAATTATTATTTCTATCCAGGAAATATACTTCATTTTCCCCTTTGATCAGCATCATGTATCTTCAAAAAACAAAAGAAGTTTAGAAACAAGAGCACCGATTTGCTTATTGATTGCGTCTTACCTTGTACCGTCTGCTTTCCATGATACAACATATTTGTGAGACATGAGGTACTTTATATTTTGACGAGTCATTGAAACAGGTTGACAACCTGGAAAACTCTTTCTGAAATCGGGATAAATACATTAAGAAATTCTGTGTAATATCCTAAGAAAATGAATTTATATATTAATGGCTTGTAAAATAAGTCCGCGACTTTTTCAATAATTCAATTTGATCCCTTTCATGTTTTGAAACAATGTTTAGTCATTAATGTTTTACACAATCTAAAAAGGGATTAGTTAATGAGGTTTTGTCAGTTTGCTAATTTAAAATGGGTGTTAAGGGACCGCAGTAGCTATGTGGTTAGTATATTGATGATTCCCACTGTCGCTCCTGGAATTCCTTTCATGCTTCCCTTCCTCATAAAATATCCTTCTGTCAGCAATTAACATTAACCAATAACTAAAACTAAAACAACCAATAAATGATACAAATAAAGAAAAATGCAGGCAATGTGTATGTATTAATATATATTAATGTATGTGGTAAAAATCGAGTACCAACCAAAAAATGGAATGTATAAGTTGTTACAGATGACAGTGTAAGTATTAAAAGAATGGAGGAAAAATAGTGATTTTGTGTTATTTAAAGTATTTTTATTGCAGCAAAGGGAAAACTCAGTCAGACTGATAGGAAAATTTGTAGTATGAATGCTGATGTCATTAGGAGAAAGCACTATCTGTATGTACTTTGCTCAGTTCTGAAGCAAACATTTTTATTTAGAAGACCTGGTGATCAAATTCAAGTTTTTGTCACAAATAACCCATGCTCAAAGACATCACACACATAATGTACAGGCATTAATTGTTGGAGTGTGATAAATTGTCGGAGATTTGCCAGGATGTGCTACTCCACCCAACATACCCCTTCAGACTTGTACTTATTTTGAAGAGCTCTAATCTAATGGGGAAAACTTTCCTTCAATTGAGGACTGCGAAATTACATCAAGGAGTTCATCCCTCAAAACCTTAGAAATTCTGGGAGGATAAACTTACAAAATTAATAACAATGGAAGATGATACTAGATAGTGGAAATAGTTTGTATATTGTTTTTTAAATTTATTTATAAGGACCTGAAATTTGCATTGAATTAACCATCAAAAGCATAACAGACTTATTTTACAGCCAAATAAATGTATATAGACTATACAGCTAACGTGAATACCACTTACTTTGTCCAACCTGCCATTTTATTACATTTTGCCCTCAACTTTTGAACCAAAAATTTCTTAGTTACTGGTTCCACTCCAGAAATACCTTCCATAAAAGTGGGTATTTCTTTCTTTTTTTTAAATTTGGACTTTTTGCCATCTCTGTAAATAAAGGAAAAGTCTGAATTAAAATTTAACATAATACATAGTAATTTCAATGTAATTTACTTTGGTGTGTTGTCTGCACTTTTAAACCTCTTTCTTGGTCCATCATTATTGTCATTAATCTCATCTCTTCTATTACTGCTATCTCCCTCTTCTTTGCCTTCAACATCACTATCATCATCGTCGTCATCATCGTCGTCGTCTTCTTCTTCATCGTTCTTACTCGAGGAACTTTGTCCATTATTTCCACTTTCTTTATTTCTGCTTTCTAAATCAAAATTCTTTAGCTGTACATATTGAATAGAAAATATACAAACAGTTATTCTTTAACAAACAATTATTATATCTGTTCAAAACAAAATAAACATAGTAAATTAGTTTCATATTAAAACAATTAGTAATTTTTCCTCATTTCAATTTAACATTTGTATTATATTACCAATACACCAAGAAGGCTTCAAAGGTGGACTTGGAGCATCATCTATGCTTCCGTACCTACTGTATAGTTCAATTATATAATCCCCTTTGTAAATTCCTGGAGGCCTGAAGTAAAACACAAATGTATCACAAATTAACTTTGTTTGAAAAATACATGATTAGCTGCATTAAATAATACCTTGCTCTAGCGAATTCCTGTAGTGCTGCAGACGGACCCCAATCATTCACTGCTATCAGGTATGCTGCTATTAAAAATCCAGTCCTGTTAAACCCATGTGTGCAGTGAATTCCTAAAATTATGGGTTGTTTTAAAGAAAATATTTAAAAAGATTTTCTTATCAACAACTAAACATTATGTACACAGCTACCTATAATATCGAGTGGGTTTTGCTGAATGAAGCGTTGGCAAATGGTAATGAAATGGTGTGTTTGTTCTGGTGTTGGAGTTTCATCCCTTCCTCTGCACTCTATTTTTTTATAAATTATTTTTTTACCATCATTATAGCCATTGATGACTTTATTCATGTCATAATATCTTGAAGTATTAGTCAGATCAATCCAAAGTCCGATTCGCTTCTAAAAATGCATACCGTCAAAAACCAAAAAGATATACAATAATAACAACAATAAGTATATATATTTTTTCACCTTCCAATTGCTTGTGGACATGATTAGCATTTCTGGGGTGAATCTTGCTGTCTCAGGTACTTGTGCATCATACTTGACGTCAAGAGGAGTTTTAAATGCAAAAAAATAGTCCCCAATAATGTAGCTAGCTTTTCTGGGACAATTGAGCCACCGATTTGGTATAAGTCCTGGATTACTCATTTCACCTGATTTCTGAATACTGCAATCATTTACAGACAACTTGTTTTATTGTTTAAAAAGCTACCGATTCAAGATTCTAGTTCTGGTTAGGGATGGTTAGTTAAGTTCGTTATGTTTACTTAGAAGGATTAATTGACTGTTGGTCAATTTACGAAGAACCCATTCGCTCAGCTTCCCTATCTTCGATAAATGTCTACAGAATATTTATAACACGTTGAACAGTCTAGTGAGCTCCTGACCTCTTAGGAAGTTCGATAAAATTCTCACTTTATTGTCTATTATGCTTCTAAATAGCTAAGCAGCTTTAAAGGCTCTCCAACCTAAAAGTTCAATTCAAAACTTGCCTGAAATGGTCTAATGCTAAAGTGGGTATCACAAAGTAATTAAAAATTCCAACTGGTATATTTACCACTTTAAAAAAAATAAATAGGACTATCAAAAGATAACTAATCTCAATTTTGTCTGGAAGAGTCAGAGACCCTATACATCTGCCCTGCTTTTGCTAGGAAAAGGCTACAGAACGTGCAAAAACCATTCTTGAGCTATATAAATCTTGATACCATACCTTTAAGAACATTAGTTTATGCATAAAAAAATGAAATTCTTTTAAATTGAGAATTTTTTACAAATTGTCAGATTAAACAAATCCCAATTTACTGCAAGAAAATAAAAATTGTACATTACAATTAATGACAAGGTATGCACTGTAAGATCAAAGCTGTTGGCTTAAGCTACAACAAAACTTGCTACTCCTGTCTGGCCCTAAAGGGAGAAAAGAAACCAGGAAGAGTGTAAAAACTGTGGAACATACTATGGCAAAAACTCTTAAGAAATACCAGAGCACTACAGTTTAAAAACTAACAAGCAGAACACCTCTTCCTAGTAGGATATCTGTAAGAAAAACAATACCTCTGAGCCATTTGTGTGACTCCATTCAGCCCATATTGAACAACTTCTCCGCTACTCTCCCCATATTATATGTGTACAATTTATATAATCCTAAATATACATCTTCATCTCCAAGTTCAAATCACACTTTTTTCTTAGAGCTGTTGCAGTTGAGGGGTCAAACCACAATTTGGGTCTTTTTGTTATACATCCAGAGAGCCTAAACTATCAAAGATATTTTTATTTAATGAAATAAAATTTGATATTTCTGGACTTTAGCACTAGAAGTTGAACTTTAGATGTAGTTGTCATGAAGTCATTGTTGCCGATTGTCACGTATTTTTGAGTTTGACTTTCAGTTCTCTTGGCAATCATGTCCCTCATTCAGCTTGTACATGAAAAAGATAGCAAGGAAAAGGCTTTTGATCTCGTTCATAAGGTATTCTACCTAACACACGTAAATGGATATGAAGTGACTCTTCGTTAAGTGGATCACACGGCAGGTAGAGATGCAATATTAAAGAATGTACAGTAGCCCCAGGAGTAAGAAAATGTACATGGTTAGAAGGATACAAATTATTGTTGTGATGAACTCAACATGAGCACAAGCCATTACACATAACTGGAAAAACTTCTTATAAGAACTTTGTACATATTCTCTTTCTTTATTTCTTTCTTAAACATTGATGTACCTATCAAAACAGTCGAAATTAATTGATAATGTTTTTATAAATGAAAAAACCACATAGGATGAATGTATTCATAACAATGGATTTTTTTATGGGGGGGGGGTATATGTCATGGAGATTAAAATAGTTTCCTGTACGCTTTTTTTAACCGTACATTGGCAATGATTTTAAGTGTAATTCAATCTTGGGGATGGTTAGTGATGATTGAGGATATGGAATTTAAAGAAAAAATTATTTTCATTTTAAGCTATGTGGTTATATAACAGAAAACACCTCTCATTGTAATACTTTTTCTCTCACCATTCTAATTAAAATCCCATGGACTATCCAGGATTTAAACCTAGAACTGCTAGCACAGCAAATAAGAGTCGAGTGCTTTAACCAGTGAACTACCGCAGTACTTGTTTCAAATGACAGTACCATGGCTTTTTGAGAAATAGAGAATTATCATAGGAAAGCATGTTTCACTGTGTGTAAACTAAAGTAATTTCTTGCCATTAAGTTGCTCAGCAGTTTAACGTCAACACGGTAAAAGATTTTGAGCATAAGCATGGATTTTGTTTTCAATGGGAAAACATGAGGCATTCTTCTAGTAACAAACGTCCATGTAGTATCAATATAATATAATAATGAGAAAATCCAACCATTGAATTTTTGCCATATCGTCATTTATTTGATGAGTTTATTTTATTTATTTGTAATTGACGCCTATTACACCGTATTCGGCAAAATGTACAATTTTCTTCACCGCTCTCTTTAATGGAATAGAACATAACGGACATAACTACATTCTATGTTGGGCCGTAAATAGTGTGGTAATTTGAACCGTCGTAGTTTAAGAAAATAACTGAAGCTAAATACCTGCAATTTTTTTATTTCTGGAAAACTGCTAAGACGATGTATTATAATATAAAGTAAGCCAAAAACAAAAAAGATAGTTCTCCAAGTAGTCTTAAGAGAAAGTGTGCAACTATTACCTACTTACTCTGACTGACGTTTCTGCAGTATCGATAGAAAACGAGGTATCATGTTGCTATCGATTAAATCCGGTGAATAATACTAAATCTTGGTATGTATATTCATATTTCTTTATTATGAATCTTTATTTAAGAACTGTTTAATCACAGAACAGGGACATAAGGTAAGCCAAGCATTGCATAAGTCATATTTTGCTCTCACTCCTTTCTTGACCTATGAGTGTAAACATCAACAAACTGCTCAAAAATGAATAGTTATATTGCCAATTTTATAGTATTTACTTAAGCACGCATTTTTATTAAAAGTTGCATTAATATGTATTATAAACTATGTTTAATTAAAGGAAAAATAACAAAATAAAAAGTTCTAATTCTTTAATTTTATTACAGATTAATTTTTTATGAACAATTAATGTCATGTATAATTTCTGTTGGTTAAAAGTGCACCGTTAGGCATATTGTTAAGGTTTTCACCAATTTCATATGGATTTTCACTCCGTAGAAGTTGCAACGCTACACTCAGTTTGCAGGTCAACTGGCTGCGGATGTTGATCGAAAAGCCTTCTTTTCAACGCATCCCATATGTACTCATTGGTAGGTCTAGAGACAATAGTATATCCCTCTAGAGAGAGAAGGCACAGATAGGAAATTTCCAGTTTTTCTAAACATTGAGAAAAAAACTATGCCTCTAGAAGGTCTGGCATTGTTATACAGAAAGTGAAAATCCCTGGTTTGAGGGATGTACTCCTTGACATTGATAATTTCTCGGACATAACGCAGTGCGGTGAGGTTGGCTTCATCAATATGGTTCGTCCTCCAGTACACATTTCTGATAAAATTGGTAAAGGCCTTTCCCAAAAACACCTTGTACTTCATTTGGGCACTAGGGAAAGGGTTATGTCTTGCAGCAAAGACAATATTTCTGTCCTTCCTAAGCATTGTAATGTTCTGAGAACCACTGACAGGTCTCCTATTGGCCCTTCCAGTCTCTCAGATTCAGGCCCATGTGACTACATTCTGATAAACGTCAACAACCTCTGCAATATCCACTTGCTGGTGATCTCGATGATTCAATCTCACAATAATATTGTGAACTTCTGGTTCAAGATGATTCCATGGTTAAAGAGAATATAACTGGATTAAAATGGAGGAAAGATGAGAAAATGTGTTTAGTTACAAGCTGAGTAATCCTCATGTTTACAATTCCTGACTAATTCCATTATTAGAAATGAGGGTTTACATTTGTTTTCTGTTTTCTATTTTGTTTTATTCAACAAACAAGAACATATCAATTGTTGATTTAATTAAATTAATTGAATAAAAATAAATTACAAATATCCCTATTCATTCATAATTTTTTTTTAAATTAAAAAAAAAGTTGTGGTTAATGCACGCTATTTATCCCATTTGACACATATTAATTCTTGTCTAACTATTTTTGATTAAATTAAATATACATAATTTTTCCATGGCATGACTCCACTTTTGTGCTAAGCATTCAATGCCATTACAAAACTATGATGAATCTTTTGATTAAAAAAAAAAAAATCATTCCTCTTTTTTTCTCCCCTTCCAGATATACTTGATTGTCCTGGAATAATCCTCTGGTTTAGATTGTTAAGGTTTTTAAAATACACAAATTTTTCTTCAAATGAATTGTTACATTGTAACAATTCATTTTATGAAACAAAAGTCATTTGGGCTTTTGAGATGCTTTGTGCTAATTTCTATCCTTTGTTCTGCCTATTAAAGTGGACACATTTGGCAAAAAATTTCTTCTCGCTGAATAACACATTAATTGTTCTGGTGTGATGTAGGTTTCATTAAAAAAAATTTTTATCGGGCCAACGTTTCGATCTTTATTGAGATCATCATCAGGTTCAAAGTATTTGTATTCTGTGTAATTGTGCCATTCTTGCATGTTGTGTTGAGAGTGGTAATCACCATACATTAATTATACATACATATTTTATTACATATATTTTATTTACATTGTATGCAATCAGATTTAATTGTCTTTTTTTGATCATTGGTCATTTCAGCCTCAAGCGTATGTGAAATTCAACAACTCGCATTTAATACGTGCTCACATAAATAAATACATTCACATCTATATACATTGCATTCATTCTATTTAGTAGATGGAGTGCTCGATATTTGTCCATCAACCTGCATACAATAACAAAGTAATCTAATTGGGATAGATGGGGTATGGTACGGTATGGTGGAAAAGATACTAGGAAGTGGGGTTTGTGTGCCCCAGGCACTGCAGCCTTCTGGCTTATTGTACCTTCCTAGTTTCTTGGTTTAGTCTATGGACTCGGTCCTTTTTCTCAGAAGTATCAAGTTTCCTCCTCCTCATTACATAGTCTGCAAATGGGATCATCATTGTATATGTCCATGTAATGTAGATGTTTTCTCAGATGCCAGTGGCCGGTTAGTAGTCCTACCACTCCTCTGAGATTTGCCCTCTCCAATTGTAGCAGTGTTTTTGCTAGTTTTGGTGAGGGTTGTTTTATCATAGGTTTACTGTGTCTAGCACTGCTAGAGTTTATCCACTTCTCTCTTTGTTTTGTTTGGATCCATTCTGCGATGGAGGATTCTATGTTTGTTTTCGATATCCCAAGGATAGGTTTGGGGCGGATCCTCCTCCGGCCAGTCTGTCTGCTTCTTCATTACCCAAAATTCCCCTGTGCCCTGGCACCCAGGATACCGTTACCTTGTTGTGTTCCCCCAGGTTTTGGAGATTTTGGATGCATTCACTGACTAATTTTGATGTAATCCTTGTGCATGCCAGTGCTTTAATAGCTGCTTGGCTGTCTGATCTTATGAGGATTTTTTGTCAGTGTAACCTATTTTAAGATTTTCCAGGGCAGAAGCATTGATAGCATGTGATGATTTCTGCTTGAAAGACCGAGGTGTACTTCCCTAATGAGTTTGATTGCTCATATTTTGGGCTTGTACAGAAAATACCTGATCCGGTCCCTTCATTTGTTTTGGAGCCATAGATGGGGTACTTTTATAAATATCCCGCTTGTGTAAGTCATGTACACTTGGGACTTACTATTCCACCATCAGCTCTCCCCATTCACTTTTATAAATACATTCACTCATACATTTTTTTTAAAACAAATACTAGGGTGATTCAAACATTTTTAATTTTTAAAAAAATATATTTTTGATTAACTACAGCTTATTACTCTAAATATAAATAATTTTCGTAAAAACTTCAAGCTATCTACTACGTTTTATGCTATTTCAGTACCATGACGAGTCTTTTTGTGTAAAAAGCACCACAGACTAGAATAATGTAGTAATTAAAATGTACATTATCTGGGCTGTAGTCTTGGTAGGAAAGAAGAACAAATTCTAATTACTCAATTTTTGACTTGGTAGTCTTGAAGTTATCTTGTGGCAAAAGAACTTGTTTCTTTTTCATCAGTGCTGGATGCTGTTGGACTAGAGCTGAGGTCCTACTTTAAGTTGGGCTTAAAATTAATAAAAAATTAAAATTTTTAAATTTTAACATTACTTAATTTTTCAAATGCATGTGAATAAATAGACAATATTATTTTACTAACCAAGCCCCCCCCCCCCCCCCAAAAAAAAAAAAAAAAATCAGGTCTACTGCTTGTAAATTTTTTATTTCATATCTGATTAGTCTCTCACAATTTTTCAATTTCAATTCCAAAAGATCTGACATTTTCTTTAATAATTCTGGAGTTCCACTGGGTCCATCTTAGGTCTTGTTTTAGTTTCCATGATATCTGTTGAACGATTATGCCTCTTGTTGATCGGATGATCTTCCTCTCTCCATTAATAATTTGGACTGAGATCTATTAATATATCTGAATGGATTAAAAATAATTCCTTAAATATTAGTCAAATCAAAATGCAAGCAATTGTGACAAAACCATTATCATTGATTTACCTAAATTAATGCCCAAAATATGGCAATACATTTGTTCAATTCTGTAAAGAATCTTGTAATGATTATCACTTACAATCTGTGGCTTAACACAATTTTTTTGCTCCTACATTTGTGGATTTACTTGGTAAATCTCTGATTATTACAGATTTTAATTATGACTTTATTTATTTATTTTTATTCTGTATCCCTTCAATGTCCAAGGGTATCCTTTAATATCTGTAAATATGTTTTCAACTCAAAACTTTAGCTGTGTTTTTAATTTACCTTCTTTGGTACTTTGTTAAAATGTCAATGTTGTGACCAGGAAAAAACATTACACAAAAAACACATTTTTATCATTATCTTAGTAACGTGTTTGCCATTTAACATGCAATGTACATTGTATAATATTTATAATATAGAATAATCTAAAATTAATTTGGGTGCTAAGTGTAATTTACCGTAATAAAAATAAGGGCAATAAGAAAAACAAAAATTTCTGGATAATATAATCTCTTCATATGTCTAACTTAATATTTATGATATTTAATACCATCACATGTTTTTTCAAGTTTTGATGAAAACTATGAAATTAAGTCATATTATTAATTGAAAATAGAGGTGACTCTAGTATATAATATTTTGCTTTAGTCTGTGATTAAAAATAAAAATATTAATCAAATTTCTGGAACCTTTGACCAATTTTTCTGTCTGGCTTAAAATCAGACAAAAAATTTAAAGGTGTCATTAGACCATTAGATGGTAAATTAATTTATGATTTTCCTTTCGGGATGAATCTTCTGAGAAGGTATCTTTTATTTATTTGATTAAATTTAAAATGTTATAGAAGTTTTTTCTTCCTAGATACAGCTTAGGAAAACTTACTAATATGAAAAATCAACATTATTAAGCAGATATTTAAAATTAATATTATTTTTATTCGTTCCAATTTCCACCAAGCCCACAAGAACTCTCAAGGCTTGGCACTGGTACTCAAGTGCACCGTCAGATCTCACTTGATGTTTTATTCTAAAGCCAACTTGTTTTCCAGGCATATTACAATTTTGACAACAAGACTAATATTCGGGAGGAATCTTGATATTAGTGAAATTTAAGAAGGGGAGGAAAAAAAATCATAGATGCTCTGGAACGATGCATTGTTAATGTTTCATTGAATGTTGTTTGTTTTGGGCTAAAACGCAAGAATAGTTTGCCAAATTGAAAATTTCTATACAGGGTGTACTTCATGCTCGGCTAAATTTCTCTTGAACCGATGAAGCTATATAAAAAAAATACGTATTTAATATTTTTTTAGTCTAGTTTCAAAACGTTTTTACCTTTTTTTGAAGAAATTCAGGGTACTTCAGGCCCAGTTCAACTTCAAAATTTCATGTACGACCCTATACAACCTGAGACGTCATTTTGAAGGATTTTTTACGCTGATAACAATGGTGCAATAGGATTTTAGATTTGTCAAAAAAGTGATAAGTTAAGGTAAAAGGTTTGGAAACACACACACACACACACACAAAAAAAAAAAACAGACATTTGATTTGCTATTTCGTGTTTGAACTGCCTGCCTTGCGTAAAGATGTTCTTTTTAACCATTCTTCACCGGCGCTCAGAGCGATAGAGTCAGGGAGATAGATCAACAGTAATGTGTCAGGATGTATAGGGTCGTATTTGAAATTTTGAAGTTAAACTGAGCCTGTATTATTTTAACATAAAAGGATAAACATTTTAAACTAGACTGAAAAAATATTAAAACAATTTTTTTTTATATGGCGTCATTGGTTCAAGTGAAATTCATAAAAAGGACACCCTATAGAACAAATGCTTATGAAATAATGAAATTATCTACTCATGCATAGTTTTTTTATATCTTGATAAATTAAAAAATTCTAAATTCAGCAATAAAATAACAAATTAATAAAATAAGAAACTCATAAAAAGTTATCTATCTGTCAATGAGGCTTTTCTTAATTCAAAACCTGTTTTCAAGATGGGCACAATATTATTTAGCAGTGGACCAGAGGACTGAAAATTGGAACTGATTTACATGACAACGCTCATTGAAATCCGGCCACCACCCTTCTTTATCCAGATCATTCTCTTACTTTGAAAGTTGAAAATTCTTTGTCAGCTCCTTTAACGAAGTTATACATTGCCCCGTCTGTACAGACGGAACCCTTTAATCTAATATGCCGTCTACCTTCAGAGTTCATCTCTAACTCATGCAACTCGATATTTATGTTTTCACTTCTTGCTTTCATCTCCTTGTATAAATTATTCGCTATTGATTTAACATAGGACGGAGTGAATAACTAGAACTTATTTCAAACGCAAACAAAAAGTGCGGTTTTCCCTTAGAAAACGATGGAATATGTTTGTTACTATCAATTAACCATATTTACATAGTGCTTACAAAGCTTGAATTATAACTTCTCGATTAATACCTCTAATATGACAATTTGAATTAAGGAAGAAATGATAAGATTGATTGTTACAGGATTTTGGCTTTATAACATAAAATATTAGGTATACATACAGGTCTGCGGGGTGATCCACAAATTTGTTCGTATCTTCCCGTTTAGGTCTGTCAGTCGCATTCGGCTTGTCACCATTTTTCAGTGCTTTTAATTTGTTGGGTCATCCCGAAGATGGCGAGAAGCTGAAACAAGTCCTTTACACTAAACTCTTTTAGGGAGACGAAAATGATGGGAAACGATCAAATTACTAGTTCAAATCACTCCGCAGACAACTTGAAAAAATCTCACAATATTTATAATTAATTGCCTAGATTTTATATTTTGTTCGTAAAATGTTGGATCCAGCATAATTGATCAGTTCATGAGGTTAGAAGATGTCTTTCAAAACGTTAAGCCGTCCTCTTTACGACCTTTATAATACCTACGAATATGGTGCAATCTCCTTATAATATTTGTTAGTTTAAAACTTTTTATCAGAGCACACAGAGCCCAAAGATTTGTTAAGGTCTTCAGGCGTTTTCTCTCCAAGGAGTAGAATCTCAGCTTGCATAGGTTTTCGGACCAACAGAACCGCTGTTTTTTCTTCTCCCAGGCAATATCTATAGGCTTGTTCTTGTAGCTACGAGCCTATACATACGCCTCTATAGCCTGCAGCTTCGTCAGCCACCCTACTATCTCTCTAGTCCTAACGCTTCCTTTGAGAACTTTAACTGTATGTACAGGTTTCAAGCAAGTTTCAAGAAGTGCAGTTATAGAGTAGCCAATTCCATCCAACCTAACGATCCATTTCATAAAATTAACTTAGTAAATTAAGGGAAATGCTGTTTCTATTATTGGAATTTCTATTAATGGGATGTCCGCATTCCAAAGAAAGAAATACTTTTAAGAATAGAATTACTCACACAAATCAACAACAGTCCAAGTGCATTTGAAACACTATTCCAAGATAGATTTTACTTCACCAAAATCATACAGTCACACTGAAGATGCCGAATGCCGAAAGACGTCCGACAAACTAAAGTAAGTTGATAGGTCGAAAATGATCAAAAAATAGAGACTATCAATATGTCTGTAGTGGACGTCCACCTCTTAGGCTCAAATGACCACCAATGACCAATGACATTATCGCTAAATTGACACACAGAGAAAACTTCTAGTCTTCATCCTCACAGGCAAAATTGGTTGATATGCGAAGACCATCGTTGCATAGTGAGACGACTTTTTTGGAAAATCTGCAGCGATTTTAGACATGCAGGTTCATCTCCAGGACGGGCAAACGAGAAGGTCTCGCTTTGTAGATGAGTAATTTCTCGTTCCTAATTTCTAACTTTTATTTGAGATAGGAGTGTTTGTTTTAACAGATATTGAGAATAAATGTGGGATCTTAGGAACGTTGTTATAACTGATTATTTGGATATCGTGAGATGCGGATTGGTGTGACATAAATGTAGAAAAACCTTTTCTTTATCGTGCCAACGTTTCGATCTTTATTGAGATCATCTTCAGGGCTCAAAGTGTTGTTTTCTGAGAAATGTCATTACTACACTTGGTCTCTCAACACGACACGCAAGAATGGCACAGGTACACAGAAGACATACACTTTGAGCCCTGAAGATGATCTCAGTAAAGATGGAAACGCTGGCACGATAAAGAAAATGTTTTTCTGAAACCTACATCACACTAGACCGCATCACACGATTTCCAAACAATCATTAATTAACGGTCACTAAACTCCACACGTTCTTATAACTGTTAACATTACTATGAAGAAACAAAATTTCATTAATTAATTATTTAACTGCGACATGGTTTTTTCAAATTCAAAAATATTGCTCCATTTTGTAGTGTAGTGAATGGTTAGTGGTTAGGATAAAAATATGAGGAATCACTTGTACCTATGTCGCTGAACCATGGGAGAAATTTTCTCAGAATTATTATTTATTTTGGTATTAATTGCGTTAATTCCAGTTTAGCATATTTACCACCGAAAATGGTTTCGCTTTGAGATGAAATGAAAACTAACGAACAAATTATCGTTAGGTGACTTGTCTAATGGGTTCAATTAATTATTACATTGTTGAGCATGTAAGCAGTTTGGTCATTAGTGTCTATTTTTGTGTTATTTGGTTTATAAGTGGCTGACTAGTGTTTTTTCCTCTCTTCGTGCACGGCTTGACGCTGAATTATTCATTTGGTGAAGGGTAACTCTGAGATGATCGGTGATGATGAAACATATAAAACAGATCATCAAGTCCATCCGAATTTAATAACTAATAAAAATTTATCACCGCATAAAAACCAAAGAGTAGTGACATCCAGCATGCTTATTAGGTTGGTTTTATTATAAAAACAATACATCAGCGTTTTACCACTGATCATCGTGTTCCGCCTAGCCTTGTTTTTTAGGAGATCCCATATTAGAAAGAAAGTTGCCAAATATAATTTTTTTAAATATTTCAATATTTTATTACAATTTTTGGTTACAATATGCAATTTGATAAGCGTAAATGTATTTACCTATTTACATTGAGAGTAGCAAATAATCAATATTATTCTCCCACTTCACTTCACTAAGTAAACTTCACTGCCTACTCTTCAGAAAGGAGATTGCGGGGCCATTTCCTCTTGAGACGCCTTTTGGGATTGAAAGGGTGGTTTGTTGGACAGGACTATTGTGTCATTGGGAGAGATTATTCTGGAACTTGCTAAATGTTTGAGGATTTATATTTTGGATAATTTGATATTTTAAGGTTATCAGAGTCATAATTCAGAGCATTTATAATTGATCTAAGGACTTTAGACTGCAAGGATTGGAGAGATTATATTGGGTCTATCTTACCGTTGTATTGGATATTGAAAGGCTTAGCCCCACAGTTCTTATACGATGCCAAAATCGGTTGCAGTAGAGGGTTTTAAACTATATATTTGTTTTTCGTCAATAGCTTGGATTATCGTCCTATAAGTTTGTAGACAACTGTAGCACCTGTTTAGGTCTTGTCATTTCAGTCGTACATGCTGGTTCCACGTAGAGTGTGAGTCTAGGTTGGGCCCAAGATTTGGGGATAGGAACGTTATTGTGAACGATTTGCTTCGGAGTGTAAAGTGACATGGACGCACTTGCTTATTGCTATAAACGCGACATGTCCTTGCAGATCTTGCGAAGCAACCGCAGGATCGGGGTTGGAGGCTAGTAGAGCTGTCATAAAAAAAAGATCAAATATCAAATCAAAAGACCAAAAACTTCCGGTATTCATCAACTGGTACCACATTATGCAAAACTTTCACAACTCCCATTTAAAAAAAAGACCCATTCATCCCGGTACGAGTTGGAGTCACGTTTTCACGGAATAGTCGAATAAAACAGAAAACACGAACTGGGAGAAATATTATTCGAGAAGTGAAAAGGACAGACGCCGTCTAAGAGGCGCACTGATTTTAAATCTCTGATTTAATATGTCCAAGGCGGTGGGAAACCACCTGTCGCACACCTGCCCCGTTGCACTTTCACCGACGGTTGCCGGTTTTAGTGGCTCGGCTACCTTAAACGGAACACCATGGGTCAAACAGATGAACCAAGGGAACGCTGCTTTAAAAAAGGGCTGATACAATTAAAAAAAAACCACTTTTAGATATATTAAATATGACCGTTTGTATAAATATACAAACTTGCTGAAAGATAGCATACATTTTCGGGATTAGTATTGTGATTCAATATTACAAATTTAAACATAAAGTTTTGATATTTTAACGATTCTTATAAGTTTAAAATTATTATTAAACATATTTGCATTATGTGTTTAGAAAAGCGCATGTCAAAGCTTTGTAAACTGCGCAAACTCATACAAATTTTGTATCGACAATATATTATTTTACAGGATAATTCTCGTAGTAGATTCATAATTCTACCAGGAATACTATTTTTACTACAGTTAGTAGAATGGTGAAGCAACTTGTCAAGTAACTGGGTACAGAAAAAAATGGTTTGTCCATCTTCGTTTCATCCATTTCGCCATTTTGCCATCTGCAGTGTGTCTATATGGTTACAGACAAACAAATGTAAGTCCTGCACACGCACCACACCTCCAACCGTCTTATATAAGAGTTTTTTTTTAAATCACATAGACACATCGAAGATGGCGAAATACGAAACTCATCTGACAGACCAACACAGCGAAGATAGGCAGAACGAGATTCGTCCGAGGCCAAAACACTCACTTTGTTTCACTTCGATCATCGAACAACGCTCAACGAACTGCTATTAAGTTATTATAAATGTGTGGTGGTTAATGACCGTCAATCGACAATTATTCAGAAATCGTGAGATGCGGTCTGGTGTGATGTAGGTTTCAGAAAAACAATTTCTTTATCGTGCCAACGTTTCGATCTTTATTGAGATCATCTTCAGGGCCTGGGATTACAAACATTGTTTACATTTAACAAATAGAAGTAGGATGTGCAAACAAGTGAATTTATGCACTGCAAAATATATGTTTTATATTCAATCAAAGTATTTCTACTCACTCAAAGTATATGTCTTCTGTGTACTTGTGTCATTCTTGCATGTGTTGAGAGTGCCAGTGAGGTGTTGCTGTTTTGTGTTGGATTTTGAAGAGGATTTTTTCTTCCCCACCCCTTAACAGTCGAACATATACAAACACAAAACAACAATATCTCACTGGCACTCTCAACACGACACTCAATGACACAAGTTCACAGAAGACATATACTTTGAGTGAGTAGAAATACTTTGAGTGAATATAAAAAAATATTTTTTGCAGTGCATAAATTCACTTTTTTCACATCCTACATGTATTTGTTAAATTTAAACAATGTTTGTAAATCCCAGGCCCTGAAGATGATCTCAATAAAGATAGAAGCGTTGGAACAATAAAGAAAATAAGAAAATGTGTTTCTATAACCTACATCACACCAGACCGCATCTCATGATTTCTGAATAGTTATATAAATAAATGTACTAAACAAGAATTAGAAAATTAGAACAAAAAACAATATTGGTTCAGACAAGCAGTTTGGTCGTACCAACGGCTATAGACGTATCATAATAATCGGAAACTTGCCATCTTGAGATCATTAATCAATAGATACAGGTTGTCATGAGCGTAGGTCTGCCCATCATCAGGGACTTCAGAAATTAAAAATAGTAATATTTAAGAATTCTCAAATCACAGTTATGCTGTGGGTATTGATGTAAATTCTAATTTTAATTATCTTGCGCTGACTATTTTCCCTTGGCCGTGTCTCTACTGAACATGGTAAAATGCCGAATTATGTCTGACAGCCGACCCAGCTACGGTAGGCAGAAAAATGATCAAATTACACCTCACCCCCCTGCCGACTACCGTAGGATACACGAGCCAAAATACTGAATCAATAATGTAAACTAGTGAGGGTAGACGGACCCAGAAAAGTGTCGACCCGTTCAGCGTATGATACCGGCTTGCATACCAACATGCATGCACACTCGGTAATCTAAGCTAGTGAAATCTCCATTCAAGGTGAAAGTTACTAACGGATCAATAAATCTGAATGGACAATTATTCGTCGAGGTGAGAACAGAAAGTGCCTCGGATTCAAACTTGATGAAAAGTACCTGGGCATACCGTATCGAAAAATGAAGCAGTTATTGTAGAAAAGGTTTTCAGGTTTTCAGATCATGTATATTATACAAAACATATATACTTACATACATAGCGAAATAATAATAACAAAGTCACCGAGGAGATAGATACTAGGTTGATCGGAGCCGATGAAGCAATAAATTAATATTTTATTTTAAATAGCTAAGAAAAAACATGAGATTTTTTCTTGTGGTATACGGGGTGAATCATTTTGGTCTGTCATCATTTCTCCATTTCCAGTACTTTTAATTTTAGGTCAAATTGAAGATGGCGAGGATAACCCAGTTAGGTTAGACATAATATTTGGCAACGACCAAATTACATATAAAAAATTGAATATTTGTTATGTAAAATGTATATGAAAATTTCCCACTTATATTTATAATTTTTCAAAAAATCCCTACCGTTTCTAACTTTTACACTTAAACTGATATATTTTTCAAAGGTGAAATGCTTACGCAAGAAAGCCAACATTAACAAAATTACAGCCCGTTTATAACCTCATTAAAACAAGTCTCTGGTATGAAAAACAAACAAAAATAAATCATGCCGAACGGACACTTTCATGTTTTCTGTTGGAATATTATCAGGAAGCCTTCGGGCATCTGAGAAACCAGTCAGTTCCGCCGATAGCGCTACGCTTAATAGCCAACATATAATTATGCATTCAGCCCAAATCATAAACAACCTACTGTAATATGCCCAAGATTCGATTTCGACAAATTTTACAACGTGTAGATATAAAGGACTTTTTTAAACTTAAAATAATATTGTTTTGCCCATTGATGTTTGATTCCATGATAATTTAACATGCCCACAAATAAAAAATAATAGAAAGTTAAAATATCTTTTAAAAATATGCCGTTGCTGTTTTGTTCATAAAATATTTCAATTATATCTCATACGTTTATTTAGGATCTAGATACAGGGTGTCTGATCAGGTTTCCTGAATGTTGAGCAGTTCTTGCCATATGAGGTCGAACGCCGGGTAAAAACGGTATTCTAGTCGTAAAAATGCAAAGTTAGAATGTAGCGCTACAATGGTCCACTTAACAAAGCCTTGCGAACTGTAAAAGTTTTGAATTGCTGTTCTTCTAAATTTAGTATCCATTTCACACCGCGGTACGGACAAATTCGTCGTGTTGTAATCACTTATCTTCTCTTGAGCAATACTGTGAGACCTGCAGACAGCACTGAAGATGGCGGAAAACCTGCCGGATATGACCAGAGAAGATAGGAATATCAAAACGATCGGAATCTACCAAACTACTTTCTTGACATGGCTCAAACGCTTGATCGGTTATGAAAGCGTTTTAGTTACTTACTAATACTTAAATCTTACCTGTATAACGGCCAACATGGAGGGTTGCACCGTGGTTTCGAAGACCAGCTCTCTGGTTTTGCTTTTGGAAATGCTGCAGGTCTGGTCTTTTGAGCAAAAAACTACATACATTTTTCATTGTGGAAAGTCTGAATTAATTTTGACGCTTGGCCAAGCTTCATTTCTTATGTTCTTATCCTACAATAATATCTATCATCTTATTACGGGATTTGGGCTCTTGCCTCCATATTCCTCACGAGGCAAAATCTATAATACACTTGTATGTTAGTAGTAAAAAATGTTGGATTTTAATTTTCTTCGTGATTTTTAAACACTTACTCGTTTTAATGTGAGGGGAGAATTGCCCACATTTTTTGCCATTACTACAAAGAGGGTTTGTGGATTTTGCTGAAGCATCTCTCAGGGGGCTTACCCACCTTACAGTCCCATTAAATATGTTGTTCCCCAGGGGAGCATTCTAAGGCTATCATATTCACATTATACATAGCCCACATTCCTGTCCCCCCTAAAATTTTGTACCGAGATCCTTCCTGGACTATTAACTTTATCTCAATTTCGGTCAGTTTTGGTCTCGCATATGGGGATAAAAATAGATAAAACCCTATCTACTGAAATCATCATCAAAAGACCGGGTATAACCGACGCTAAAGACTACTACTTAAGTTTCTTAACCAAAGATCAACTTACAAACCGGTATGAACGTCCCGAATTGAAGTATGCGGATCGATAAAAGCATCAAATTCCTATAAAATCCAATTCACCCCATCAAAAATCTTTACAAAAATCCCACACTTTTGTCTTTACATACCAAACAATCAAAAATGACATCCTCATCCCATTAATAATTAATACTATTAAATTCCGATATAAAACCTTTAATTTAAAAAAATCTTTATACTGATTTACTAGCCAAACATCTGTTGACTTATGATACATAAACATAAAACTGATTGATCCAATTCGAGTGAGTGTCCGTTGGATGAATGTTGTTATTGTACTAAGTTTAGTCACACTTATTCGTTCCTACTAAAAGCCGTTATTGAAATAATAATCATACAAAATAAATAAATAATGAAAAATGTTTCTCGTAGTCGTCTGAAAAGAAAATCAAAACACCTGTAGCCAATCCTCTGAGTAGCTGTTGAGCTGATCCGAAAGCGGTTTCGTTTCTCAAGTCAGACATTTCTCTTATATTTTGGCATAGCGAATACTTGACTTCAAACGTGTTTTGTATCTTTTCAAAACGAGGAAGTGCAGAATGTAATGTTTATTTAAAAAAGCAGCCAGGTGATTTTTTTTTCGAACCTGTGCTACTTCATTTTTCAGTAGTCTCCTTTGTGAAGTTTTAATATAAACGAGTTTTATTTTTTAGACGGAAGACGGAAACTCAATACTCCATTTCCTTATAAAATTTTTTGAATGAAAAATATTCAAAAAAGGAAGATTTGAAAGGTTCCAGGATCAATACAGAAACGGAGAGTGATGTGTGGCGTTTTGTTAAGCTTTAACATAAAAACTTTTTTTTTTCAATTAATCATTTTATGGAAGGTTTTGGTTGAAATGAAAAAGTTGGTGTCACGAGCGGGATTCGAACTCACGACCTACGGCACAGTATGCCACTGCTCTAACTAATCGAGCTATCGTGACTTCTAGCCGAAGGTCGTGGATTCCAATCCCGCTCGTTACCTTAACTTTTTCATTTCAACCACAACCTTACATAGAAAGATTAATTGAAAAAAGTAATTTGGTCATTCGGGCCACTAAATATAATGGATTTAATAAAAGATTATGAATAGTGTTAATAGTGATTTCGTAGTCCGATTGACCAGATAACTTCTTTTGATTAATTAATCTTTCTGTAAGGTATTGGTTAAAATAAAAAAGTTAAAGTCACGAACGGGATTCGAACCCACGATCTTCGACCAAATCGCCGCTTCATAACCACTTGAGCTGTGACTTAGATCCACTCGGACACCAACTTCAACTCAACCCATCTTTTTAAATTTTCCCTCTTTTTTGCCATTTTCCAAATATTGTGTAATCTATTCGATTCTCGGCTGGTTCGAAACCCGCTCGTGTCGCTGGCTTTTTTGCACCTTGCATAAAGATTAATTAATCGATATAACTTATGTTGTCAATCAGACCGCGAAATCTAATGGATTTCATAAGTAAAATGAAGTATATCTTCCCTAAAGCTTTGCGTGGCCATTCCATTTGCCGCCGAGATTCGAATAGATTATTTAAAAAATCGGTAAAAAGGAAAGAAAATTTGTGAGGCGGATTGAGGTGGGAAGTTTGTGTCCGAGTAGACCGAAGTTACGATAGGTCGTGGTAGAGCAGCAGTGTATTTTCACCGGTACCCAGCCGAAGGTCATGGGTTCGAATCACGCTCGTGACACTGGCTTTTTATCTCAACCAATACTTTCCATAAAAATTAATGAATTGAAAGAGTTAACAGTGTTTTAATTTACACTTGATAATGAAATTTAGTTTAGTTCCAAAGGCAACGAAAGGAATAGTTTTAAACGAAAGGATAAAATATTCAGTACACGGTGAATATCATGGGGAAAATAGGATTGAGGCTTAACTGACCGGTAGTTGAACTGAAAGAGCAAGTGGATCAGGTGGGGGCAGGTAGTCGTGTGTGCAAGAAGACCGGTTGTCTTTATAATTGAACAACTTAGTCACGACCGCAGAGATCACCCTGGCAAATATAACGAGAGTGCCACCGGCCGCTAGGCCCTTTATTTGATATATAACTCCCACTCTTGTGTTTTTGACCATGGGAGCTTAAATTTTGAACAGAGGACTTTCGAAAAGTTCCGTTGTTCTTTCAGACCCCGGGGAATTTAATGGTTTTTTTTCCAAACGGGTGAAGCGTTTTGATTTATATGGGAGCCCTTTTAAAATGAGACCGCCTTAAAGGTCAATTTGCGCAATTTATCAGGCTAATTGATCGCTTCGCTTCTGAGATTTAAACACGCCCATCACGGAGTATTGTGAGAATATTGAAATTTATAAATTTTATAAGGAGATCGAAAGACATCTGAACAATGAAGTGAATCTAGTGTAACGGACTGGCCAGGTTTGATCTCGTCCTCTGGAAATTAAATTTTCAATTTCATTATACTTCGAAACCTTAGATTTCCAAACAGTGAATCGATCTTCATATTTATTAACTTTTTAAATTATTAATTAAAGTTTCAAAGTCCTGATGAAAGAGGATTCCTCGAAAGCACTTTAAAGGAACTGAATGTTTTCTTTCCAATTAGCCTTAACCCCGAACGTTATTTAATGTTAAATTATAAGAGTGAAGGCTGAAAAGTGATAACTATTTGGGGTGTTATAAATTTTCACAGGTATTCTGTGTTATATGAAAATAATTAGCCTCCCAGGGAAAACACGAACAAAACAAAAAAATATCCGTATTTTGATAACAATCGAATCAAAAATGTAAATAAACACTGATTCAACATAAGAAATGTACGCACTTTAAAATTTTGTTATTTACATATATGAATGATAAATTAACATGTAAATTTCCTTCGATACTAAACCAATTAGTAAAGGAATTTCGAAATGTAAATGGGTTGTCCTGTAAATTGCACGCTTTAACAATTCCAGTTTTTATATTGTTAAAAATGAATGAATATAACATAATAATATGGTTCAGGATGAGCAGCAACAGGGGAAAGATAGGCGCAAATTAATTAATAAATTCGTCCAAGGTAGAGAAATTTCGTGGGATCCAGGAGTTATATATATTTTTGAGATACGCCAATAAAATAGCACAGTGTAACCACTTGTTATGGAAAATTGGCCTTTGTTTTTGTTTGTATTTTGTTATTTTCTGGGATTACAGGTATTGTAATGTTCAACATTTTGTTGTTGTTCCTGCGTAAAATTAACAGTTTTCGTACATACTTGAACAGTATTTAAATTGTATTAGCATTGTATTATTCTAAGAGTTATTAAAACAAGTTTGCTATAACTATTTTATAAATATTTGCACTAGTCTTTATTGCTTTGATAATAAAAATTCAAACTCGGCTGAAAAGATTTTGCAAAGACTCCTTTTTGATGGACATGCAATTTGATCTTTTTCTGCCTATTCTCCCTAGGTTGGCCTATCAGAGGTATTTCACCATCTTCAGTGCCTCTATGTGATTTCTGTGATATCAAACTTCTCGAATTATGTTTTGACGGTCTAAAAGATGTTGTTGTTTTGTACGAGCAGTCCTTTCTTAAAAATTCGATTCCCAGGAACAACGTTCCCCTTGCCCAATTTATTATGAAACGAATAGTCATCTTGGAAAGGATAGAGAAATAATAATTAAAAAAAAAACAACATCACATCCTGGTAGAATTTTAACGAGGAGGCGATTGGCAAAAGGAAAGTTTTGGGGCATACCAAATTTCAAAAAACGTATTTCCATCAAAAATAGGATAAAAAATTAAGCCATTGGTTCAGTGGCAATCTATCCCAGGAGGGACACGAAAAAATTCACGACCACCACAACTTCAAACAGATTAAACTTAGATTGTGTTAGGATTCTAATTTTTAGACTTCTGACTGGACACTACAAATTCTGGAGACATACATGTGTATTCGGAGCGACAGAAACATTCCACATGCACATATTATACCAGGAAGAAGAAGAAACTGCGGAAAATGTTTGTGCGGAGGGTGCTGGCAAATCCAAGGCCTGAAGGATACACACGGAAACTTTTACAAAGCTTTAGATTTCATAAAAATCCTTAAGCTTAAGGAAGAGCTATAGATAATATAGGAAATTTTACAATAGGCAAAATATTGGTCGCGGTGCCAGGTGGAAAAGAAGGTCCTTTTAACCTTAACATTAATATCATCCTTCTGAAAGGCAATTTCTTATCTCATTCCGTTTAACTGTTTAAACGATATGCTGATTCAGCGTTTAAAGGGAGGAAAGTAAATTTTTTCGTGTGGCCTGCGGCATTTTCATTTTGCCAGCGAGATTTCAAAGATTTCTTTTATAAGGTCGTGTTGAATGGGGTGAGGGTTACATTTGTTAGTTAGAAATCACAGAAATAGGTTGATAACGAAATGTGCAAACGCGTCAGGCAGAACAACAGCTTTCACAATATTTTTCCAGCTTTTGAGATGTTAATCATAGTTAAAATTTGTTTTTGCTTTTATTTTTTCTATGTGAACTTTTTGTTAGTAAATTTTCCTGTTTTTATATAGAATATATTCGTGCATTTGAAGATCCAAAGAGTTTCAGGAACAATCGAGACGTTTAAGACAAACGTTTGAGTCACACCCAAATAACAGAACACCTGCCACTGCTGGGTATTCATAAATTTGTTCCTATTGAAGGGGGCCCCGGAGAAACATCATCACGTTACCCGTTTGACACCGTTAAAACGAATCTGTAACAAACAAGGGGAATTAATTATTTCAAGCTAACAAATTTCCCTTTCTCGGCGGACGATCAGGAGCGGGCATACCGATGCACAAAATACTCGGAGGAATTTACGATCCCAGCGTTTCCTCACGGCTTGGATTTTAAAGCATTCCAGCTGTATCAATTAAGCGCTATTGGTTAACGCGGCAGTGATGATGCTGTTGAAAATTCCTTTTGATTTTCAAATAATGTAGCGGCTGATTTAATCCTTTCGTGGGAGATTTTCATTTACAAAGATACAATTTATAACGGGAAAGCTAATTTACAAAGTGCAGATTTTGGCTTTCTAACTTTATCTTTGGTGTAGTCTTGAATTTTGAAGAGAATACGAATGAAAGTATAACTCAAACTAAAGCTAGAGTTTATATCATCCAATAAAAAAACCATATATTGATGTGAATAAATATGAAAATCCTGTAAATAATCCTGAATAATGAATTGTGTCTTTTGGGGGGATATCAATCTAACAACGCATATTTTGTATTAAATAATTACACATTAATCCGGTATTCGCTATTGTTTTCTTTTTTTATTCGAAGCGATATCTTTTTTTTGATACTCTCTTTTTTGATACCAGCACTCCGTTTCTCGTGGTGTCTAACCTTTTTTCTTTAACTACATCTCCCCCGGTTATGACCTCTCTTTTTCATTTTCTTAAATCTTTCAGTCTCTTTACACAGTTTTTACCAAGCTCATCATTTTATTTCTCTATTATCCGCATATGCTGTTTTCTGCTAACCCTTCAGTTCCCGAAATAACGATTTCTCTCTTTTATTCTCCAAGTCTTTGTTTCTATTATTTTCTTCATCATTTGCACTCTTTATTGAACTTCGTAAACACAAACATCACACACACACACACACACACACATTACGATGGTTTTTTAAAACTTCTTCCACCTTTTCTTTATTCTCTTAGCAATATTTTTCTCCATGTTTCTTTCCTTTGTTTCATGACTTACTTTTCTCCCTTCTCTCTCTCTCTCTCTCTCTCTCTCTCTCTCTCTCTCTCTCTCTCT
>CM077099.1:13658512-13676588 GCA_039619505.1 Cimex hemipterus | reverse complement strand
TCTCTCTCTCTCTCTCTCTCTCTCTCTCTCTCTCTCTCTCTCTCTCTGTCTTTCCTGATTTTAATGATTTTATCTAGTGATGGCGGAAGGTGAGATTCAAATCTACATCTGAACTGCTCAAAAATTAATAGGATTATTTGTAATTTATTCTTATTCTATTGATTTTAATTAAATTAACTGATATATTCCTTTCAGTTGGATATAACAAACTAGAAAATACAAAATAAAAACAAGCAAATACTAATTCTCATTTGTAATAACAGATTTACTTACGAATAGTAAACATGAAGATTATTATTTTTGTAAACAAATACGTTTTCTCGTAGGTTCTCTATTTTAATCCAGTTGCACTTTCTTTTAACAATGGAAGGACAACATCTTGAACCAGATATCGCAGAGGCAGTTGGCGTTTGTCAGATCGTGGTCTCCCGGGTTTTATTTAATATTCCGAGAGACTGAACTTCCGAAAAGAGGCTTCAGACTTTTCAGAGCATTAGGACGCTAAGGGAGAGCAGAAATATTTTCATTGCTGCCAGACGGAAGTTTGCCTCACATCCCTTTGAGAAGACCTGCAACAAGAGCCCGCCACCAGCCGCTCAAAAGAATATAGTGCAGTTGGAGTCTAGAAAAGAACACCAATTTGGAATGCTGTTTTGCTTACTGATGAGTCGCGTTTCTCTGAATAGGGACAGCAAGGGCTCCTGTTTGTGCTCCATTAAGTTTTTTTTTAATTTAATGGCCTCATGAACTTTGCATATCTAGCCAGACTCTCTATAATTATTTATTTTTGCGTGTTTGTTTTTGGGGGGAGGGTTATCGTGAAAAAAGGGCCAGAGGCAACGGCGAGAATCGAACCCGCGACCGCGGGGTCTACTAGCCGAGAGTCTCTCACGCTAACCACTCGGCTTCTGCGCTTGGATTTTTTCTGGAGGACGACTTGACTCTATATTATTGAAGCCAACCTCTCCGCAGTCCGTTATGTCCGAAAAATTATCGGGGAACACATCCCTCAAACCAGGGATCCGAATGTCAGGGATTTTCGATTTCTGGGTGATAATACCAGACCTCATGGAGGCAGAGTTGTGGAGCAACTTACATGGCGTGAAATTCCTTATGAAATTAGTGACATGCTTATTAACAGTATGCCTAACATGTGCACAGAGGTTGTAGCTACAAGAGAACATCATACACGGCATTAAGTGTTTTAAAAAATTCTTGTCACCAACAAACAAAATTATAGAATTTTGTAGCTTTTTTATTTTGGTATTTTTAAAAATCACTGATTAAATTTACCTTCAGCAAAAAATTAATAATTTCTAATACATTTTAATGTAACTTATCATAAAAATGCTACAAAATTGGCAATATCCCTATACTATTTTGAGCAGATTACATTTATAACTATATCCTAATAACTAATATAATGTTGTTATAGTTTTGCATAAAGAAAATGGTTGTGATTGAGTGAAACAAGGACGGGATCTGGATTCTTTCAGTAGGAGGAACAGGCAGGCTTGGTGGTCGCGTGGCGGAGTGTGCCCGAAAGAAGTCGAACCGAGGCGGATGGAGCCGAGGCGGCACGGGTCCCCGGCGCTCGTGACCCTCAAGGATAACCGATGTGGGAGAAAAACCAGAACTGCTCCGGACCGAGAGTCTTAGATTAGAAAAAGGAAGGAGAAGAAGGAAAGAGGAATAAAAAAAAAAACAAAAAAAAGAAAGAGAGAACTGAGGAGAAAAAGGATAACCGGCTCTGCCGGATGACCTGCTCTTTCAACAGGGGATATTACGTTTTACAGAGCACTACATTTTTCACTCGATGGAGTTTTATAAAAGGTGATTTCTTGCGATTAACAACTGGAACGAAATCGTTTTTGAAAAATTTATTTAACATAAAAACATACGATTCCTAAAAATGAATTTTTTGGTGAAGTTAAATATTTCAATTGGACATAACTATCAAAGGGCGGTAGTTAATTTGCACTGAACCGTTTTCGTATTGGAAATTAAATTTTGCAAACGAATTCAGCAACAAAAGAAAGGAAAGTAAAAGTAAAAAATTAAGCAATACAACGAATTAACTGGTTTTACTGTGTCGTAGTTTTGGAAATAGTTTCTTATTTAACATGAAAAGGTATTAAAAAATTTATAAAATAATCTAAAATTCTTTAAATCTGTTTTGTCATAATAGAATATATACTATAAGTTAATATATAGGAACGTAATTTCTATTATTGAGCAACTACTAATTGAAATTAATTAACAGGATTTAAATTTGTTTGAGGTTTGAGGTTCGCGGTTCCTGGGATAAAGATTTTATATTTTATTTTCAAGATCAATTTAATTGAAATGAAAACATTAAACTTTTGTTGAATGTCTCACAACATTTGCAAATTTTTATCTAAAAAGACTACAATACTACAATATATATTATATACACACACACAAATCCACGGTAGTTGTGATACCTAATATATTTCCTTTTTTAAGTAGGAATTATCAGACGGAATCTAAAATTTCTGTTTGTTGTGATCGTTATTTTATACCGACCTATTTCTCCAGGTTGTGAACAATTTTTGACCGTTACGTTGCTTTCATAAGAGAATACGCATGTCACGGAACACCGCCGCAAACCTACCGAGGAATATGAATAATTAAATGCAGCCCTCTTGTATTCTAGACAAATTTTACCCTGTTTGACATAACTGTACAATTATGGGATAAAAATGTGGTTAATGTGTTCTGACTTTATGACAGTCATATTAAGGGTTACAATTTAAAGTTTAACTTTTGATATTTTACATTTTAATGAATTTTTCTGTCGCTAAATAAATTGTAGTATCGCTTTTGATGATTGGAAAATGTAATTAATTTAATGAAACAATCGCCCACTTTTATTAATTTTGCGCTTGTAATGTTGATAATATTTTGTGTTTTCTGAAATGACTAGGTCAAAATATAAGCGTATATGAAAAAGGGAGGACACGAATTTATAGATAGAAGAAGTGAGAGATAGAATAGAAGGACAGAGAGAGAGTGAGAGAGAGACAGAGGGAGAGAATAATAAACAACACCAAATTTATACAAGTATTTTCAAACTACTTTTCGATAGGTAACAGGCTATTACCATAATTTATTATGTTAGTATGTACGACGCTATGTAATAATATTTATTTGATGATTTGTATATTCAATGATAATTGAAATGAATTTTTTTTCTGTAAGTTCACCTAACTGTTCTACATCGGCTGTGAAGTTTTTAAATAAAATGGTCGCTAAGCAAACGGTAAAAATTCACGATAGAAGAACAATATTTTAAACATTCAGGGCAGGTATTCTATTATTTTCGAATGGTACTAGTTTTATTCGAATGTTCATTTTTTCATGGCATCCTTTTCTGATGGAATTATTACAGCGCGCGACGGACCACTGTCCGTGATTCGAAAGAATGCCAGTATCTGCAGTGCGTTCCGAACAATTATTGTTGAAAAATCCGCCGTGCATCGATTAGCGGCATCCTGTGTGTACTTAGTCTGGCCGAAAAGCCATACAATGCAAAGGTCTGGAACAGACATGCTCGTGATTTATATCCACCGTCTGACGATTAGTTGTGTATATTTCCTAGGGGAATTGCTCACAATCTAGGTTGTGTAGGAATGGCGTGCGATGAACGTTTTATTTCTTTTCACAGCAGTGTGGAAAACTAGCTACACAGTTTGTTAACACAATAATGTATTGTTTTGTACATATATGATACAAAGGGAATTTCGTACATTGAAACTGTATGCGTAAATAATACAAAACTACTTCATTCCTGCAAATCATGGTCTTTATAACCATCTCACGTGACAGTGTATCAGTTAAAGTATATCTTTATATCAATATCATTTATTGGATCGTGTAATCAGAAGCGTATTTGTGAAGCTAGCGCGGGTCTGGGTTCGAGTACCGGCAGTCCCTTAGAGTTTGATTTGATTTAAATTACTTGTCTGCGTATTTGAACGTGGAGTCCTTCTTCATTTAAGGAATTACGTTATTTTTACGAAATCCATCATATTTCGTGGCCCGATTGACCAAATAACTTATTTCAATTAAATAATGTAAGGTATTGGTTGAAATGAAAAAGTTAGTGTCACGAGCGGGATTCGAACCAATGACCTTCGGCTAAATCCGCCGCTGCTCTACCACTTGAGCTATCATCACTTAAATCCACTCTGACACCAACTTTCCATCTCAACCTTCTTTTCGAGTTTTTCCTCCTTTCTGCCATCTTCAAACTAGAAAGGAAGGTTGAGATTGAAAGTTGGTGTCAGAGTGGTTCGAAATGATGATAGCTCAGCGGGGTATATAGCCGAAGATCGTGGGTTCGAATCCCCCTCATGACACTCTAGTCTTTCATTTCAACCAATACCTTACATAAAAATTGATTTATTTTTATCATAGGACTAAACGGTTGGTTACACCTATAAAGTGCCATAAAAAGAATTTTAAGAAAGACGTTCATAAATATTCGAATGATAACTGAAACATTCATTAATAAAATCACAACTTAAGTCAACAGCACGCGACTGACATGTCCGTTGAGATTTATTAAAGAAAAATGATATAAAGAAGAGTAGATTGGCGTTGTATTTAAAACGGACTGGTTTGAACGATCAGGCGCGTGGGCAGGGGCCAGTACATGAATAAAATATGCCTTCCACTTAATACTTTGCGTTGTAGTGACTTCCTCATTACTACAAGCATCGGGATACCTGTTATGTACAGTCGAGCTTCAAACTTGTTCTTTGCTTGTCGAGTTTATATTCTCGCGCCTAATACGTGGGAAGCAGCAAAAATATAAAAAAGAAACTCGCAGAAGTTAATTAAATTGGGCCTTACATTCCTCCCCATCGTTACCTACAAGAAGATTTATTTTAATTCTATAAAAAACAAAATTGGGCAAGTTGTAAGGAAAATTTAGAATTTTTGGTTCGATTGACGAAATAACTTCTTTCAATTAATCTTTGTCTTTGTCAGGTATTGGTAGAGATAATGTTACGAGCGGGATTCGAACCCACGACCTTCGGCTAAATACGCCGCTACTCTACCACTTGAGCTATCTGACTTCGATCCACTTGGACACCAACTTCCCACCTCAACCCACCTCTCTAATCTTCCCTCGTTTTGGTCTTTTTTCAAACTCGAAAGAAAGGTTGAGATGGGTTTATTTAGCCGAAGGTCGTGGGTTCGAATCCCGCTTGTGGCATTGGCTTTTTTATCCCAACCAATATTTTACATAAAGATTACGTAAAATGTTATTAAATGGACACAGTAAAATAACGATGAATTTATTGTGGTTTCATCTGACTGAACAAAGTCGTACCAGTAGGTCCAGGCTGAACAATGCAAAATATAACACTGTTTAAAGGAAACTTCTGACGGCTTTATTAACTTGATGAACATTTATTTAGAGAACAGGCCAAAAGTGTAAATCAGTTTTTGAAAGCATAACGACGCATTATGACTGTATAACGTTAAATTTTTACCACGGATAAGAATGCAATACGAGTGATTTATATCCTGTGAAAATCAACGGACGTGATAATTGATGTCGGTTAAGGAAGAGTGCTTTTGTTCCATGCCAGAAGTGAGATATAAAGCCGGCGAAGCGTACCTGGTTAGATTACAATCTTTGGGAAACACTGCTTACCCTTTGCCCTGCTCCAGTTCTCCCTTCATCCTTTGTTTATAAATTAAGTTCCCGGTCACAATCCGTTTGCATACCTTAGTGTTAACCACATTGCATATTTTATTTCGTTTTCAATGGAGTTGAATAGATTTTTAGCCTCTGAGATCCATTTGAATGAATGTGTTAAAAGCAAAATAGAAAATGTTTTATTTTTAACTTTATATTGTTTTTTTCTTCTTAGGTTGGTTTCTTAGTTAGTGAATAATCTATTCTAACTCAGCATTTTAGTTTACAAGATCTATCTATTTACAAGGGGCATTTTCAAGAAAAATTTTGTTTTCAAAGGAGAAACTAATAGCTTAGTTCCTTCACAGCTGTTTGTCTGTTTATCTTAATTTTATTTATAAATAAAATATTTATTATCACCTAGTTGTAATTTTATTAGTGAAAAAACAGACCATGCCATGTAATAAAATATTTGAATAGTAAAACAACTATACAGGGTGTTCTTGCTAGATGGCCTCGCTAAATTTCACATGAACAGATAATATTATTAAAAAATGTATATGTAATATTTTTCAGTTTCGTAGAAAATTTTTATCTTTTTGAAAAAGATTATCCAGGGTCAACAAAACAAAAAATTACATTTAACCAAATTAAAAGCAAGTTCTTCTTGTTGAAAAATAAAGGCCTCAAAAAATTAAATTCATAAAACATTTCAGCACTATATAAGACCTGAGTAAAATATTTTGAAAATCTCTTTTCCAGAATCAAATATGGCTTAGTTTTGCGATAATACACTTTTTGGCAATCGTTACACCTTTTAAAGCACATTAGGTTGATTCTCTTGTCCTTTCAGTCCAGGTTTTTAAGCCTTGGAAACATTTTTGTTTCAATTTTGTTAGGAAATTTAATTATTGTACTATCTTATAGTTTGTTTCCAATAAATCTTTTATTCCATCATCACCGCTGAGATAAAAATCAAATTGCACTAAATTATACATCTTTCCGGACTCATAGACACAGGATGACAAGAGGATCTTTAACGTCCGTACCTAGGCTATATAGAGCCCTTACAGGACATTCCAATTCTCAAAGTGGGAGCTGACGCACCGTCGCCTAAGCGTTGATTTAGAGGCTTCGCACCCCGAAGGGCTGTTACCACCTCGCTCCCACCTCGTCAGAATAAGAGAAGGCGAGCTCCATCTCTCTGAGTGTAGAGGCTCCTTCAGCGTAGAAACTTTCGGGAACGCCCCGACAACTGTTTCGGATTTAAGTGAGATTGCTACCCACCCCCTAGGTGAGCACTGGCTACGGTCACAGGTCTCGGACCGTGCTAAGCCTACACCTGCTAAGCGCATTCGAGGGACGCCATAGGCCGAGCCCAGGTGGTCCGATCCTTCGCTTCCCCAAGGGTACCACGCCGGTCATACGCATAACTGTGCAAGCACACACGATCTTCGAGCACCGCCGATTCACTATCCACACCGAGCGCTCGCTCACGCATTCGAGGGGTTAAGGCATGATCATTACGTCTTCAACGCTTACATGCTGTCACCCGACCAGCGTCCCCATGAATCCGGGGTGGTACGCTGGTCATGCGCTAGCTCACGAAGGTAGAAGACAGCCTCTGCCTAAGTTCACGCCAGGGGCGTCACCACGAGCCACCACGAATCCAACCTGAGTTGTGACTGGGCCGAAACTAAATTATACATCTATAAAAGATAAACTTTTTATTGGTATGTTGTAAACTTTATAGTTGTTACATACATAAGTATTTTTTTAACGATGATTCGCAACCGCAGCGGTTATATCAACCCTCGGGGTGTTGGTGTTTTTTAAAAAAAAGCCCATTTGTAAGTAGTCGGGTTCGAATGCAAGGTCGTTGGATTCGAACCCGGCACATTTACCATACAGTGTTGTGCGCCTAAATCGTTGTGCCCACCGACGCCCCTTACATACGTAATTGGGAAATGTTGTATAAATAAAGAATATTAATCGAGCAAAAAATTGATATAAAATCAGCAAATGTGAAAATTAAGAAACATATCCACAAAAACCAACTATTGCAGATTTATCTATATTTCCAATACACTTTTACCGTCAGTGAACCATGTTGAATCGGCACTGGGTATATTGGGCGGGTTACTTATTGGGTCCTGCCACATTCGCGGTTTTTTTAAATATTCATACACGAATGAAAGAATGTATAAAGAAGATTTACAATGCTGGTGTTTATTATTTTGGAGGCGGACGAAAATAAAATTTTTATCAGCACTTAAAACGTTAGTGATTGCACTGTTAATTTCAGGAGTGGCTATTTCCATATAAATCGAAATAAATTTCTTTCTTCTTCACTATAATTTGATCTAATAGTTTTATTTTGACATTTGAAACATTTAATTTCATAGCTACGCAAAAATTTCTCAATTTTTTAATATCATGTTGTTTATTAAGCTGAATAACATTATGTTGCTTTCCTTTGAAGTATAACGAACCAGTGCGAATAGCCAGCCCTAATTGCTCCGTCCAGTCAAGAAAATCATTATTAAATTCAAAGGCCCGTATCAAATATATATCCGGATTAATTATGTACGGGTAAGGATTTTAGAGGGTTTATTCGGGTTGAAATTGGTCACAATGATCAAGGAGCCGGGGGGTATTAATGACACAAGGCCACGTTCCATCGGCCTACAGGGTAATAACACTCCCGAAACAATTACTCCGTGCAATAACCCACAGGTATCGTTAGAGTGGAATAAAACAGAATTAAAACAGGACTGCCCTGGGTCTATATCGCCTTAATGACCTCAGGGTCTCACGTAGAGAAGAGGAGAGGCGGTGTAAAAGATCCGAGCGAGAGGGCCGGGTGTGAAATTCCGCTCCAATCGCCCATTTCCTAGTCCGATTAGAAAAGAGAGAACCTCCTACGAGAAACACATTTAGATAATAATCTCTCAATTTATTTACATGCAAATCACCATGGGATCCAAATAAATTTTTTTGATAATTATTAAAGTACATTTCTTATAATTGAAATCGATTAAACAGGACGAATTATAACAAATTTATAACGAAAAACGGTTTTTTCCTTTCATTTAACATTTACGAGTTTATCGCCTTTACGATAATTTTTAATAAATACAAAAAAACGCATTAATGTAATTCTCAAAAAAGGCCCTTGGATCATAATTGTTATAAACAGTTGTTATGTTATGTAAATGCACTCCAAGTTAAAAATATCGCCCACTCTGCGATTTTTGTATTTTACGAGGTTTTACATAAATAAAAAGCGATCGGAATCACAAAATAAATATTTTTATTTTCACAATTGAACATAATTTACTTTAATAACAAATATTGTTTCCTTTGGCTTTCATGACTGTTTTCACCCTTGTTGTCATATTCACAAAGCTTTTGTTCTATATCCTGTGGTATGTTATCCCACTCCTTTAATTCAAGGGATATAGGAGCTTGATCGAATCTTTCTTGTGAGATTGTTCTCAACTTGGTCGATTGGGTTATAAATGTCCAGATTGTTGCTTGCCATTCAATGGTATTCAAGGATCGATGGATATATCTATGGTATTCAAGTACTTAGTAACAAATGCTACCTTGTGTAGCCAAGTTTTATAATGTATAAGCAATGAATTAGAGCCTAAGAAAGGCATACAAGACACAAACACGATCAACTCCAAATCTTAAGGCATTCAAAGTACCTACTTGGATTGTACCAACTCAGTACGGGTCTCCCATTAACATGACCACTTTCTTCATAATGTTACTTTTTGTACATACAGCATGAATTCTTAAGATGTTATTCTCCAGCCACTTTCAAGACCATGGGGACTGTTATGGGCCACTCTCTTCTTGTCGGTAAATAGGACATTCCTTTATAGACTACGATTGAGTTCTCTTGCAAATCACAGTCTCATTCAATAGTGAAAGAAGTAGGCCTGCGATTGACCCTCGGTCGACAGGGGATCGACGTTTCTGGGACGTTCTGAATTTGGTGAGTGACTCACAGTTTCCCTGTACCGTAACTGGCCCCTAAAAGTGACGAATAATGAACGTAGGGATTGGGGCGCCTTTCAAAGAACTAGTGGGGAGAAGCGAGACGGCAAGACAGAAGAATATCAGACACTAGGCAGTGAGTGAGGAAACGTTTGTAGAAACGAACAGACATAAACCGGATATAAAATTATTGTCATCGGAATAAAAAGTGAATAGGGAATCCGCTGGACTGAAAGAACCAAATCAAAATAATTTAAAGTTAAAAAAAAATACATTCCACCGCCCCAGGAACGTGGAGGCTAGGTTTAGAAATGAAAAAGTCAAACTTACCAGGTTGCGCATCTCTCTTGCGCCTCCTAACAAACAGGACCTCGCGTTGGTGCCTGATGTCTAGTGAGAATGGCACTGTACAAAATGGAATAACGAATTGAAGCGAGTGCTTATTTATTAATTAAACGAATGTATTTATTAGCGTGAATATAGTTGCTTAATTCCACATCATAAGGATTGTCGAGATTTCTGGCAAGTACGTCTATATTTATTGACTTGAATGAAAAGAATGAATGGTAAATAGTTTTTACTCAGTGCAGTGAACTAAGTTATTGTTAGTATGTTTGCAACTGTAGGAGGAATATTGAGTACTATGGGCCAACGTGAATGAACACTGGTGTAATTTACTAGCGTGGATGGAGGGTCTATTGACTACTCTGGAGCACTTTTAATAAGGTTTAGCGTGTGTATGTAATTTATTACCGTGAAGGGAGGAGCTTCTTCCCAATATCCTGGAAAATATCGAGTACTCTGGGGCAATGTGAACGAACTCCAGTGTGTGTATTAGATTTTTAGGGTGCACAAACGACTTCTTCCCCAATAACCCCAATAGGTACTGAATACTCTGAGGCGGTGGGAATGATTTCTGGTGTGAGCATGTAATTTATTAGCGTAAAAGGCGGGTCTTCTGCCCCAATCATCCAGAGAAATATCGTGTCGTATGGGTCAGAATGTATGCTAGAGAGAACTCGTTTTGAAATACATATATATAATTCACTAGTTTCATAAATTCACTAGTTTCATAGTCCGCTTGAACAATTAATATATTTCTATTAATTAAGGTTTTTTTTAGTTGGGATAAAAAGTTAGTGTCACGGACGGGATTCGAACCCACGATCTTCGGCTAGATCCACCGCTGCTCTACCACTCTAGCTATCGTGACTTCGATCCACTCGGACACTAAGTTCCCATCTCAACCCCATCTTTTGAATTTCCCCTCCTTTTTGCCATTTTTCAATACATATAATTTTATTCCACGTGTAAAGTTTGAGTTCTATTATGGGTACATTTCTCTCCTTAGTTACTAGGATTTGAATGAGAGAAAATCTGGCAACAGGATTGAGAAACGAGATAAGCGGTCACCCTGACAGCCAAAGCCTAATTGACGTGAATAAAACCTGGCTGGAGCGCCAGCAAAAAGCTTTTGAAGGAATATAATGCGAGACGGGAAAGAAAAAGAGGGCAGGTGATGACTAATACATAAAACATATGCATTTGTTATAATTGGAAGCGTTTTGATGAACGCTATGGTAAATTGAATCCAATCTTTAGGATAGTTTTTCTCAATTTTTTAGTAATTATTAGTGTAAATTTGTTATAATTGAAACCAAAAATATGACGAATTGTAACGGTTTTTTTTCCAATTAACATTCCACAATGAGCTAATAGTTTGTACTTTTTCTGATTGAATGTAAAAGGAAAACCAATATTATTAAATCACGATACAATCTCTCTTGTTTGGTGTTTTGGAAGTGTGAAAAAGATCATAAAACACAAGAGAAAAGAAAAATCGGCCAAACAAAGGCAATCTAAACATTATTCAAAACATTGTATGTAAATATAGTTTTTCTGTCGTTGTTTCTTCTTTTTATTTAAACAAACAAGCTTTTCAGCTTAAACTGAGTACCTGTCGATAAAAAGGGTTTCAATGAAAGTTAGCCGAAAAACAACCGGGTGATAAAACACAACAAAACACGACACACTTAATTTGTCTTAAAAAAAGAAGAAGACTTCATCATATGGAACTAAGTATGCTTCAATTCATAATATGAAATAAACATTTAATTACTTTGCGACTTGATATACTCATTCCCACGGAGGCCGTGAACCATTTAACAAATACCCAATTTTCATTCTTCTCAAATTGTTTTATTAAACCCGTCCTGGAGTTGTTGACCTTTGGATGAGCCGCAACGGAGATCGTACTCAATTTGTTTTCCCACTTTTCGCTCTGATGGATCCTAAAAATTAGGAATGATTATCTGATTCTATGTTCACTAATGAAACTGTGGCTTAATCTCTACGGTCAGGGATGAGAGAAAGAAGAACGGTGTCGTAGCCATTGTGAAGTATGTATCCGCTTCGAAATCGTTCGACTGGTTTCTTGGTAAGTATAAATAAGTATTAACTGAGATAACTTCATCTGATTACAGATTATTATTTTTTATTTATCAATTTGATCTTGACAGGTATAATCCGAGTTCCTAGTTAAGCTTAAGATATAATTTTCTAATAAAAATTTATAAGATATTGCACTCATCTAAAAAGGATTACATTAAAAACCATTCTAAAATGTGGATATTGTTAAACAAAAAGTTTTATTTAAATACTAGGTTTAAAAAGTTTGAGAAGCCTTATAGAGTTTTTTTAATAAAAGTAAATATTTTGTTTGATATCCACTTTATTTAAATTTTATTACTGTATCTGGTTGTATTAAACAATATATATTATTTTATTATTCGAATTGCAATAATATTATCAATAGTCAGTTGAATTGAAAATGCGAGAATTCGAAGATCATAAGCCAGATGTGCCCGTCTGAAAGTTCGTTGAATATTCTTCGACAACTTAGAAGTCCCCATTCGTCTTTTGGGAAAGGGAGCAGATGTGATTGAAACGTCATATCGATGTCTGCAGGGCATGTTATTATCTGTTCTTTAAATTCTGATCTTTCTACAAAACTAACTTATCGATTCGTACTGGAGTTTTAACTGCTAACGTTTAACGTTAATTCATTATGTAAGAGACTTAACTCAAATGTCTTGGTTCAGTTGATTAATAGTAGTTTATTATAAATGAATTTTTTTAAATCTAATTTTTTTTGTCTAAATTTTGGGATTTAAAATCATAAAGTTGTCTGTTTGAAAGGACAAGCAAATTAAACCGACCCCTCCCCCAGTAGAATCAACATTCCCCGTGTTTGGAACAGTAGAATATCCTCAGTCCGATCTGTATCAGCCGGTGGAAAAAGACCTTCGCAGTCTTATGCCACTGGTGGGGCGGGTGTTGGAAAAGGCTTCCGGAAGATTTCCTCGCCCACTTATCAACACCTGCTCTGGAAAAGGCCAATCCGCCTAAACGAAAGGAATATTGGATATATTTTTTTTAGGTCGAGAGCGGCTGTTGCCTACAGATTCTTCTCGTTGTTGTCAGGGCAGATGAATTGATAGATTACGCCGAGGGAATGTCTCCTCGCCGAATTTACGAGTCTTCAATCTCTTTACGCTTTATACAAAATTTGCGAACGAGGAAAAGGATAATGCTATTTTATTTTTTTATAGAAAGATCAATCTTGTTAAACGGCTAAAATTAGGCTATAATCAACACAATTCAATTGCCTTTATCGACTTAATTATTTTTAAAATTCCGCATTACAAAAAACGGATAATCGCCCATAATGGCGATAATTAAGTTAACCATGGATCGTTTAGATTAAAAGAAATCGATTAAATTTTATTTATTACTTATTAGTTTCCAGGGTTAGGTTAAATCGGACCACCCACTTTTCAAAGAACTTATCTTAGATACCTATACTAAAGAACCAGGAAAAGTCAACTACTCAAAACTGATTAGGGATATTTGTAACTTATTCTCATTGTATTAATTTTAATTATATTAACCGATATATTCTGGTTAGTTGGATAAAACAAAATAGAAAGTACAAAGCAAAAACCAGTAAATGTCTCCTTTTGAAAAACTGTTTTACTAAAGAAGAGTAAAGATGAAGATCATTTATTTTATAAACAAACATGCAAACGGCTTTAGCCCTACTCCAAGAAACTGGAGGTTAGAGAAAGAGGCCTGTTAGTAGGTCTCGGAGAATTATGACGCTTGGGAGGATAGAAATACTGACATTGATGCAAGACGGAACCCATTTCATAGTGCTTGCCAGATCATAAATGAATACAAGGTATTTTTGGCAATGCCGTTATCAACAGTGGGAGGTTGGCTTCACATGTTATGCCCCTTTGAGATAACCTGCAGCAACAGCCCGCAACCGGAAACTCAGGAGTGCAGTGGTCGCCTAGAAGGGAACACCATTTGGAATGGTGTTATGTTTACTGACAACTTTGCTGACAGTCGCGTTTCTGTTGTATAGTGATAGCAGGCGTCGAACAGTCTACTGAGAACTGGAGATGCGCACATTGCCCCAGTTCGTGCATCCTTCAGTTCTGTTTGGAGGAGGCGGTGTAATGGTCTGGGCTGGGATTTTTACTGGACTCCGTATTGTTGAAAGTACCGCAGTACGTTATGTCCAAGAAATTATCAAGGAGCACATCTCTCAAACCAGGGATTTTCGATTTCCGGTTAGCGATGACAGTCCTCATAGAGACAGTTCATCAATGTTTAGGAATCCTGGAAATTTCCCATCTTCCCCTTTTTCCATTGCCTCTAGATCTTGTGTACATTTGGGATGCGTTGGAAAGAAGGCTTTTCGATCCGCAGCCAGTTGACCTGCAACAACTGCGAGCACCGTTGTAACAATCTAACAGTAGGCCTAACACAGAAACATTAACTAACAGTGAACATTATACACAGTATTAATTGTTTTTTTAAAAATGTGTCCAATAAACAAAATGTGTGAGATTAGTGACCGTTGATCGATAATTATTCAGATATCGTGAGATGCGGTCTGGTGTGATGTAGGTATTAATTGCATAATCTCGTTAAATAAGGTACAAAAATCGTATGCATACAAAAATTAAACAATAGGCACAGTGTGATATTCTACTGAATATCTGAACATTTCATAATTAAATATTTTAATCGTGTTAAGTTAAATAAGAATTTTAATATTGACAATGTGTCGCATAATGATTAAAACTATCATTTTATCAATATAGGCTGTCAAATAGTCTCGAGGCTTCAGCCTGTAAATTTAGTACACATTTTAAAACGAAACTGGCTATTTAGTTTTAACAGATATCTGAAGAGCATTGAATTGCTAATTAACTAGAATGAGAATTTGCGGCTTTTTATACTGTGAGAAGAGATTCTGAATTTATCTCTCTGTGGTTGGAATGGAAGGACGTCTTTGTATTATGCGATCTTTTGATAACTCCTTTCATTTTCTGCTGAATGGGCGATTTTGGGTTAGATCCGCTATTGCCACCCCTGCTTTTTGGTTTAAACAAAAATTGCCTTAATCATCTAATTTATTTTAAGGTAATACCGCAAATTAACCTTGGCTTTTTTTCTTCTTTTTAATATTATGGTGTTTTCTGTTCTATGTACGAGTTTGCAATATTAATTTTTCTAGAACAAACCTTCTTGTTTTTATACACTTAGTTTTGTAAAACTTAATAAATAAACGCTTTCATCCATACGGCTATTATATTAACAAATAAGTAACAGATTTCGAAAAATTCATATCAGTCTTCAATTTTTATTGACATAATATCACCGATTAATATTCCCAGAAACAATGATCGTACATCCTACAATAAAAAGAAAAGGAAAAGGACTTTTCCCATGGTCATCAAAAGCAGAAACTTTAAGGAGTGGGTCGAAGTTAGTAGCACTTCAGAAGATGTCCAAGTTTGATTGGTCGGCCCATGTGGATTCTAGTTCAAGCCTTTGCAAACCACAAGCGGGTCTTAACGTACTTAAAGTATTAAGTGTGTCTTGCTCAATTGAACGTACTTGTCTCAAACGTCCTTCTCTTTGAGTGAGAAATTACCGAGGATATGTAATCAAGGGTTAGAATTTTTATTTGCGTTTCTAGTTCTCTGTACAAACCTTTTATCAATATTTCGGTGTCTTATCATAAGACGGGGTTTATTATTTTTTTACAGATTTTCTAATTTCTACCTGTTTCTTAAGAATGCATTTTTTCTATTTGTAAAAATTGGATATTTCGTTTTTTTAAAAACTCACGAGTGGTTGAAAATCAATCTCAAATCAACAAAACTGATAAGTAGACGTATGTCAAAACAGCATAACCTCCTTCTTTCTAGGCTTCTTTTTTAAATTCAAATCGATCTTTTCAAAAATCTGATTTTGACACTGCATTCGGATTTCCGTTTTTCAAGAATTCCTTATGAAAAATCATTCATCTTCTGCATGGCAAATACAAGTATTCTTTGTACCTAGTTTTCCTCCTAATACAGAATCAGAAAAACAATTTAGACTATTGTTTAAATTTTTTTTGTTAGAATTGATCTTAAATCAAATATTTTAGTCAAAATACTGATAAGATGCATGATCTAAAAACAATGATATTAACTTTAGGTCAATGTTTTCAATAAGAATCTAATGTTTTTATACCATAGGATTTACCACTTAGCATTGGAGATTTTAATTATATTAGAACATTGTTCGCTGATATTCCAGTGAGATTTATAATAATAATAATAGTATTAATGATTGTTTTATCTAAGGTTTTAATTGAAATTAAAAGATTATTTGATTAATAATGCACTTCAATTTCTATTAATAAATTGTAAAATACTATTATGAAATGTTATTTTCAAATAATTATTTTCTGCTGCAACTTGAATTTTTTGTTATTATTCAATAGCCTTTTGCTTGGCACCCTACATGGAGCGCGTAGGCACGCCATTCAATCTGAAGATGGTACTCGGCATTGCAGCGAGTTTCGGGGTCCTCTGTTTCGCTTTTTTAGAGGAAATTAGGTTTTTTTTAAAAATTGTATATAGTATGTCTCACGTGTTGTGTGTCTATATGTTTTGTCTCAGTGCGTGCATTTATTAGCGTGAATGGCGAGGGTGAAATATAACATCATCATCGCCCCTCGAAGGTCGAGAGCTTATGAGTGTGTGTATTCGGGGTCGATGGCGGAATATTTATAAAAGTACTCCATCGACCCCAATCTAAATTAGTTTGAGTATAGATCGGTGGAGGAATATCAAGTACTCCACCGACCAAACGGAATGAGTGTATTGTATGGAAGTATTTTTGTGTATATGTATGAATGTAGTGTTTGAAAGTGTAAACAGAGTATTGACTTAGCTTGGGGCTGAAGTGACCAGATGTCGGAAGCCCCAGAGAGAAAAAAAGCCTTTTTCAACAGTATAATCTTATACGTAAATCCATATAACCGCATTAATTATTTCCACTAATTATTCTTTTTATCTAAGGTCTTAATTGAGATGAAAAAGTTAGTGTCAGGAACGGGATAGACGTAAAGTAAGTTTAATTTAAATTTTTAAAGTGGATTTTATTGCTACGTTATTATAACTCAGTTGGTCAAAAAAATCTAGCCGTACTATCCTTTAAGTTACAGTTTTATCATGCTTTTGTCTAATAATCCAAACAATTCGTTTTCTACATTTTTTATTCGGAGAATATACTGTGTCCGGTTATTATTGATTTTAAGCCGTCAAAGATTTTACAATCGTTTTTTGCCTCGGATACAAGGCGAATCGAGAGCGAGGCCTTGGCAGCCGAGCTTTACGAACACCTGCCTCTGCGGTATGCACATTAGAGTTTCAAGGAAATAACTTTAAAAATCTATACCATTATAAATCTACTATAATTATGTTTAATATTATATTATGCAAAACAAGGTTTCCATTATATCTGTTGGGTTCAGATAGAAATCGGACCATTAAAAGCCATAAGAGGAACTTCAACAATCCAGATCTAGTTTGACCTCTAAACGGTATCTGTAAAATTTCAAAATTTTGAAATTCAGGAAAAAATTGGTCTGAGAATCGTTGCTACTTTTCTACAAAGCAAAAAAATGATTCGGTATTAATACTAACATTATTTACAACATGCATAAATTTGAATTAATTATTTAGAAATCGTGAGATGCGGTCTGGTGTGATGTATGTTTCAGAAAAACATTTTCTTTATCGTGCCGACGTTTCGATCTTTATTAAGATCATCATCAGGCCTCAAAGACTTCTGTGTCATTGTGCCATTCTTGCGTGTCGTGAAAGAGAGTGCCCTATAAATTTGAACTAACCAGTACTGTGGAAAAGTTAAATTTAAAAATAAAAACACGCATTTTTGAACTTTTCAAGTTAGATAAAGAAAAGATTTCATTTTGGCCATATAGTTTTTTTCTTCGGTTTTATCTGTGTTTTATCAAATCGT
>CM077099.1:13623261-13648512 GCA_039619505.1 Cimex hemipterus | reverse complement strand
AGAGAGAGACAGAGACAGACAGACAGACAGACAGACAGACAGACAGAGACAGACATATTGTAGACGACGGTGGCCACAACGGATTAGGTGTTGACAAGGCCTTCTTCATCACTAAGATACTGGTCCCGGTTTCGAATCCAGCGGCCCAGACATAGGTTTTTGTCAAAAACCCCAACACCCTGAGGGTTGATATGACCTCTGCCGTTGCGAAGCCTCGTAAAAAAATAAAAGAATAATAAATGAAGCTATTTTCACAAATTCAACCATATTTTTTCAAATTGGATTACGTAGAGACGTACTTGCAAATGGGCTCGTTTCCAAAACACCGGCACCCCGAGGCTGCATATAACCTCGTAGTTGAAATACCCTCGTAAAACAATATACATAAAATAATTAACATTTTATAATATCTAAAAAAATAATAAAAAATATACGCGAACACTCATAATAAAAATATGTCTACGGCCTATATGTCGGCCTTGCTTTGTTTTTTTTTTTTTTTTTTTTTTTTTTAATATGATTGTTAGTTTTGTTGTTTTCGTACAATGGATGTACGCAACCGACTTAATAAGTAACTTTTTTTGATCTACTTATAAGCACAAAAAATAGTAGGAACATGTTCGACCTTTCTTGCCAATTGCCCCCCGAGTCGAGAAAATAAATGTTGTTAGCTAATGTGATTCATTAAAAAAATGTTTTTCTACCTGTGCATACATTTCCAAGTTATCGTCTACCAGTCATTTTTTATATAGAATAAAACAAAATAATATCAAATCATATCAAATGGGACGTTTCTTCTAAAATAGAAATATTTTCTGGATAAAAGAGGGAATTCATTTTAAATATCTTTCAATACGATTAATTGTATTATATATGGTTTGTCATAGTAATTTAAAAATGGATTGTTTTTACTGGATTCGTAGGAAATAATCATTTTTGGCCGATATCCGGAGTTTCTATGTATATATTTTTATTTATATAATTTATGTACGATCCTCTTGTTTGCAATCTGGAAAATTAGAGATATATTGGCAAATTGGGAACAGTGGCCATGTAAGAAATGTTCGATTTTCGACTGTGATAATAAAGAAAAGTGCCTAATTATTTCGAAAACTTGAGATGCGGTCTGATGTGGTGTAAGTTTCAGAAAAACATTTTCTTTATCATGCCAACGTTTCTTTATTGAGATCATCTTCAGGGCCTGGGATTTACAAACGTTGTTACATTTAACAACGCAGAATACAAACACTTCGAGTGAATAGAAATACTTTCATTGCATTTAAAAAAATATTTTTTTGCATTGCATAAATTCACTTTTTTCCAGATCCTATATGTTTTTGTTAAATTTAAATAACGTTTGTAAAGATCGAAACGATAAACAAAATGCTTTTCTGAAACCAACATCACACTAGACCGTATCTAACGATTTCCGAATAATCATCGACTAACGCTCACTGATCACCACACTAATTACAACAGTTATTCAGAAGCAACAGTTTTAAAATGTTATTTATTAATAATTACGTGTTAAGTGATAGTTTAATCTAATAGTATAGATAATTTTTTGGCCATATTTTATTCAGTGTTGTATTTTGTCCAAGGTAAACACAAACTTTTAAACACAAATAGCTAATGTATAATGTTTCAAAATCAAGTTTTCTGATGATCGTAGAAAAACGGCCAAATTTGGATTTTCCGATTTAAAAGCTGAAGTTAAAGATACACCATAAAACTTGTTTTAAATATTTAATTCCTATTTCAAAAATCAATTGTTTTATAACAAGTATATTTGTCGGAATGGTGCGAATTGTACTGGTGTGATCTCCAGGTTGGTCATAGTCAGAGCAAAGCTCACTGTCCCTGCTGTAATCAGATTGCCTACTTTGTAGTCACGTAAGAGCAATTGTCAACACGCCTAATCCCAGAAATTACATACGATCAATTAGCCTTTACATTGACAGGTTTTGAACTTAACTAAAACCTCGACGTATAAAACCTATGTAAATTACTTTTTCTTTTAGGAGGGTTCGCAAAGCAGAGGTCATATCAACCCTCAGAATGCCTGTGTTTTTTAAAAAAAGCCCGTTTGTAAGTATGTCGTTGGAATGCAGGTCAGCAGGATACGAACTCGGGACCTTTTCCTTAGTTATGAGCGTCATGTGGCTTAACCGACGCCCCTACGACCTTTTAATAACGTTCAATCGATTATTTTTATTATCCACGTTTCAATTAATAAACGCCTTAAATATTACACTTATATAATAAAAATCATGTATGAGTGTGGTGATTTGTCAATGTTAGTCGAGTCTGGTGTGACGTAGGTGTTAGAAAAACATTGTCTTTATCGTGCCAACGTTTCCATCTTTTATTGAGATCATCTTCAGGTCTCAAAATGTTTTCTGTGTAGTGCCATACAAACGGGAGAACACTCAGCACGACTCACCAAAATGGCACAATTACGTAGAAAACTTTGAGCTCTGAAGATGATCTCATTAAAGAGCGAAGATCACCAGACCGCATCTCACAATCTCCGAATAATCATCATGTATAAGGCTAATTTAAAAGAAAATACTCAGTTTTTCATCGTGCATATATCTTCATCAAATCTTTGAAACTATAATTTTGTTTAACAAGGTTTAATATTTATAAAAACTTTTGCTGCTTTGTTAGTTTTAGGTTGAATGAAGTGAACATATATTAATAATGTGTACCTTTAAAAATCAATAGCATTGAGATTTATAAGAACATGGGTATTAGGGAAGTTGGGCTATTAAGAGATTTGGATGGCAGACTTGACTGTACCACTACAACTTACATTGCATTATGCAGTCCTTTTGACATTGTGCACTCTATACGAAACGTATCCGAAAAAGCTCCATGCCACGACCTAATTACCCCTAAAGTGTTGCGCAACTTATCTAGAAAAGGATTATTTCAACTGACGAACATATACAACTCGCACTTCGGACAACTTATTTTCTACTTCATTGGACATGCGCTATAATGTTGATCCCGAAACCGAACAAACCAGTCCAACTGCCTGGTTCCTATCGTTCCATCAAAGAAACTGAAAAATTCCTCTTTAAAAGAATTTACCGTATTCTTCAGAACGCACTGGCCTATCAGTTCGCGATCCGCTGAACACTATTCGCAAGGTAAAGGATGAGTTAGTATAACTGCATACAGCGTGGTACGAGAAATACAGCCGGTCGGTACTACTTCCTTTCAGAAGAGTAGGTGATAAATTGTACAGCGGGGTGCATTGCTGAACTGTAGAATGTAGGTGTCGAAGTTAAATTGAGGATCAGTTTCAGCGATTAAATTAGAGCATCAAGTATGGGATAAGGCTGTAGAAAGGGTTGTTTATAAATTTTAAAATAAAATACTAGTTAATCTTTATGTAAGGTATTGGTTGAGATAAAAAAGTCAATGGCACGAGCGGGATTCGAACCTACGATCTTAGGCTAGACACGCAACTGCTTTACCACTTGAGCTATCGTCACTTCGATCCACCCTATAAGTTCGTTTCTCAACCCCACCTTTTGACATTTTGCTTCTTTTTGCCATTTTTCAAATGTGTAATCTATTTAATTCTAGTCTCCATTGTTTCTATGTATCGACGATGATCTTCACTAAAGCTGTCCGTGGCCATTTCGTTTGTCGGCGAGAATCGAATAGGTTATACACGACGTTTGAAAAAAGGAGGGAAAATTCGAAGATGAGTTGGGATGGGAAGTTAGCGTCCGATTGGATCGAAGTCACTATAGCACAAATGGCTGAGCAGCTGCGTATTTAGACTAAGATCGTTGGTTCGAATCCCGTTCATGACACTGACTTTTTTTATGTCAACCAATACCTTACATACTGATTAATTAATTGAAAGAAGTTATTTGGACAATCGGACCACGAAATGTAATGAACTCAATGATAAAAGCAAGTTTGCCAATTTTTGAAAACAATAATTAATTCTCGGTGTAGATTAAAATGTAAACCAGAGATATTTGGTTCATGTCAAATATGATGTCGCTAAAGGTTTTACGATCAAACCATTTTCTTATTGAAAATCTTCATTTCAATCTGAAGACACTAATCTTCATCTTGGTGCTTTGAAGGAAAACAATAAACCTGCAATTTTGACGTTTTAGGAGTGAGCCATCCAAATATCAAGGCGGCAAAAATATTGCCGTCCTACTTGAAATGGGCAAACACATGTTTACTTTATCTTTTGACGAATATGCCTGGAATTGTTTTATATTGAATTTATTATATCTTTTATCGTTATTTTTGAGGGAAGATTGCTTTCGTGCCTATCTTTAACATATTTGTCCTATCTTGTCAATCTTATGTATAAAAGAAAAATAACATAGTATTTAAATACATAATAGAAAATTTAATACAAACACAGACCCGACGACACCCAATTTTACTGAAGTAAAATTATCAAAAAATTATACAAAAATACAGGGAAAACTGTTAAGAGGTTATTTCACTTTACTGAAGTTGAATAACTTATTAATTTTTAAACTACGTAATGAAGTCTTATCTTCGTTCAGACGTTTCTTCTTGATTAAATTCTTACAAGACACAGGTGTCCGTCTAGCGGTGTCAATTATAAAATTCTTCACTGATGAAAAAAAACGCAATTATGCATGGCGATCGTTAGGAGGACATAGGATAAAAGTTTGATTTCCCGACACATTCGACTGAAATGTCCGCCGACAAAGAAGGGCTTTTGCTTTTCAACTTTCAACGGGAAAAAAATGTTTAGGCTATTTCAGAATTTTGTGTAGCTACTCTGAAGCATTCCAGACATGCGGGTCGATTTATATTCATCCTTCCTAATAGGATCAAGAGCCGAAACCTATCAAAATTTTGAACCTAATATTTCCGATGGATTTTTATGACAGTTTGTTTGCAATTTTCAAACGTTCCAACAGTTGTACAGTCAAATTTGATCACAATGCCTCTGTTTTTTTTAGTCCTTGACAAATATCCTTTCTCGAGGCTCTAAATTATTCGTGCATACATAATGCCATATGACGATTTCCTTTCACAAACCAATAATGGTTTATCAGCAGCCGAGCCATTGGGGTTGTGTAATTCGACGTCCTTGTAGATCCAGTTTCTTCTCTCCAGTTTTTAAAAATGTATTGCTGGCGCAGGTTTAAAGCCCACGCTCTAGCCTCGCTTGCCAACAGTATTTGATTAATTTTGCCCAATTTGATCAAATTAGTAGCGCACTGTACGTTCTTTATATATTCTATAAAAACAACTTAACCTGGTACTAGGGCTTATAAATAGTTTATATACCTAAATGTTTGCGATAAAATAGATTATGCAAATCAAAACAGTACACCTTTGTTTAAATCCGAGTGAAAGAGTCAGTGTTGAAAAATCGAAAGTAAGTGATTTAGTATAAGTCGATATGTCACTGCGACAAATGAAAGATGAACGTGTAGAGATTAGTGACCGTTAACGGATAATTATTCAGATATCGTGAGAACACATTTTCTTTATCGTGCCAACGTTTCGATCTCTTATTGAGACCTTTTTCAGGGCTCAAAGTGTTTGTCTTCTGTGTAATTGTGTCATGTCGTGTTGAGAGTGCCAGTTGGCACGATAAAGAAAATGTTGTTCTAATACCTACATCACACCAGACCGCATCTCACGATATCTGAATAATTGAAAGATGAACCTTTAAAATGGGGATATATAGGTACAAACCTCTTGATACACTTAAAAGCACGATATTTGGAATTAAATAATTAAAAAATTAAATTGTAAGAGAAGGCTAAGGGCGTGAGACCACCGACAACAAAGCTTTTTTGACGATACTAGGTCAAAAATTATCACATCACACACTTCTTGACGAGAGGTCTAATTTAATGAATGGTAAAATAACATTTCGGAAAAAATAAAATCAATGTGTGGTGATTATTGACCGTTAGTGGATTCGATATTATATATATTATATATCCGGAAATCGTGAGATGAGGTCTGGTGTGACGTAGGCACCCTCAAGACGACACACAAGAATGGCACAGTTGCACAGAAAACAAACACTTTGAGCACTAAAGATGATCTGTACGAAGATCGAAACGTTGGCACGATAAAGAAAATGTTTTTCTGAAATCCACGTCACACCAGACCGCACATTATGATTTCCGAGTCTTTAGTAGGTTAATATTGTGTCGAAACGTTGCACACGTGTCCAAGCGAACTTGCCAGAGGGCCCAAGTAACTGAGATAAAAATTAAGTTAAAAAAAATTGTTAGTATGAGTTTCGGTTTTTTTCGCATGTATTTCAAGGTTATTAGATGTTTTAGTATGGAACAAGGAATTAATATCTAAGATAATATTAAATGAGATTAGAGATATAAAAGTTAATAAGTTGATAATCAAGATATAAAAAAAACTAGAAGAGCTACCTGTAAAGCAGGCCAAATACATTCATTTTGAAAAACAATTCGGATTTATTTTCATAACTGTTTAAAGCCCTAAACACAAATTTTCATTGCGATAATAAAACAAGAAATTTTTTGGCACGTTTCGATTTGGGCAATTTTTTTTTCTCACCGGTGTTCGGTGCTTATTCAAGTTTTTAACCTATTATACTAGGTTGAATGAACAATTCTCCTATCTTCTTGCCAGTGAGCCTTAAAAACCGAGAAAAAATAATTAAGTAATTTTCATAACTATTGAGATATGAGATATGGTCTGGTGTGATGTAGGTTTCAGAAAAACATTTTCTTTATCGTGCCACACAAAAATACATTTTTTTGCATTGTATAAATTCACCTTTTTCCACATCCTACATGTATTTGTTAAATTTAAATAATGTTTGTAAATCCCAGGATCTGAAGATGATCTCAATAAAGCTCGAAACGTAGGCACGATAAATAAAATGTTTTTCTGAAACCTACATCACATCACACCGCATTTCACGATATCTCGACAATTATCGATTAACCGTCACTAATATTAATACCTTTTCATATTATCTTAAAATTCTGCTTGTTTTCTGCAGAGAACAACAACAAATAATCCTCGAGATACTGTATGCGTAAGATGCTGCGATTTGTACAGAGGATACAGCATACTCTTAAGAATGATGTTCCAGAGTAAGTACCAAAATTTTCATTTTCAGCCGAAATTGTGCCCCATGGATTATCTGCAATGGCTATATTTTTATCTGGAAGAGACATGGCGATGTTTTTGAAATTACTTTTCATAGTTTTGATCTCTGTTAAACAAACCTATCCCTCACATTTAAAGAGTAAATTTTTGAGTCATTGATGCCAAGAGCTAGTAAGTGATATTATGGTTTTCTTGAGTGAATGACTCAATCATTAGGATAATATGTGGACAAATGTTTTAATAATATTTATATTCCCTTAATAATAATTTATTTAGTCTTTGATTGATTTGTACACTAATTTAACGAGTAATTATTTCTTCTTTCATCCTTTTTGAGGATTTAATTAATTAGGTCTTTCATTTATGTTAAATTTGGTAAAACAGTGGCCAAAAAGAGAATTTAATCTTTTAAATCATTGATTTAGAAAAATATTTTTTACAATGTTAAAGTGGGTAACCATGATAATGATGACGACGAAATAGTGAGAGAGCAAGAGTGAAGTGGTTTATGAAGTCATAGGAGAAATGTATAAATTATGTACCCAGTAAGTATTGGGTTGTCCGGAAAATAATGCAGGATTTTAAGTTTTCATTAAAAAAAAATCTATATAAAATATTCTGTTTACGTTTACAGGATTACTCATTTGTATGAATGTCAACACTTATTAATCCTCTTCCAAATGATATTGTTTGTTTACCTCTGTAGCATTCCGCTACTTGGAAATAATTCAGTCATCCTTATAATGTCAAAGCGAGAATTTCGTACGATTTTCTTTTACGAGTTTAAACTCGGCCGAAGCGGAGCCCAAACGGCTAGAAACATTAACCAAGTCTGGGGCGAGGGTTGTGTTAATGAGTGCACTGTGCAAAGGTGGTTTAAAAAATTTCGGGAGGGAGATTTCAGCCTTGAAGATGAAGAAGGTCGTGGAAGGCCTTCCTCTCTTAATGATGATGTTCTGCGATCAGTGGTGGAAGAAAACCCCAAAACAACTGTTCGAGAACTTGCAGAGCAACTCAAAGTCAGTAAAACGACCGTCGCTGACCACCTCTTTGGTCAATCGGAAAGGGCCCATTTTGTTGCATGACAACGCTCGACCACATGTGTCACGTGTAACGTCACAAAAATTATTGGAGCTTGGCTATGAAACTTTGCCTCACCCACCCTACTCTCCGGACCTCTCGCCTACTGACTACCATTTTTTTAGACACCTGGACCACTACTTACAACACATAATATTCAAAAATCAAACGGAACTGGAAAATGCATTTATTGACTTTATCAATTCTAAAAATTCTGAATTCTACTCAGACGGAATTAATAAGTTACCAACACGTTGGGAGAAATGTATTGAGAGTATGGGAAATTATTTTGATTAAAGAACATTGCTTTAAAGTAACTAGTTTCTTTTTTTTTGTTTAATACCAAAATCCTGCATTATTTTCCGGACAACCCAATATTTGCATTATGGAGAGAATGTGTTTGTCATTGGTTAATTGGTTGAATAAGTGAGGGAAATATTGAGTGAATAAGTTAACAATTGAGTACTATTTTCATTGGCAGGTTAAATGAATATTTTAGGGGATGAATATTATTGATCGGTTGATTTTGTTGGTTGGTTTCTGGTTCTCTCTCTCTCTCTTTCTCTCTCTCTCGCTCTCCCTCCCTCTCTCTCGCTCCTCTCTCTCTCATAAGCACTTCTGTATTAATCAGCAAAATAATTAGCTGTTACTTCTTTACCTCACTCAATAACTCAACCACTTGGGGTAATCTTATCGATTGAATAATCGGGTTCGGAATAATCATGTTGGAGGCCTCTTAAACAATAAATTTTCCTATTAGATTTATCTCTTTAAGAACGGATGAAGTCGTACACCGGCAAATTTCTGATTTGAAATCGTTACAAGTTTGATATTTACATACCTACAGTTATCCTGAATTTCAATGTAAAAATCTACATCAAATCTATCAGGAAGTTCGTAGCGCATATGGTAAAATCGGCAACAATAAATTTAGAAAAAGGAAAAACCATATTATCTTAACATAATCTTAACGACATACCAGCCATTACAAACAACTCTACCGCAGAAAACACACTCAGAGCCCTCAACACAATACACAAAAACATCATGTTCACTATAGAAACCGAAAACAACAACAGCATCAACTTCTTAGATTTAACACTCACCAGAACCAACAACAAAATCGATTTCAAAATATACAGAAAGCCCACTGCAACAGATACCATAATAAACGCACAGTCTAACCACCCACGCCAACACAACCTTCCAGCACTGTGACACATGATACAAAGATAAAAACAATCCCACTCAACACTGAAAATTACAACAGAGAATTTACAAACAATAACAAACATTGCAATAAGAAACGGATACAAAACAATCACCATACAGAAACTTCTAAAAAATAAAACAAAACGACGAAACACAAATCAACAACAAATGGACAACATTCACATACACAGGAAAAGAAACGTACAAACTAACAACACACAGAAAACAGCACTTAAGACCAATGATAACACAGGTAAACTACTAAAAAGGAACATAGACACAACTAACCCGCTAGACAACAACGGTGTCTATAGCATTACATGTCAATGCGGATACACTTACATCGGTCAAACTGGAAGGAAACTAAGAGATCGATTCAAAGAGCATCATAGATCCTTCAGAGACAATGACGGAAAATCAAATTACACTTAATACACCACAACTACGAACCAAATACAATAGCAACAAGCATGACATTAATACACAACGCACAAAAAGGACGAAAACTAAAAATATTAAAGAACCTCGAGATATACAAACAAATAACACTTAAAAACGGAAAACTTATAAACGCACGAACGAACTCACAATCACACACCACCTTCACACTACTAAAAAAACACTTCATAACAAAAAACGAAAACGTTCAGAAGAACAAAACATTACAACCAACACCAGGAAAAAACAAAAAACCAACGACGCACAAATAATAACCGACAACGGAAACAACCCCCACCAAGACCGACCAACGGACACGGAGACCACTCCCCCTAACGCAACGCTCCCAGCGTCATGCGACGTACACAATACTAAATAAACCCCGCGCAGACTAAATGACAAACAGTTTATTACTGAAGATGGCGAAATACCGAAACGCGTTTGATTGACTCAAACAATAAATCCCCGAGTGAAGACAGACCCAGTAAGTGCCCGTGTGCCGGTTCAACCTGAGTTCGCCAACTCGCAGACCAAACCTTATCATCAATTATATCCTACAGATTCTTGGTAAAGAATATAAGAGCTAATTTATAAGTAATTTTTAATTTGATTGTTGCTTCTCGAATAAAATAAATCCTCAAAAATGAGTCAGAATCTATAATAATTATTCATTTACGTTTTCCTGGTTTAATTTAAGTATGAGTCAGTATCTGAAGCGGGATAACCTTACATAGAAAGAATAATTAATTGAAAGAGGTAACTTGGACAATTGTTAATGGATTTAAAAAATAAAAGAAGTAGCACTTAACAACAGGTCTCCGTGGCCACTTCGTAAGTCGTTGAGAATCCGATTGAAATATGTTTGATAGTGGCAGAAAGAGGAAAAACTAAAATGTTGTAAGTTTAAATGTAGAAATGTGTAGAGATTAGTGACCGTTAATCGATAATTATTCACATATCGTGAGATGCGGTCTGGTGTATTGTAGGTTTCAGAAAAACAATTTCTTTATCGTGCCAGCGTTTCGATCGTTATTGAGATCATCTTCAGGGACTGGGATTTACAAACATTGTTTTCATTTAACGAATACTTTTAGGATATGTAAAAGTGAATTTATACAATGCAAACTATATTTTATATTCAATCAAAGCATTTCTACTCACTCAAAGTATATGTCTTCTGTGTACTTGTGTCAATCTTGCGTGTCGGGTTGAGAGTGCAGGGAGATTTTGCTGTTTTATGTTTATATACGTTTTATATATGTTTTTGAAGGGGCGGGGAAGAAATTCAGTATAGAAAAGACAATTTTGTATAAGGCGTCGACTCCTTTCATCTTTGCGGTGAAAAGAGACGACAAAGGGAAACAATGTGTTGGTAATGTTTCGGCCAGATTATCCTTTCAGGATTATATAGAAAGGGATAAATAGGAAAAGGAAAGCTTGATTGAGGGACAATTAGACTACGCGAAAAATATTTGATGTGTGGAATGTAATGTGATGATATATGTATGTTATCTGTATTGAATTTGATTAATGATATTGGCGTAGCTGCGACTGGGTTTACAAGTATCTGTTGTGTAATTGGTGCTGTGTTTATCCCTGTTGATGTAAACCATTTCTAAAAAATTACGTTTATGTTTGTTTTGTTCTGTATGCAATATTTTTGGATTTTTGAAGTCAAAATTGAGTTGGTGTTTAATCTGGTGGGTAGCGAGTGCTGTAGGATTTTGCTTGGCTTGCAATCATAGATATATATGTTGCTTTACTCTCTTGTCCAGTCCAGATATTGGGATGTAAGACGGATGTAAGTTGCCGGACAGTTTAAACAGTTGATCTTGCCGATTACGTCAGATTTATTTGTAATTGGTGTGGGATCTTTAATTTTGGAAAAAAATGTTTGGATTGTTTTATAATTTTTGAAAGCTATTTCGAAGTTATCGGATGAGAGAAATTTATTTAATTTATGTGATAGGCCTTAAAAATGGAATGGAAATATATGGTGGTTTGTTTGTATTTGTTAGACTTAATGTAGTATTATTAGTAACAGTGGATGGTGTTAGTGTTTTGTTTGTAAATCCCAGGCCCTGAAGATTATCTCAATAAATATCGAAACGTTGGCACGATAAAGAAAATATTTTTCTGAAACCTACACCACACCAGACCGCATCTCACGATATCTGAATAAGTTTAAATGTAGAGTTGGTGTCCGAGACGATGGAAGTCAGGGTAGCTCCAGTTGTAGAATAGCGGCATATTGAGCCGAAGGTCGTTCGTTCGAACCCCGCTCGTGACACTGAATTTTTTATCTCCTATATATACATAAGAAGTACAAAAATTCTGTTCAAATATATTCCACAAAGGTAGTTGGACTGTAAGTATGACAGAAATTACGTTATTTCCTTTACTAAATGTTATCGATGTAGAATATTAGTTTATTACTTTGGGTTTTGCCACGAAATATCTTCCATATAAAGCCCAATTTTGTGTTGTTATTACACTTAATAAACCAGATGAAAGACACTACAATACCTGAATTGAATCGCTTAAAGGTAGACATAGTATGATATATAATAGGGAGATAAAAGATCTAGCCGTTTAGCAATAAACAGAAGACCGTTTCATACGAATTGATTAAGACATAATACATAGTCCGATAAGCCGCACCGTTATGCATACGATAAGGAAGTTATCCACTTGTAAACTCCGAAACATCGATTCACCGGTCCTGGTCTCGCCTTTCCCTCCAATTCCCTCCGAAATATCTCCAAGGTATTTGATTTCGTCGTCGCATTTAATCTGCAAACTTCTCAAATTAAGTTTATCTTACCGTGGGAGCAGGGCGTTTTGTGCACCGAGGGTTAGTTGTGAGGAAACAATAATTTGTTCGGCTATTACACATCCGATCCTACCGTTTCCGTTTTGATTCGCATTAATTCATTTTTCGAAGTTATTGTTCGGCCTTTAGCGTTTAAAATCAACTAGGAAGCCTAATTTTGTGAAAACAATTGTGAGAACTAAAACACTCTGTGGGAACGGTGCAATTTCAAACTATGCCGTTTTGTAACGTTTCAACTCCTGGTGAAAGAAGACATCACGTTTTCAGTTCACGCACAACTCCACTGACACAGATGTTTTGATAAATAGATAAAAATCGTTCTACTGAAATTCTTACGAAGTGGAAAACAGAGCATAAATTTAACAGTATAAATCAATACACTCTCCAGCCTGAAAAAAGTTTTAAACGAAAAAAAGTCTTCCATAGTTTTGCGTACCCACTGTTTTTGAAAATAACACAATATAGTTGGAATCAAACTCTCCGTAGCGGACATAAAACGTGTCTTAGAAAATAAACCTTAACAAAAAAACAAGGTGCCTAATAAAAAATTCAGCTCGTTTAAATGGTTCACAGATAAAAGTTATAACAACAGTACTGATAGATATCTCGTTTTTCGCTGATATTTCTTCCTTTTGTGTCCATTAAAAGCGAATGTATTTATTAGCATGAACGTTTAGTGTGAGAGTGCCGATTGTTGAATGTTGCATACTCCATCTAACTTCAATTATGTTAGTTTATAATATATTATAATATATAATATAATATAATATTATTCACAAAGAGGCGCCCCACAATAAGCGCAACAGTTAATATCAATGGAACTATCATCCCATGGTCAGATAAGGTAACCTACCTAGGCTTAATATTAGATAAAAAAACTTCACTTTGGCCCTCACATAATGAGCAGAATAGCAAAAGCCAAATTACCCATTAGAATACTATTCACACTATTGGCTAAGGAATCAGGAATGTCAATGCACAACAAGCGACTTATATACAAGGCGGTTATCAAACCCATGCTGCTCTACGCCTGTCCAGCATGGAGTCTCACATTTGCAAGTCGAATCTACTAAAAATACAAAGGATGCAAAACAAATTCCTTAGACTAGTGACATCATCTAGCAGACGGACCAGGCAAGATCGTCTCCACAGTGAAACTGGCATATCTTGGATTCACGGCGCGATTAAGGCACAAACCTTAAATTTTCACTCTAAACTCGCCTCGCACAAGAACGGCCTTTGCAGATTGATAGGAAATTACGACACCCTGATTCCTTGGAAGCACAAACGATTGAAATCGATACTACACAAATTAATTTGTACATCTACACTTATCTATCTATTTGTGTATTTATATATTTATTTATTTAAATATTCCTATAGAACAGACGCTTGTACAATGGGACGCACACACATGCCCACACGTTACATTTACCTAACTATTTAATTATTTATTCAGCTATTTATTTAATTAATTATTTATTTATTTATTTATTTAATTATTTATTTATTCATTCTTAGTGTGTGGACACAAGTGAGTTCATATGTATAAGTCTGCAATCACCTAGTTATCAATGTATATATGTACATAGTTATTTATTATCAAATTTATTAACTATTTATTTGCTAACTTAAAACTGTTTAATTGTTCACATAATTTAAATCATTACTATGAATCAAAAATGACAGCGGGTTTTTACAAGTTTTCCCCGCTAAACCCAGAAACAGGATAAACAACAAAAAATGATTATAACACTAAAGTTGTAGAAGATCATAGAGCCCCAGTGTCTTTCGCACAAAAAAAACAAAAAAAAAACAGGTTAGTTTATAATATGTGTAAAGCGTGATAGACGAATATTGAATTTCCATCACCCTCAATTGAATGAATGGTATGTAAATGAGAAAGGGTGAATTTAAGAGTGGACTTTAAAAACTACAAGCTTTCCTGGTTAAAATGGCCTCTGTTGGCAGAACTTGGAGCCTAACTATATGTAGAAAATAATCACAATTAATTACGGTTTTTAGTTGAGATGAAAAAAAGTTAATAGCACGAGAGGGATTCGAACCCACGAACTTCGGCTAGGTCACAAAGTAATAAAAAAAACTTTACCAAAGGGTGTGCGTTTTAAATAAACAAAATTCTATAAAAGACCGGACTCACATTTTTCAAGCTACCAGATCTTGGTTCGGACCTCGCTAGAGCCCATGATTTTTAGATTGTGTATGCAATATGAAAAAATATTGGAAAATCGTCTTACCCCTCGTCAGCGATACTTAGCATGTTAACTTGTATCATAGTAGTGTAACTCTTATTGTAAAATTATCACACGGAAATTGAAAAATGTAACTACAATTTAATAAAAGCATAACAGCTCAGGATTGTACCAGATTATTCAAACTTGCAAAAATAAAATTCAAAAATAGGCCACCCTGGTAAAATCAAAACTATTTTATCTTACACATTTACATAACTTGCAAAGTCCTACATCAACCGCGCTCCAATTAAACAAGTTTACATAGTAGTAAAAAAATCTGGACAGACCGGCTATACATGTATATATGCATACGCAAACACAACATTTGCGCAACTTCCAATCTACAAAACAAAACTATTCTCAAATATTCCTTTATATATATTCCTATAATAATTTAAAAATTTCAATTTATTATTAGTATTAAAATAAATTTTATTAATAAAAACAAAAATGATTTATTATCTTAAAAATTTCGTAGAGTAACAATATCATTTTTGTTTCTTACTAAACAAAAATATTTTGACCTACATTGTCCGGTCAGCAAATAATTACGAATATCGAACATCTTTTGAAGATCACAAGAATGGTAGCGTCTTTTCGTTGTTGTTGTATTTATATTTGTAATCTCATTGAATATGATCACACATATTCATTGCTTATCCTACATTGTAAAAAAAACTGAATGACTTGGACTGGGACAGTCTAATACTGTTCGACATAGAATCACCAACTTTGTTTGATTGAATTATTTTACTTACTGATCGTTTGCTAGTATTTTTCCCCTACTAACTCAGTATGTTCTTTTCTGAATTAATATTATTTTAGTCTTCTTGTTATATATTTCATCTTCTAAATGAAAGAAACTCAGAATAATAAAACAGCACAGATCAAATGTTTATTTTATGTTTTTTTATTGTTGCGTAGTCTTCTTTTCGTATTAAACCAAGTATTGTTTTTTCCGTAACTTTAGTGTTGTGTCGTTTTATTATTGATAACTATTTTGTATTTTTGGACTGATTTCTCTTCAAGACTTATTAATTTTTGTGTATGTAATACAATTATTATTAATTTGATCAGTTTTTTTGTAATTTACCTGAAATAGCAAATTAATAGTCACTTATTTCCAACCTAATATCATTAACTATTTTTATCAATAAGCATTAAAACGAAACCCTATAATTTCAAATTATTTCCAGTTTAAAACTGTTTTGGTTATGTACATTTGTTATAAATTTACTCCGTACTCTCCTCATTATAAATTTACAGCAGTTCTTGTACGACGAGAGGGAATGAGACTTTCTAGTTTAATAATTTGTTTTTAAAAAAAAGATCGTTTTTATATAATTTTAAACCTGTTGATATTCTTTTGCGTTTCACTTGATTTCAGAATAACGGGAAATTAAAATAATTTGAAAATGACTGAAATATTTATCAACACACCTTCTTATGATAATTTGGAGATCGTGAGAAGCGGTATGGTGTGACGTAGGTTTTAGAAAAACATTTTCTTTATCACGCCAACGTTTTTGATCTTTATTGAGATCATCTTCAGGGCTCAAAGTGTTCGTTTTCTGTGTAGATGTGTCAACACTCATCCAATAATGACTCTAAACATGACACCAATAATGACACACCTATACAGGAAACAATCACTTTTGAGCTCTGAAGATGATCTCAATAAAGCTCGAAACGTGGCACGATACAGAAAATGTTTTTCTAAAACCTAGTCTAAACCCCAGACATACTTTCCTATGAAGAGCATATTTTTATTACATATTTGATTAGTAATTATTACACTTTATGAAATAAATTTCTTTGGAATAAGTTTTGAATTTTAAAACTTCATTTTTATTAAGACCAGAAAAGCAATTCTGTAAGAAAAATAACATTAGTAAGAAATAGTAGTTTGCTATTTTCTTGCAATTATCGATTTCGTCCTAACCCACTGAAAATATGAAAAATGCTATTTGCTGCAAGTATAAATGTGAGAATGTTATTAATTTTCGCAACTCTACATCAACGGACGTTTCCTAATCTGAGGAAAGCCTACCATTAAAGGATGTAGTACGTTCTCGAAAAGCAGGATCTAATCTCATTCTTGATTTACAAAACGCTCTGAATCCACTTAATTATATCTTCGAGATTTGCAATATCTACGCCTTTGCAATTAATTTTTAATCAAACGGGTTGGATGGCAAAGTGACATAACCGTCGGAGAAAGTGTGAATTGAACACAGATTATTACTTTAGCGTGATCAAGCGGTCGTACTTCATTTACTTAAATTGCCTTTTCGTACGAATCAAGTAATTGATACTACTCGCTGGTTCGTATATACATTCTTTTTGAAATAATTCGTTTTTGATCTCTAGCAAAGAAAAGTAATTTGTTGAAGTCGTGAGGACCGGTCAAGAATGAGGTAGTTTAGAAAAACACCTGTTTTTTCGTTTGTTTTTTAGCCGACGTTTCGACCTTTATTCGCTTATCTTCAGGGTCTGAGTGAATTACAAAACAAATGTCGAATGAAAAAAATACAATTCAAGATATAATTATACATTTCGAACCAACAATTGAAACTTGCATAAAGTGTGGAGCTGTTCTATTGGTTTTGGGGGAAAATGTGAAACATGAATTTGTATTCTACTGTTTTTATGTGATTGCGACAGGGTGGGGGCGCGGTAAATCTGGGAAATTTTCTTTGATCATAGGCGGTTTTATTTCAGTCAAAGGAACTCGCGAATGGGAATTTTCTCAATTGGATTTATGACTCGGCATTTAATATAGAAAAAGGAAGTTAATTATGAAGAACGATAAAGAAGGAAAGGGACTTGACCGCTCTTCACGACTTCAGCAAATTATGAAATAACAGGTCACTAAGAAACACACGCAAAGAAAGTAAAAAAGTATTAAAGTGAGCTAATTACTTTAATTTTGGATAAGAAGATAATGAGAATTGTATTTTCGACGATTATGGTTTCAATTAAAAACAACTATCAAATAAATTTGCTAAGCTTGACCTCAGCAGAGAGTATCCGGGTACATGTTCCAATGTTTAGAAGTAACAGGATAGCTCTGTTTTATACTGATAATGTATCATCATAATCACATAATCATGTACTTAGTGTCGAGTGAATGTATTTAATTGCGTGAGTTTTATGTGAGAGGGAGGATGGAGGACTCGCAAATAGGTTGGTTAAATCATAGGTGTAAAGGATGACGTAGGAATTTCTTGTTCTAATGGTAGAATTTTTAATAATGGTACCTAAAAAGAAAGAATGTAATAAAGAATTATTCAGATATCGTGAGATGCGGTCTGGTGTGATGTAGGTTTCAGAAAAACATTTTCTTTATCGTGCCAATGTTTCGATCTTTATTAAGATCATCTTCAGGGCCTGGGATTTACAAACACTGTTTACATTTAACAAATAAATTTAGATTGTGGATTTATACAATGCAAAATATTTCTTATATTCAACCAAACTATTTCTACTTATATTCAATGTCTTTGTCTTCTGTGTACTTGTACCATTCTTGCGTGTCGTGTTGAGAGTGCCAGTGAGTTTGGCTGTTTTATGCTTATAAACATAGAGAGTGAATGGGTTTGGACCTAGGTACAGCATATGCTGGGTGCTGAATTGGCCTATCTGTTGCAGCATCCGGAGCCCAACCTCAGTGGTTGGACTGATATCAAGATCTGACCCCGGACTGCGAACACCCGATGTGGGTGATTCTCGAGGCTTACCAGCAATTTAACAATAAATACCACAGCTGAAATTGCTGTTGGGCTTATTCAGGCTGGTCGACCCGAAAGAAAAAAAAGGGTTATAAATCATCCTAAATAGCGTAAAAATCCACCAACCGAACTGTTTTATTTTAATCTAGTCGGAAGCTACGAGGTTTCCGAGTATTTTCTAAAAATTCCGCCCTTAAGCCTTAAATTGCCATTTTTAAGATGTACAGCATTTTATACCAATTTTAAATCCCATTTGAGTTGAATTTAATTTCCTATAAGAAACAGCTGTTTTTGATCTTACCAAACGCCGATGTTAATTAATTGGACACAAAATGAAAAATTAAAAAAATAAAAGAGAATAAAACTGTTTTTTAACAGTTATATTTGTAGGTGTGCCAAATGCCTCATATAATAAACTTTCTGATGGTGTACTCGAAGTTACAAAACCTCAACTCTTCAACGTAAAATGAATCAGGAATGTTAAAAAAAACTTGGTTCAAATGTGGAAATTTAATGCAGAAGGGGAGTTATTATTAAAGGAATTTTGTTAAATTTCCACGAATGTATCTCTCAACACGTTACGCGAGAATGGCACAATTACACAGAAGACAAGCACTTTGAGCCCTGAAGATGATCTCACTTATGATCGAAACGTTGGCCCGATAAAGAAAATGTTTTTCTGAAACCTAATCACACCAGACCGCATCTCACGATTTCCGTACAATTATAGATTAACGGCCACTAATCACCACACAATTGTACCAAGTTTTTTTAACATGCCAAGTCGATTTTATCGTATAAGAGCTGACGTCTATGGAACTTCTAATACACCATAAGAACTATTATTATTATATTAAACGAAGATGGTTTGAAAATATTTATAATACAAATCTTTTTGTTGAAAAACAGTTTTTTTGGGAAATTTATCAAAATATCCTCCTTAAAAAAAATCATTTTGGGTTTAATTAATAAACATACATCGACGTTTGATAAGAAAAAAATTAGCTCCTTCTTATAGGAAATTTTCTTTTAAAATTCAAAAATATGGACTAAAATTGGAATTGATGGCCTAGATCTTGAAAAAAGGTCGGATTGGAGTTTTTCGAAAATATACGTAAATTTCGTAACATCTGACCGGACTGAGAGAATCGTTCAGTTGGTTTGCATTTTGCTCTATTTAGGATGTACTATAAGCATAAGAATAATTATAAATTAATTATCAAGGCTTGAGAAATATACAATAGCAAGTACATTTTTAGTACGAAAAGGAACAAATAATTAATAAATGTTGAATGAACCTATGAATAAAAGTTGATAAAATTAAACTTTAATAAAATGGTTATTATTTATAAATTCTCCTTATCAGTAATTATATTAATAATTAATACGATTAAATTGTATAAAATATTTTTTTAAATATACTTACGTAAATCAAGATAAATTACATGAAAAATTAATAACAATTGTACAACGTAATCGAACGCATCGGTCTTGAAGAGTTTTTAAAGACGGACCGTGCTTCAGATGACTTGCATCTCTTATTCATGTCTGTTTACTACCCTTCACTTCACTTCAATTCGAAGTGTGTTTAATTACGTGACTGTGACTATTTCTAAGAATAAAATCAAAGGGTGTGTTGTCGCTGGAAGGAATGTTGACTTTGTCTAAATGAGATATTTGTAGTCATGAAACTTTTTGGTATTTGCGTTATTAATGATTCCAGTTAAAATGTATTTGTTAGCGTATCGATTTATGTTTCTTATAGTTATTAATGTTTGGGTAACTACAATTTTCACCTTAAAACAACTTATTTATAACAATTTTTGCTTTTATTAAAATCGAAATATACAAAAAAAGTGTACAGAAAAATTTGTTTTTACAATTTAATGTTACAATTAGAATTTGCCAAATTGACCAATTATAGGAACATATTTACTTAAAATAACATTGGAGTTGTAAATACCAAATAAATGTAATTTAAAAAAAGACCAGACAATTTTTTTAAATTAATACATTCATTCATCTCATTGTTAATACCAACATTTTCTTGGTTTCTCTTCCAGTCAAGACCAATAACCTAAACGCACTGTTCATTTACGCATTATTGACTTCATAACATTTTCCAATTTTTCTTACTTATTTGACCTCTCCCTTCCGTTCAGGATAAAATATAAATAACATTTTGTTTACGAAAGAATTGTAATTACAATTTCTGTTTTGCATACTGCTTTATATTGTTTATTATTTCAGTTTGAGGATCTGTCAAACTTGATTGTTATGTATCAATTCTCTTTATTACTTATTCAGATATCGTGAGATGCCCACCAGACCGCATCTCGCGATATCCTAATAATTATCGATTAACTGTCACTAATCTCTACACTTTGTTTGTACTTGTGTTAATTTTTTGTAATTTACATTTTAGAGTTTTCCTAACGAACGGTTTTATATTTAGTTTTACTTTTGAATATTTACTTATATTGTATGTTGTTTTCAGCATGAGACAAATAAACACTATGCGTTAATTTCGCCTCTGATTACGTTTACACTGTTTGTTTATTGATTTTAGTTTCATTGCATTTTCTATTATTTTCAGTCTGAAATATTCAGATACGTTTCGTTTAGGGTCAATAAGTGGACAGTAAATGTTCTGCGAATCGGAGAACACATGTTGAACTGGCACTGGGTCACTTATCAGTTCACTCGCAGGTTTCCATGTCACGTAACGCGTTTCGGTTCTCACCTTTTCAGTCGGATCCAAGTAGGAATTTTTAATGGAAATTGGATAAAAAAATTATATTGATGAAACCAATTTATTAATAATTATAAATAGGTTACCATGTATTGTTGTGCGTTTTTCCGACTCTTGAGTGTGCCACACCCTGTTTTAAAAGTCACCAATTTTCAGAATGATGAAACCAGCTTAAGATTGTATTTGAGTATGACATGTTTTTATAAAAGTTGGCAACGATTAAAAAGATAAAAAACACACACACACACATAAACACGTTTGAAGGTTCAATTCATATTTTTTTTATCAATAAATCGTATACTTAAAAGGGTATATGCTATTTATATGTGCATTGTCACTAAGAGGTGGCGTTCCAGAGATGCACCAATCGCTAGGGAAGATTATCTGAAAGAATTAGAGGTTAGTAAAATCAAGCTTTATGTGACTTCTTGTCGCTGTCTTTTGTTACTTCTCGGCCATATTGGATAGAGAAAGGATCATTGGCCATATTTTGGATTGTACGGTTTGGTATGCGGTTAGGTGTACTCCAAAGTTTAATGTCACTCAAATTAGTCTCAGCATGGAGATTAAAATGAGCGTTCGTTATGCGTCCGTTTTTATTCTGCTGAGTCGTGTATGTATGTGTAACGACATTTCAGTTATTTGTGAATGAAGCGCAAAGTAGATGGTAGTTGAAATCTGGACTGTTATCTTTGGTAACGATGCTTACATTTTTGTCATTTTCCCCCCGTTTAAACTACTGCTCAAAGGATGCGGTAAGGTTTTGCATATGTCTGATGGAGATGACAGGATCTTATGAGAGTAAAGAATGGCTGTTTCTTCTGTGATGTTGGTAAAGATAGTTTCAAAAAGAGTATGAACTTATACTGTTTAGGACGTGGGTCCTAAGATGCTTTTCTTTGGCGTACCACTGTATAATGTAGTGTAATTGGAAGTAGTTCTTATACGAAACCATTTCTATCAGAAACCGTTATCCTCGATGATAATGCCTGAACAGAAAAGCACGCCATATCAATTTGAGGCCATATCCCAAATTACCCTTAGTCTCACCGTTTCCACGTTGATTTTTTTCTTGATAGCCGACTGATGAGGAGCCATTGATGAAGAGAGTTTCTGACGGTTAAGTAGGTTTTAAGAGCAGGCATTGGCCAGAGCAACAGTGAATGTCATACAGTATCATCAAAGTTTTGTTTTGCACCTAGGTATAAGCTGAATCTATCACTTTGTTCATGACTGTATGATGATTTTACTGTAGGCAGTCTCCTCTAGGGGGTGGTTAGCAATTCCACTTTAAACGAAACCGCGGTTGAAGCGACCTCGAAAGTTTCTACGCTGGGGAAACCCCAATACGCTGGTAGATAGTGGCCTTCTCTATCTAGGGAGTGCGCGGCAAACGGTTTGATGCCTAATGCGGACCCGACTACTCCGAATGAACAAGCAGGGAGGGAGGTCTGACTTCTCCCCTCGGGGCCGGACAGCTTCTACACCAATGCTGCGGCTGTAACACCAATCTGTCGTATGCGGAGGTGCGTCAGATCTCATGTTGAGTATCGAAACGCCCGATAAGGCCTGAACGATTCTCATTGCCCTTTTAAGTACGTCCGAGTATACGAGAAAGCGATGTAGCTATGATTGATGATGACTTCAAGGCGATGGCACTACTGAGTATTAGACTATGATGGTCAGGTATACCTTTGTCATTATGAAAGTTAAGGAGAATGGAATTAAGCAGAAATTATTCAACCGGATGGCAGAACAGAATTGTAATTTAGGCAAGGATGCCTATAGGTTTTTATTTAGGCGTTGGCTTGTGAGGTTTGACATAGGATACATATTTGGGTGTGTGAAAGTTTTCCCCTAAGGTTCTATCTAAGTTGGGATTATTAATGCCAAATAAACAAACTTAAACATGTTAAAAAAACATTTAAGGGAAATGGATTAAGGAAAGGATTAATCTTATCTTTTTAACTATGTCATGCCCATTATTTCAAATCATAAAGAATTTATCCTTAGCGGATTTGAATGAACTTTTGGTTTACATCACAACACAATGCTGATACTTCGTGGGTGACTCAGCAAAACTTACAAAACTCGGGTGCAAGCGTGTTACTTCAATACACGGATCATTCATATTACAATCCGTTCTAGTCAATCATTAAATTATAATTATACATGACAATGCGGAATTCGCAAAAAGAAAATATTTTTCCTTTGATGTAAATAGAAGCAGACGCAATATGATATAACAGCATTTTAGTCCGAAAGACGTTCTATTTTCAGCAATAGGACGATCCGAAAATTAAGCCTAAAAAGACAAATTTGGCTTTTTTTTTAAACATAATAGACAAATAGGCATAATTAATGATGCTTTAGTTCCATGTTTTTTTTAAATTTCTTTTATCTAAAAAATGTAGGTGCTCTTATATATTTTTACGTTCTTTCAGGATGTATTATATTTATAGCTTCTAACTGTCAATTTTTATGTTCTGTTAAAATTTTAAAGTTTTTGATAAAGCACCAAAATTATGAATAACCACGATCACTATTTTTATAGCGAACAATTTTCGTCTGATTCCTGCGTAGGGCACCAAGTTAAGAGGGAGTTTCAATTTTATCCCTTTTCAAATAAAAATGACACCACTTTGTTCCATAGGGTCATAAAGTAAATGCAAACATGCTTAATATAACCAGCTAAATTTGACTCCAACGTTCTGTTGACATATTTCATATTTGTTCAGCTTTAAACGTGAGAGTCATGTTGCTGTATAAACCTCTTATAATCAATAAACACGTTGGCAAAGTTAAAATCTGTTATATTATAAACTTATAATATACTCTTTCAAATGGTTGAACGTGACTGTAATTTTTGCCCCAGAAGAGCAGTATTGATATTGATTTATGGATTTGTTTAAAGCATTCATATTCAATTCATTACTAAACGCTGTAAATATTGTATAAACTATCCACAAGAATGAAGGGTCAACTTCACCTATAGGCTATAAATAAGTCCGGAGCTGGTCAATTGAATTAGACAAAAGACCCTTTCCCCAAGCTTTCAGAGTTATATTTTCTCCTTCTTCTTATATTTATTTATCATTTATATCAGATATAATAATTTTAAAATATTACTAGTAATAACTGAACTTATTGATTATTTTAATTAGTTATACTTTTAACAAAACCAAGGCCTTAGTTTGAAATTTTTATTAGTTAAAAACATTAAGTTATTACAATGTTACAGCCTAACAGCTTACTTACTGACTCATCCCCTTTTTTTGAATTAACATGTAAATTTGATCTCTTACTTAATACATTCTATATGTAAGTCCTGTGACAAATATTTACATATTAATAAATTAATCTTTGCTATTTTGTGAAAAGATGTGAAGGCAGATAAATTTATAAGTTCTTAAAGGTCGCATATAACCCTAATGTGTTTAAAGGTAAATAAACATCTCCGAGCCAAACTTGACATTTGGTTCATTTAAATTAAGAGTAGTTTGTAACTTATTAGGAAATCGTGAGATGCGGTCTAGTGTGATGTAGGTTTCAGAAAAACATTTTCTTTATCGTGCCGACGTTTCGATCTTTACTAAGATCATCTTCAGGCCTCAAAGACTTCTGTGTCATTGTGCCATTCGTGCGTGTCGTGAAAGAGAGTGCCCTATAAATTTGAACTAACCAGTACTGTGGAAAAGTTAAATTTAAAAATAAAAACACACATTTTTGAACTTTTCAAGTTAGATAAAGAAAATATTTCATTTTAGCCATATAGTTTTTTTCTTCGGTTTTATCTGTGTTTTATCAAATCGT
>CM077099.1:13589658-13618242 GCA_039619505.1 Cimex hemipterus | reverse complement strand
ATATATATATTTATACGCAATACATTTTATAGGTTTTTGCACATCTATATTCCTTTTACTTCATGATGTACCCTAAGAGTAAATTTTTTTCCAAAAATTATTCTTGCAAATTCGGGCTTCTTAAAAGTTGGCAAAGTTAGTCTTACAGCCAATACCCTCGAGTTGCTTGTCCAGGCGATAACTTCTTCTCCTAGATCATATTGAAAGAAAAAAAAAAACACTTTTTATCTTGATAAGTTTTTTGGTAAGATTATCTTGGTCCGAATCTCTTTTGATGTGGATGAATGGTGAAAATAAATCAACTATCATCGCAAATAATTTTATCCTAACAGACCCTCTTGGTCTGTTGCCCCATGCGGAAAATGAAATAGAAAGAGAAATACTAAAATCCAAGATTAAAAAAATAAAATGTAAATTTGTTTTGTTTGCTTTTTATTTTAAATTTTTTGTTGTTGCAGTTAATTGTTAATAATCTTATGCAATGAAAAATAGTGTAAAGTCAATTAATTTTCACAATACCAGAATATAACTGTTTTGATTTATTTTTAAATCAATATTGCTAAAGTAGGAAATTTTTTCCAATTAATGACAAATCTTGTGAATCTCGATGAAAAATAAAAAACTATAAAAAAATGACCGGTTGTACGTTAATGGTGTTTATCAGATAACTGCAAAAGTGTAAAAAACGTAAATGATTTTTTTGTTGTTTCTGATTTCAAGACTTAATTTACATTTATATTATCTCAGTAGGTTTTAAAATAAGATAAAATAGCCGAATTAGTGTGACTTATATCGTTGATGGTCCTTTTTCTTAAAAGGCCTCTAAATTGCATTGAAATATGCTACCAAAAAAAAAAAAAAAAAAGAGAAAAAGAAGGAAATAAGAAATTAATCATTGATAAAACCGCCGAGGCATAGATCCCCTTCAGAGATCCATTAGCAATCGGTTGAACTCAATCTCCCACTGATCCAACTGGTTCACTCTTGCCGCTTTGCAACACTCTCTTGGATAAATACCCGATATATTTATTTAGGACTGTCAACTCAATCCCGGCATAGTGAAACATCGTTGTGACCGTTGCTACAGTTCGGTCAATTCGGCCTTTAATTAAACTTCCTTGAGAAATCCGTAATTGAAAGGGAAATATTACCATAATTCGAAGATAAATGAAAAACCCTAACGATTTTTGAATTCGACAACTGTTTGTTAATGTTAAATGGCTATTCTAATAGATTAAATGAACCTTTGAAATAAACCACTAATAATGATCATTTCCAATAGGTTTTCCTCATAGACTATAATTATCCCATTTAACTGATTTAATTGAATACTTTTATTCAATAATGAACGACAATGAATTGACTATACAAGTCGTTTTAACTGTAACATGTTTGTTAACATACACATAGTGAAATTTGGCCTAGTCTATCTATAAATAAAATAGGGCAAAGTAAATAATTTCTAAATAACTAAATATTTACATGAAAGTTAATTTATGAATATTTATATCAAAACAATTTCTAAGGTGGTAAACTTGAAATCTTTGACCAATTATTTTATAAACATATCCTCTATTATTTAGAAATCGTGAGATGCGGTCATGCAAAATGGTTGGATGTACGTTTAAACAAACATTTCTTTAACGTGCCAATGTTTCGACCTTTATTGAGATCATCCTCAGGGCTCAATGTATTCGTTTCCTGTGTAATTGAAGAAAAAGTTGAGAGTGCCACACGACACGACGATCTCCAAACAATCAAATTTTTATATAATTATTTAGTAATTTTACACTTCAATCCGTATTGATGGATTTATTTGGATTGAAGTAACTACTGTAGAATGTTACGTTAACAATTATTTAGAGATCGTGAGATGCGGTCTGGAGTTACGTAGGTTTTCGAAAAACGTTTTCTTTGTCGTGCCCACGTTCGATCTTTAATGACATCATCCTCAGGGCTAAAATTGTTTGTCTTCTGTGTAATTGTGCCATTCTTGCGTGTGTTTGGCACGCTCAACTTTTCTTCAATTAAAGATCGCCAACGTTGGCACGTTAAAGAAAATGTTTTTCTGAAACCTACATCTCACCAGAGCGGATCTCACGATTTCCGAATCATCGACTAACGGTCACTAATCACCACACATATCCTTTATGTTTATGTTGTATTTATATTTTATATTTATCTTCTCAAAAGATTTTAATTTTGACAAACATTTATCTCTCAGAACAATCTGTACTTGCAATTTACTAGTTTAAATAGGTGATGGAAAGATATCACAATGAAAGTAAGACATTAGATTGGCATACTTAACTTTATGTACCAAATCCAGAACCCAAAACTCAAATTGGACCGATCGGCACGAATAGGTATGTAAATCTTGAGCAAAATTCAAAAATGCACTAGTGCTTGAGCATCAATGTTGGATGAATTGTTTTAGGCGATTTGTATAAGTCGGTTTTTATTTTTGAAATTGAAAACGGTTTGACCACCCCTTCATAGCTCATGGCATTATATCGCTAGTTGTTGGGAAGTAGTACTCAAAGCACATATGCGCACTATTTCGTCAATCTTCTTTAAAAAAAAATATCATTTAACAAGGAAAACATTCTACCTCTTCTAAACAGATTCAACACGAAACCTGGTTTTTTCTTTCGAAGTCGCGAAGATTGTCATAGGCACCGAAAGTTGTGATTCTCTTCCCTTGCAAAATAATTTCAGTCATTTTCATGAAAACATCTGATACATACGACAGTATAGTTGCCATTTCTAATCATTGAAAATGTTGGCTAATTTGGCATTGTAGTCCAAGAAGATGATAAAATTTCAGAACGTAAGCCTGTAATCGCGAGACAGCCACCTCACTTCTGTGTGCAGAAGATAAAAACATCCCATATTATGAAATGTCTCGACTTCAATGACTGAGAAGTGGTATAATTAATCAATGTTTCATCCAAAACGTTCTGAAAAGAGGCTGGCATAGATGGTCTATAGAGAACACAATAACCGCTGCTGAAAAAAAAAAACTTACGTTTTCGGTACTCGAAGGTATTCGATTTTTAATCCTATTTATTCATTCTACGTTTCTTTTTGCAGTTATTAATTTTTCTCCAACTTTACTACGGACCCGCTAGTTAAGATGGGCGGATCCCAAAGGGGTTCGCGGACTACAGTTTAGGGAGGCCTTTAGGCTATCAGACATAAAAAAATTTCAAGAATTCAAATGAGAATTCAGAATGCAACACCTATAATTTTTTTTCAAAACCGATTCGTTTTATTACAACCAATCTTAATGACAACGGATAGATAGTGTTGATCAATTTCTGTAAAGTTTACAGCCAGAATCAGAGGCACTTGGTGAGGGTGAAAGCGGCTTATTTTTTGAGGATTTCCCTGTATTCCTTGTATTCCATCACCTAGTCTAGAACAGCAATAAGATGGGAATTTACTTCGAAAGACTGTTACAGTACATGTAAAGCTCATCCCCTGACCAGAATACTTATTGTTGTAACGGACCATTGCGAGGACGGCTGAGTTGCATCTGAACTTTAATTATCTTTTTGTAAGGGATGGTTCTACTCTCAAACTGTTTTTAGCAGCAATCCGGATTTCAAGCATTAAATGGCTAAAGATTACAAACACTTATGTAGTGTTTTGGCAATAATACTGCACGTTATATGAGACCATGTAAGTTGTGATATATTCCCAATACAAACTTAACAATCATTGAACTTACTTGAAGTACTGATACTTACGGAGACTAAGTTCTGAAGGGCGCTTATTAAAGTGGTGAAACTAATCAGGTGGTCTATTATACTGATTACAGAACATATGTGTAAAGTTAAAGGTGTTTTATTACACAAAAAATCAAAATCATTTTATTCGAAGTATTTACCTTCATTTTTTTACACATTTCTACTAATGCGGGACCAACTTTTTTTTATTCCAGAACTGAAGAATGCGGAGCTTTGGAACGAAGCAAAATCTGAAAACGCTTTTTGGACTTGAACATCATTTTCAAAAAATGTTTCTTTGACGAAGTTGTCTAAATTCCTAAATAGGTGAAAATCTGTTGGGGTCAAAGACAAAAGAAAAAATCCGGAGAAACAGGTGGATGTTGAAAAATTTCGTAGCCAAAGTCATTCTATTTGCTTGCAGTATGTTTTGAAATATGAGGTTTGGCGTTGTCGTGGAGGAGTATAGGACCTTTCCGATTTACCAATGTAAGGTGTTTTTTGAGTACTTTTTTTATGCATTTCGTCAATTTCTTTGCTGTACGCTGCTAAGGTAATGGTCTCACTTCTAGGCAAAACGGATAGTGAATAATTCCAACCATGTCCCCCATACGGTCACCATTCATTATTTTGGGGTGTAAATATGGTTTTGGCATGTATCCTGGTCTTTCGTCGTACTTAACCACTGCCCTGACCGACGCTGATTGTCGTTGCAAAAAATGCAATCCATTTTTCATTGCAAGTGATCATTCTTTAAAAATCTCGGGTTTTTGCCTGGCGAGGAACGAAACGCATGTCTCAAGGCATTTGGACTGTTGTCGTTCAGTGATTTTATGTGAGACCAATAGATATTTGTGACTTTTGGTAGGTTCCTTAGCTGTCTGTACTGTAATTGCATTTAATTGGGCTGCGAGTCCTCTGACTCTGTGATTGGTGCTTTTCTTCTACCTGAAGCTTAAGGACATCGTTGTCAATTAAAGTTGGAGGTCATCCGCAGGGCTCGCTTTCCAATTAGGTATTCCCTTCCGAATACTTAGCAAACTCACCCCAACGCCTTACTGATGTTTCTTGCAGTCCCAGCTGTCGAGATTTAAACAGGTAAAGTGTTTCATGTTTGGAAGTAAATAGTGTGTGTGGAGGATGATGGTGTGGAGTCCTGTCTAAATTTCTGCAACCATATAATCGGTCATTTCATGCGAAACAACCCAATATATACGATATGTTCAATTGTAACAAGAACTTTATAAGTTATTATTTTTCTTGCTATTCCATACTGCTTTTCGTAAATATTTGTAAATCTATAAAATCATTTTTCAACAATGAATGATCGGAACTCTACTGTCTTCTTCGTAGCGTATTTAATCAGGTTTATATATTTTTAACAATAGTTTGCACTTGTGATGTGGTCCCCTTTTCTAAAAAAAAATCGTGAATCATTGCTAAATCGGAGAGCGCACTCGTTTGTAGAAGTCCGATATCGTGTTATTCGCTCTGTCGAAATCAAGGCTGCCGAGGGTTTTTATTTTTCGTTTCGGATAAAATGGTGTGCAGCTCGTGCCCTTGGAGTGACAGCGGTTCCTCTGGGTTCTCACGAGTTATCCTAGGTGCTGAACAGAGCCGGCCAGAACCAACAATTAGTGAATCACCTTGCTAACGGGCCCCATAGGCCGATGGTGTTTCGTGATTTAATCGGCCCAAGGGATTTATTGAACGGAGCATATATCCGCCCACGCTTCACAATTGGATTACTTAGTAATTACACGTTTTTCTCGGTAAGACCGATGCCCGGGGCCTGCCTACTGGGCCGAACCACACCCTCCTTAACATTGATATACAAAATATAGACTGTTTACAGAACGTTCGGATCGCTCTGTCATAATTTTTTCCCTTCGAATCCGAAAGGAGAAGATATGCGAGATCTGACCACTCAATTAATCCTCCCGGGGGCAACATCAAAGGAGGAACGAATGAGCCCAACTGGAGACTGGAGTGTATACTTAACCGAACGAGGCTGTAGATAATGACAAATATCTCTTAGAACCGTCCATCACGTTTCTACCAACGGTGATAACGTTTTCTCAAAATGTTATAAAAATAAAATAATTATTTCTACAGTAAATGCAATTAATTTTTAATTAATCCTTGGTGTGTTTTTTACTGGGTACTATTTATCCACAGAAGTACTATTTATTAGGTCGAGTGCTTTAATGTTTTATTTTTTATGACGAAAGCAAATCGGACTAATTCCAAGGCCTCCTTTTCACCTTTCAACACATTTATATATTATTTTATAATACAAATAACATTAATAAATAAATTAATAAAAATTAAATGTTTTTCAGTTCAAATTAATAATTTTAATTTCACATTAGCCCTTTCTAATTGCAGGGTTTTGAAACATAAAATATTCGGACTCCTATGATCCACTGTTTCTCACAATTCTCAATTTAAAAGAAGACTTCTTTATTTTTATATTTTATTTTATATCATTTTAAAACGCAATTCTAATTCTTTTTCAAACGCTCTTCTAAGCGTCTAATCATTTTATCTAAAAAAAATTCATTTTATTTTACCTTTTATTTCATACCATCTTGTAAATTTTTAATACCATATGAAAGAGTTTATTTGAATTTAAAAAAAATGTTAATTTGAGATTAAAAAGAGTTAATTGAAAATTATAAAAAGCCAATATCAAATTTTAAAAAAGAAGTATACGGCTTATACAAGGCCACTAAAACCACTACATAATTACTTTCATGTTGAGCTATGATTATGTTCATTGTAATATTTACATTTTGGGTTTTTTTAGCATGTAATTTAGTAATTTTTAAAAATTAATTTTATCATGTTATTGATTACATTCATCGTTTGAAAATGCGGGTGACATGGTTAATAGTTAAATACTATTATAAACTCATTTATGCTTGGTGGTCTAATTGACCATTTTAAGTATGTCAATTTATTATTCTTTTTATGAGTTTTGGTTAAGATGAAAAAGTTAGTGTGACGAACGGGATTCGAACCCACGATCTTCGTCTCAATGCTACGCTGCTCTAACCACTTGAACAATCGTGACTTCGAGGTCTTGGGTTCGAATACCGCTCGTGACACTAACTTTTCCAACCCAGACTTACATAATCAATTGAAACTATTATGTACTTTTATCAGGCTTATAATACATAATTACATTGATTATCTGATTCTCCAATCACCATTGTGAACGTCATAGATCTAACAATTTGCAAACATGTAAATAAATTGTATCCTTAACGGTTTTTTAAGCACTTAAAAAAATTGTTAACACCTTTCATTTATGATTATGTTAGATATTATTGAGGAAAGACAACCACCCATTGACTGACACTTCTGACCAGAAGTAGCAGCCGTTCGGTAATGACATGCAAAGGTCAGCAATTAATACATTGCTCATCCTGCAAGCTTAAACTTGTACACTCTAAAATTGACAACTAATAATTTCTGAGTAGTACTGGTCAATAAATTTTTCGAATTATTTATGTCACATTTTTGATATATTTGTTTAATAATTTTGTTTTTATATCAATCTATATTAATTAACGTGTAGTATATAAATTAAAAGCATCATTCAAAATAAATTTTATTTAAAATTAGCTTCGAATTACTTTTAAACAGACTTTTCAAGAAAAAGAATTTATTTTTGAGAAATTTTACAGAAAATCTACATATTCATAGAACGCTGTAGAAAATATTTACAAAAATTTTGTTTCTGTTATTCAAAAATATTCATCTACGAAGTTATTTTCATTTATCATCTCAGCCAAGACCTGACATAAAAAGAGTTATTTTCATTGTTGAAGCAAGTACCAAGTGAATTCAGAGTAAAAGAAAATAATCATTTCAGCGATAGTCAGCGAACCGTCCCTGTTGTAAAAATAAAATCAACTTTTTAATGTATGGAATTTGAAGTATTTTACTGAATTATCTGTTTCGCATATTATCTCATATTTATCTCAAAGAAAGAACAACTGGATATCTACCTCTGACTATCTGTTTTTATTTTATTTTGACAACGAAAAATGCCCCGACTTCGAGATTACCATAGGAATTAATTCCCTTTCAGCCAACAATATTTCAACCGCTTTAGCACTTGTAACGGTCGGCAAAATTTCATAACATCTTTTTAGATAAACGTCGGGCCGAACGGCATAACAACAATAAGGATTAAACCGAAAACATTCTTTCTCATATGTTACACACTCCGGCTTTAGGAATGTCGTCGCTATAAAGTTGTAATCAACGGCTGTAATATTTTTTCACGGTTATACCTCCACTTAAGTCCATTAAAAAATGACTACAGGGGTTAGCCATAAAGCACATCGAATTTATTTTGGAAGTCATCAGCCTGTATAGCAGTAATTATCACGTAACAATTCTGTCAAGCAGATGCATGTGGAAACGTGCTTTTATCTTATATAATGTAATCGTGACGTTAAATTGGGTCTCTGCGGGTTCATCATGTCAGCAGTTTGATCAATACGACCATCTCCTGGTCCGCATATTCTCGCTAATTTCAGCTTGTGTTTCGGTTTTATGCCATTATCCACAGGTCAAATTCCAGAAATACCTGATAATGCCCACAAACAGACGTGGGGGCTGAGAGAACAAGAGATTATATTAGACAGGGTTACTAGCAATCTAATAATAGAAATAATAACTCACCTGCATTTACTTACGTTGACAAATGTAACAGCGTAATAATTACTTCTATAAACATGCGGTACTTTAAATATACATTAATCTTTTTAGCAAATTTTACGTGCAAAACTGGCATAGAATTTAATAATAACTTCATATGGGGGATGGTAGGGATGTGGGATCACCGATTTTGATGAAACTAGGTCAAAAATATTATACCAGTCCGAGCGTTCTGAGCCGATTAATACAAAACATTAATGTAAATTAATTTTTTTAAATACAGATTTTCTTTGCTGTACATGTATGTTTTGGTTATTTTACATCAGCCGACTTTCTTATTTAGGAACCTAGGATGATAAAATTGCACGGAGGATTGTACATCAAATGAGTTTAGACATGCCAAAAGTTACCAAACGCAAAAAACACTTCCAATAAAGTAATTCAACAAATGTTTTTTGACAAACCAAAAACATTAGGATTCATTTTAAGCACTCTTTAACCCTTCAATACATTTTTTTTCTGTTCGGCAAACAATAATACGCAGGTTTATATTAAATGTGTTTAGACCTGCCAAAAGTTCCCCCCCCCCAAAAAAAAATAAATAAAAATAAATAAACGCTTCCAATAAAGTAATTCAATGAATGTTTTTTAACATTAGGATTCATTTTAAGCACTCTTTAAGCCCTCAATACGATTTTTTATGTTCAGCAAAAAGTAATAGGCAGGATTGTATTATACTAAATGAGTTTAGACATACCAAACATTACCAAACGCAAAAACCGCTTCCAATAAAGTAATTCAAAAAATGTTTTTTGACAAACCAAAACATTAGGACTCATCCTAAGCACTCTTTAAGCCTTCGATACGATTTTTTATGATAAGCAAAAAATAAAATTCTTTCGGCCGTTTAACCTCAATATTTTCTCCAAATCTCGATTTTACACTTAAAAATTACTAAATCCTTTGCATTTTACCGAAATTTAACGTTTCACTTATCGTGGAAAGCTAAATAATTTTCAGGGTGGGTTAATAACATTTAAAGTTTATATCATCGGTATTTGATCTGCTATACTTCTCGAAAAAAGAATGCGCCGATCCTACGAAGCGTACCACTCGAAAGCTATTGAAATAGTCTTTTTTTAATGTATAGGAGGTTTCATTATTGCATAGTGAATTTTTCAAATTCTTCGAAGATAATTTTGCAATTTTTTTGGCCGTTTAGCGTTTAATATTTTTCGACCCCTAGTCCCACCAAATAACGTTTCATAATGGGTTGAAAGTTTTCCCATGTTAGTAGTTTCAACAAAAATTCCAATTATCAATTGTCATTAATGTATAGAACAAAAATGATCTAGAAAATAAAACATTGATTTATGTATAATTTATACAATATGTAGGACCCATCCAGAGGCGCAACTCATGAATTAACATGCTCAAATCAGGTTTAGGAAAGTGTACATCACAATATACATATTATAAATGCCTTAAAAGAACGAAAAATTTATATAAATTAATTTAAAAAATGGGGGTATGCTCGAATCCAATGTACGGAATAAAAAACATTTCGTTCAATTACTTGGCTGAAAATAGGGTTTTGAAACAGTTTTGTAAATATTTTAGAATATATTAACTTTTGAAAAATGTTGACGAAGTAAACGTAACAGAAAAAATTAAATATTCTTCAACAGGAAACCCGTTAAAACTGTTTATCCTTGTTACATATGAGATAAGTTAAATAAAATTAAAAATCTTTTGTGTGCTCTTAATTCTACTCCAAAATTAATTTTTTTCGTTTATTTATTACGTTATTATGAAAAGATATTTTTTAGTATTCTCATTTTAGCAATTAAGTTAATTAAGGCAGAATTTGAAATGAAATTTTCAAAAATATAAAAACTTAAGAAACTCCTAAACTTTCCAGTCGTGTCGGAACAGTGATAAATGGTTTAAGCATGATGTTATTACATAATAATACAGTGTGAACATACATATTCAGCGGACCTGCGTGCACAGCCGGCCTCCTACCGGGTATGTACGCACCTATTTGTTTGCCAACCGGTGAATGTAGCCACGTTTAAATTAAACAGAGCGGCGTTTCAACGCCAGAATTATACCTAATAATACACTTATTGTAAACAGTTAATATGTAAACCGTCTTAAATTGTTTAAGGGGGAAAGAAACTGTGGCCCCTGCGGTAAGAAGTGTGTTGACAAAAAAGAGCGATAGAGGTTTTTTTACCAATTCGGCATTCGAGTACATAAAAGTGTTGAGCCGGGTTTGATTTATCTCATTCCGTAAATACCTCTTTGAAAGGCGTCTCTGAGTAAGCTGTGGTGAAGCACAAAATGTTGTTAATAAAGCCGTCAGCCGCCATAAAGATAACTGTCTTAATGCTATGCTCGTCAAAAGATGTGAGCCCTCGTCGAATGGGCCTGGCCATAATATAAAGTGGGCGTTTTTTACTACATTTGCTGATAATTTTTAGTGTTATTCCAGTAGTCCTAGTTTTGATTTGAGTGTTAAATTGGATAAATGTCAAATTAATTAAAATGAATTAGGCATTCCTTAAAAGACAACATTAAAAATTCAAGAAATAGATCTTCATAAGTTTATCGCTCACTTAATTACCAACAACTTTAAACAATTAAAAAGCAGAAAAATTCTTAATATTTAAAAAATAATTATTTTTAAACTTGACCTATGTTTAATAACAATTTCAACACTTAAAACAAATAGTTTTTTAAAATTTAGATTGTTGAGATAAAATTAGCGATTCAATCAGTTGAATAGATGCATATTGCAATCATGTTTTGTGGACAAATAACTAAAATTGCTTCAGCTAACAATAAATTAATGGAAGTTATGGATTAGTGACCGCTAATCGATAATTATTGAGATATCGTGAGATGCGGTCTGGTGTGATGTAGGTTTCAGAAAAACATTTTCTTTACCTTGCCAACGTTTCGATCTTTGTTGAAATCATCTCTACACATTTCTACAGGAGAATAACGAACAATGTGTGGTTTTATGAACAAATTTCAACTACAGACGGAGACGCAGCTAAAAGTATTCTGAAGGACGTCGCCAACAATGAGAAGAAACTCGCATCGGCCATCAATGGCAAGAGAGCTTTTTTGCTGAAATGCAGACAACACAAGGTATTTCCTACTCACATCAAAAACAACTTCAACTTCACATGCCACACTAACACAGCCAAACACCAGAATTAACGACAGACATAAAGCAACAATAAATTTCAAAAACATAGAAATCACCACTAGCATCGAAAACATTAAGACATAAACACAAAAATTACACCAATTAAAACTCAGTGCCGCCAACATAATACGTACAGACATTTTAAAAGAATTTTACACGCACCAAAAAGATGCATACAACGTCCACTTTGTTTCTGATGATTTCAATAAAGATTGAAACGTTGGCACGATAAAGAAAACGTTTTTTCTGAAACCTACCTCACACCAGACCGCCATCTTACGATGTCTCAACAATTATCGATTAACGGTCACTAATCTCTACACAAAATAAATTAATGGTTTCATTTTACAACCATTTTCCAAATTACTACAGATTTATCGCAAAAATTGTCAACTTCCATTCATTTTACGATCGTATATATCAAATCAACGAAAAGTTCAATTTTCCGGTCAACCAAAGTATTCGTTTTTTTCTCTCATTATTTATGGACACCTTGTATATCTTATATTTTCTTCACTCACACAAGCTTCGCTCTCTACTTTTACTAGTATCTTCTACCAGGTGTATTTTAAATGAGGAAAATCACTACTTAATATATACTTTTTATTTGTTTCCTTTTTTTCTTCTTGATTTCTACTTTAATTTATAGCTATTTTCATTCAATTCCCCATGTAACACAGAGAACGTAGGATCATCAATTTTTATGAAATTATTTTGGTAATACCAGTTTGAAAAAATATAATCCACGTGTTCGAGCCTTCTTGCGATTGGGCCCTAGGAAAGAAAAAAAAAACTTAAGCAATTTAAATTTTTTCAAATGGGTGTCTTTCTTTGTTGTGCATGTATTCGTATTATTTTCAGCCAAAGATAAGAAAATAATATTATCAAATGAGATTGTACGGGGTGTCAGCTTACTGGCGTCACAAATTTTGCCAGTAAAACACCTCCAGAGTGACAAAAAAAGTGGCCAATGTCCGATTCTCGACCCTTTCGCAGATATTAACATTTTATGTTTTGTCAACTATCTACGGTTTTTTTCAATAATCTAGGTAGGCCCAGAACTGTTATAATTGGGGAAATCTGAAAAAGCATTGAAAAGAGAATTAATTTACCTTTAAGAAGAAACCCGCCTTAAACTTTCTATTTATTCTTTGGCAAGAAACCAAACACTAAATCTTTCAAAAACTGCTAAATTTAAAATTTGTAAAAAAAGATTAATTTTCAACCTCGAAAGCAAAATTGAATATAAAAACCAAACAAAACGCATAGAATAGAGACAATAAACTTAGTCAAAAACCAAATTAGATTGTATTTTTTTATTAGGATAGACCTGGGTTTTACAACTTTTGTATTGATCTTCATTTTCATTTTGTCTGAGTTTAGTCTAGATATTTTGGAGAATTTTTCCCCTTTGGTTGTACGTTATGTTTATTGCCTCTTTTTTATGTGGTCGTATGTATTATTTTCTTTTTGTGCTTTTTTATTAAGTTCAAGTTGGGAAATAAATTTCGTCCAGGACGAACAGTTCAATTACGAGATTAACCTCATCCACCTTTTTCACACCGTCACCATTTTTGTCCGATTTAGGGTAAAATTTCTGAATTTCGGTTCGGTGTATATGAAATAATGGGTATGCTCCAATGAGGTCGCAACCTTAGTTTTTTTTTTATAAATTTTAAATATAGCAGTTTTGAAAGATTTAGAGTTGGGATTTATAGAATTAAATTGAAAGTTCTAGACGGATGTCTTCTTAAAGGAAATTTAATGCCCTGTTCAATGCTTTTTTTATTTTTAAAAAAATGAATAATTCAAGATCTATGAGTAGGTTTATGATGAATTCTGTATAACAACTGACTAAACTGTATTTATAACTGAAAAATATTAAATATCTGCGAAAAGGTTGGGAATCGGAATTTGGTTCGTATGAACTTTTTTGTCTGACTTTGGAGATGTGAAATTCACTGGCAAAGTTTCTGTCGCTGGCACCCACTATATGTTAAACACATAAACAGTTATCAAAACGAAAAGACGCTGCTTGTCAGTATGACAAAAAATTATTTTTGAAAGAACAATTTGGATTTGTTTTAATAACTCTTTAGAGCCCTTACGAATTTCATTTCAATAATAAAATATATATTTTTTCGGGAGGATTCGTCTGGAGAAACTTTTTTTCTTTTAGTTTGTATCCAATGACTTTCTCTGTCTGTCTGTCTGTCTGTCTGTCTGTCTGTCTCGTCTGTCTCTCTCTCTCTCTCTCTCAGTCTCTCTCTATATATCTCTCTTTCTCCCCCTCTTTCTATCCCTCTCTCACACTCTACATCTCTCGCTCTCTGAATCTCTCTTTTTATCCTCTCCTGATTTTTTTATATATATACATAACACATAAACTGAATAAGGGTTGACATATTATATAATTAATTTAACTGCAGAAAAAAATATTGAAATGTAAAAAGATCGAATCAAGATTAAAACTTTTAACTTTAAAAGTTTCTAAAATAAATGTGTCTGTGATAAACTTAGTACCCATTAACCACGTTTTTACTCTATAAATGTATACATAAATATTTTACTTCTAATCAATAGTAAAATAAGGAAACGTAATAAACAACTGTTTATTAGAAATGTATTGTATTTTTATATGTTGGCAATGCAAATCACTGAAGTTTATTTATTTAGTACATGTTGCAGCAATAGTACGTAGTCGACGATTGAATTGACTTCAAAATGAACAGTAACAAGATTTATTTCCCTAAGAGTGGGATTTTGGTCGAACATGCAATTGGGCCTGAGGTGTTTCCTCTTAACAACCTCCTTATTACCGAAGGTAGAAACAATGGGAGTTTCCCTTCTTTCGAATTGTTTCACACCTAAATGCAGTTAAATATAACCCGTTCCGCTCAATTGATAGTAACAAATGTCTAATGGTATTTCACGCTTCAACACAAAAGCCTTTCTAACCGGGCCGACCTCACCGACAAAAATTACAGCTAGTTTGGCCCCGTTGATTGACGTCCACTAAATTATATGTACGCCCTTTACAAGTGCCTAAGGGCCTCATCTGTCTCACTGTGTTATCGTGTCACAGCCAAGAGCAATAGTTTTACGCGATTAAATTCGCAACGGAGTTCCAGACCGTCACTTCCAGACAAGGATCCGTGCACTCCTGAAAAAACGAGTAGTAATTACGCGGGTTGAATGAATGATTTTCTGACCCGCTTGTCCCAAGTATTTCAAATCTAATAAAATTACAAGAAATAGTATAAAACCACTCCAGAGGTATTATTTCTTGTTTAACCGTCAAGGAAGGCTGATTTTTAAATGTGTGTTTAGTGACTCACTCACAGTGGGCACTCCTAACCCTATAGACAAGAATGACAATCTACACGGACAATCAACAATTTGAGAGCAGAAGATGTTATCAATAAAGATAGAAACGTTGGCACGATGAAGAAAATGTTTTTCTAAAACCTTCGTCACACCAGACCGCATCTCATGACCCCCAAATAATCATTGACCTTTAAGTCTAACCCAAACTAAATTAATCAACACTAAAACCGTAAATTTGCCCCTGTTGTGCCAGTGCTTTTTTTTAAAAATTGTTGGCTTCGAACCCGGGACCTTACAGTGAATAGAAATTTTTTCTTAGAAAAGGATGTTTCTGTTTCATTTTCATTCATTCTACTGTTAGATGATTCGAGATGATATCTTGTTTCTTCTAGTTGTGTGTTTTATTTTTACTCATTGATGCCTAGATTAATTTTGATACCACGGTTTTCTTTTCATTCCACGTATATCAGGCGCTTTTCCCTTTTTCTGGCTTACTTCAAATTATGTTTTTCTTTCGCGATACGGCTAACGTTTTTTGCTCTTTTTGTTCGTTGTTTTCATTCTTTCTAAATACTCGTCTTGCCAAATATTGCATTCATTTTTACACTTTACTTCTTAAATAAGCTCATGTTTTTCAAAGAGCACTCTGAAATTAAGTAATTTTTCTGGATAAACTCCAATTTATTTATATAATCCTATTATCCCCATTAAATTTTATCTCAATTACATCTAATAGCAGTCACATTACTGTCGTAGTAGTAGATTTGTAAAATGGAATAATGGTTATTCCATTTGCGGGTATCACAAATCTCGAAACACGGTAAGGATTCTAAATTACACTTTAGAGGGCAATTGTAAGGAGGTGGAAACTTCGTGAAATGTGGTCCTTTAGTTTAGATTAAGGGTTTCTTTCAACACTTGTTGGCAGTCACCTTTGTAACAGAAAAATATATTACAATTTATTCCAACCAGGCGTGTAATCTTTAAGCGAAACATATACTAGACAAGAATTGGTAACATTAGTGGCAAATCAACTCGTTGTATTAAGGGAAATGTGTATATGGTTTTTCTTAAAAGCCAGTGTACATAATATACAGGGTGGTGCATTTTTCGTCGCACCGTAGAAGAAAGATTGCTTGATTAATTAGACTCTGATGCAATTTTCTAACATGACATTTGATGTCGTTAAAATATTTATTTTCAACATTATGGGTGTCCAACACGTAATTACAAGCAGTAATAAATGTACATGCAGAACGTATTCGTAGTTTTTGAAACCCTTGGGACATCCTTTATGCTTAACCTCGCGCCGCTTGACTTCTTTCTCTAGGGGCTTTATCGAGTCATAACATTTGCATTAATCCCTCCGTATTTCAAAAGATAAATCAATTTCAACATGCTACACTTATTGAGGGTACAATTATTTTGCAATTACTTCATGCACACAATTACTTCGACTGAGAAGAATTTGGGTCAGAGGCTTATATGATTTGACCAAATCGACGGCCAGTGCGTAACATTATCGATAAATCCGATCTACTGGGTTCTTATAATAATTATACAATAATTACTCAAATATCGTGAGATGCGGTCTGGTGTGATGTAGGTTTCAGAAAAACATTTTCTTTATCGTGCCAAAGTTTCGATCTTTTATTGAGATCATCTTCAGGGCTCAAAATGTTTGTCTTCTGAGTAAGTGTGCCATTCTTGCGTGTCGTGTTGAGAGTGAGAAACTTAAATCCTTTTTGAGACATTAACATCCTTTTTCTCAGTATATACTTTATATTTAATATCTTGGGTTTTAATCCCGTTCGTCACACTGACTTTTTTAGCTCAACCAAGACCTTACGTAGAAAGAAAATTAATTGAAAGAAGTTACTTGATCGATTGACTGCTAAAACGTAAATGGGTTATTATAACTTTCAGTTAATTAAGGTTTTTAGTTGAGATAAAAAAGTCAATGGCACGAGCGTGATTCGAACCAAAGTTCTTCGGCTAGATACGCCTCTTCTACCACTTGAGCCATCGTGACCTCGACCCACTCGGACACTAACTTCTCAATCCCACTTCATCTAATTTCCCAATAAATTGAAAAATGGCACAAAGGCGTTGGTAAAGGAGAGAAAATTTAAAAGGTGTGGTTGAGATGGGAAGTTGGTGTCCGAGTGGATAAGCTTTTCCAACGTTATATATAACTCATTAATTTTCGTGGTCCGGTTGACCAATTAATATCTTTCAGTTAATTAAGGCTTTTATTAACAAAACAAAACAAACCGTCAGTGTCACGAGCGGGATTCGAACCCACGATCTTCGGTTAGATATGCCGCTGCTCTTCCACTTGAGCTATCGTAACGTAACTTCCATCCAATAGAACACCAACTTCCCATCTCAACCCACCTCTCGAAATTTCCTTCCTTTTGGTCATTTTTCAAACTCGAAAGAATGGTTGAGATGGGAAGTAGGCGTCCGATACAAAAAAAAAACGAAAAAAAAAAAAAACGAAGAAAATTAAATGGAAAACAATTTTTTGTTTACAGAATTCATTTATTAACACCTCAACATGGCGAACGAAGTAAATCTTACTTAAACTTCATACAAGAAGTTCCGCTCTATCTAGTACTCTGGAGGAGTGAAAGTGACTAGAATTCTATGTATGTTTGTGTTAATTTAATCTATTAGCGTGAAAGCACTGTTTAACTCTTCTCGGTGGAATATTGAGTATTCTCAAATGATTATGTCGTCCGTAATGCAAGAAAGTAAGTTATTAGCGGGAATGAAGTAGGTTCAACCCGGCAACGAGGAATATCGTCTACTTCAGGGAGAATGAATGTGACCAGACCTCCATGTTTGGAGGTGCGAGTGACACATCTAACCTGAAAAAACACACATTGCGTCAGTAAAAATATCTTGATTAAACCGAAAATTTCTTTGCGTACATCATTGTATAAATTCATATACATATTTTGTAGTTTCAAAAATGTTTTTATATCCCGGACCCTGAAGATGATCTCAATAAAGAACGAAACGTTGGCACGATAGAGAAAACTTTATTCTAATCCTAAATCACACTAGTTTGAACCTCACGATCTCCAATGAATATTATGTTTAGATATTTTTTGTAATATATGTTTTGTATGCAGAATGTCATTTTTAGATTGATTGTTAATTATCGCTTGACCCAATGATGCTATCAAAGCCAGTTACATATTTTTTAGCCTACTTAGTTACAATTTTGTACCTTCTTTGGAGGAAAATTATACAGTATATCTCAGACCCAGTTCAAGTTCATAATTGGCAATAGAACCCTGTAAATTCTGAAACACCATTTTAAATAATATTTTACCTTGAAAATAATGGTACAACCGGATTTTAATTTTGTCAAAAATGACAAAAATAAAAAAGAAGGTTGTTTCGATGAGGAGCTGAATATTTTACTTTATGTTCATGAAAATCCGACTTTCATCTCTCCTAAATGTTGGAAGGGTTTTAGATATTTTGAAAGATAAATTGTGACACGTGTTTAACGTTCCTTGCACAAATGTCTATTTCATAAGTTGCAGAAAACGTTTTTCCAACTACCTACGGACTGATGAATCGACGTTCACTTCTAACGGCACACAAAACCGTTGGTATTTTCGAACGTGAGCGGAGGAAAATTCGACAATTTCATAATCATATCTACGTTTGGACCTCTCGGAAATAAATTAATTGAACGTTATTTTTTTCGAAAGTGATTTAATTGATAGTCAGTTTCTCCATTATTTGACGGAGGTTTTAGTAACACTATGTTGATGTTCCTCTGCACCACGACAAAGAATGATTCTCCAGCTTGATTGATGACCGTGACACGTTATTTAAATCGTCACTTCCGGGATAGGTGGATAGGACGTCATGGGCCAATTTGTAGGCCTCCTCGTCACCCGATTTAACTCAACTTGACTATTTTCTGTAGGCCATTTAAAATCAGGTTCCAATCATAAACCAGCAACCCGAGTTTAAGAGCTGTGGCAAAGTATAGAAAATGGATCTCAATCCATCTTCCTTGACTCTATACCTCTAAGCACCTTTGAAGAGAGGTTAAAAAGAGCAAATCTTTGCATCTTTACGAAAAGAAGGCCGTTCAAACATGAAATGTAATCAAGCAACAGCAAACTTGCTTTGTTGCCATAACCTTGTCATTTTTTTACATGTTTAAAATCCGATTGCGCCATTGTTTTCAGGGTAAAAACCCTTTAAAATGATGCGTCAGGGTGTGTAGGGTCGTATTTGAAATGTCAAATTGAACTGGGCCTGAGGTACCCTGTCTACAAAAAATGGTAAAAGTTTGAAACTGGATTAAAAAATATTAAAGATGTCTTTTTTGTCTTTTGATAGCATAATTGGTTCAAAAGAAATTCAGCAGGGTCATCTACAAAAAACAAACCTCGTATAGATACGGAAGGAATTTCGATAAATCCTTGTTAACAGTTCCAAGTCATTATAGGAATGCACTGTCGAAATTTCACCTCTTTAGATCCAGCGGTTTGGCCTGTGCGTTGTTAATGAGTGACGAAACTGTTTTATATATAGAGATATTATCCCATAAGGTATCACCAACTATTCAAAATTCACGATTTCAAAATGCAATTTAATCGCCTTACCCAATGCTTATAGCATCAACTTGCCCAACTATCTTTTTCCGTCAATTTCAAGCATCTGTAAAGTTAATTAATTCAAAAAATATGATATTTTGTAGTTGAACTGGTCGTGACCAGTTGACCAGTATAATTTTTTTGTTCAAAAAACAGTTTAAAAAAATAGTAAACACGTATATCTTTTTGATAGTGCCATAAATTGAAAAGAAATTCAGCTGAGCCATCAAAAAACGACTCTCTGCATATAAAACTATATATATAAAAGTTATGTAAACATTATATATATATATAATTTATTACATATTGTGAGACGCAAACTAGTATGATATAGGATTACAAAAACATTTTATTTTTTGTGCCAACGTTTCGTGCTTTATTGAGATCATCTTCAGGGCCTAGGATTTTAAAAACATTGTTTAGATTGGACAAATACATACAAAATATGTGAGTATAATGTATGTATGTATGTGTGTGTGTGTGTGTGTGTGTGTGTGTGTGTAATTTTTAAATTCTCTTCACAGTGTTTTAAATGTCCTTGGTGTAAGTTACAAAGGATTTGATGGAGTGACGTCAAAGATGAAGCAATTATAAAAGTGAAATTATACTGTAGTAATAATGTGTAGTGTTTAATGACCGTTAGTTAATGATTATTTGGAGGTAGAGAGATGCGGTCTGGTGTGATGTAGGATTTAGAAAAACATTTTCTTTATCGTGCCAACGTTTCGATCTTTATTGAGATCATCTTCAGTTCCCAATGTTTTATTTGTACATGTGCCATTCATGTGTGCCGTGTTTCACGATATCCAAATAATCTTTAGTATTAACTCGAGATACAATTGAGAACCAGTCACTGGGTTGTAAGTAGGTTCTGCTGTTTTGTCCAATAAGGCATGTACTGTGGAATATTGACGTTTGTTCATGCGACACCTTAAATTTAACTACGAAAATGATATTTTTTATACATTTCTCGAGGGAGGGACTAAACTTTTATTTAAATTTAGCTTTGTCCAAGTGTTTTTTAGTATGAAATTATTAAAGGCTACTATATAGTATTATTATTTTTTATAAATTACAGGTATAAGGTTGGTTGTTTATAGAGAGAAGTTCAATTTATATCATTTCATTATTAAAACAAGAAGGCCTAAAGACTTTTCATCACATTGAAAGCTTTTTTTTAAGTCGCAGTAATATTCGTACTATGTAGATAATCTTGTATTATGTTTTTTAATTTATATAAAACTCCTGTCTTTTTTGTTCTAAAAGCAAGAATTACCATTGAATAAAATCAATCACTTATTTCCAGATGCACGACTGATGATGCTGATGAATAAGTTCTGCGAAATTAATACGCTCGGGAGCACGGATTATATTTCATATTCAGTTAATCAAAAGGGAAAAAAAAAGTCTATCACCTAACTTGGCTTTTTTTTGTTCTCCTTTCTCTTCCTCTGCCCTCTTCTTAGGAGGCCTTATCCCTTATTCTCCTTTCTTATTATACATTAAAATATCAAACTTTACCTGCCTTCGAAGTCCGCCTCCTTAATAATTCGAAAACTTAAAATTAGATTTTATCTTTGCGGTGTATTTCTAGCGTAAATTAAAAGGGCACGAAGGTTATTGTAAAGAAGAGGAGATTCCATTTTTACCCCTTTGGGAAAGGGGGATTTTTTCCCCTCTTTTTAATTCATTTTCTTTTAGAAGTGAAATTTAAATTAGTCGGGATAAAAGAAGAATTTTGACTTGAGGTTAACAATTATTCACTTTTTTTTTGCAGCTGATATGTTTCTGTATGTTAGATAAGACTGTTTTCCCAGCGGATGGTCCCCTTTTGGTTGGTGGTTCAGTATTGATCATCTCTGGGTCAACCTATTCTCGGTGTTTGGGCTTCTCGCTTTCAATAATAAAAAACGGATGATTTAAATGACATCACTCTAGAATAATTTATGTTTAATAAAATGCATTCCTTGTCTTCGTTTCTGAATTTTTAAATAAAAATAAAAGTGGTGATATGATGTATTACGTTTTGAGGAAGAAACCCAGGGTACAATTTTTTTGTATTTTTTCTGTAAGTAATACAAATTTATACGAATAATAGGAAAAAATATTCTTTATTCAAAACCGAGTCCAATGTGTGCATTTGTGTGTTTTACTTTAGCAATCTTGTCTATGAAAATGTCTTATTGATAGGGATTTTCCTCGTTTTTACCCAGATTACTTCATTTTAAAAAAATTAATTTCATTTTTCGTTGCAAAGCTCAGCTTTTTTTTCTGTTTTACATCCCAGTTATGGTTTCCGTTTTGTGGCCTTTTCAGCCCACCTGTCAACGTTTGATCTGCTTGTACAACTGTCAGTTCCATTTGTTCTCCTTTGCGTTGTATTATGTGTCTCGCACGTGCCAACCAATTGTTTCATTCTTGGTGAAGAACCTTTCATTTTTTCTGTTAAACTTCAATGAACAAGTTTTCGCACCGTGTCGATGTGCTTTGGGTATAAAAAACTGGTTTAAATAGTATTTCTACCATTGCAGTTCATTCATAGAAAAACCTTCCGATGCAGTAATGAACGTGGAGGCTAGGACGTGGGTCGCTGATTTTAAAGAAAGTTTTTTTTAGCATCGGCCATCCACTTCACGAGGACTCTCCACATAACCCCGCGAGAGGAGCCTAATTACCGCACGGATCCTTCCCCTTTCCATTTATCATATTCAGATCAGTTTTACTTCTGGGTAGCCACCGCAAGAATGATTCCATAGCCACCGGGATTATTAGACCCTAGAGTCCTCCGCAGCACACATCGGCTCCGCGCGGCACCATTCTAAGCGCTCATCCGGACGTCTATCCTTAATTATAAAAAATAATAAATGCGATATATGTAAAATAAGTAAACTTCAAAATTTGATCGTTTCACAACATCAGGTCTATATTTTTAGGAACATCGCCATCAAGTGAGTTAACGCCCAATTTCTGTTCGAATCCCTTCGTAGTTAAAGGGCTATTCCAGTAGCCTACCTATTTTTTTTTTTTAAAGTTCCTTCATTCGAATATTTAGGGCAACTGATACATATATGCTTCATAGGTACTATCTCCGAAATATCTCGGAACTAGTTCTATAAAATGTTTCTTTTTCAGACCTTGTAAAGTGTGACCCTTCACTTATTTCTTTAAGAAAGCGAATTTTATTTAGAATTTCAAACAGTGATCAACCTGTTTGCTAATTATAAAAGCGATCGTACACTCTCTAGGCAACTTAATTAGACATTCTAACGGATCATAAAAGGAACAGCCTTTGTCATAGTTTTTCTTAGTTCCATCAATATATATTATGTTGTTATTTGTTCATTATACGTAACTAAGCACATCATTAATAACTTGTTTACCTTTAAAATACTCATAGTTTTACACTTTTTAGATTGAAAATAAAGAAAATCAGTTCAATTTTATCCTTCCCACAGCCAACTTGTCGAGGAGGTTTATTGGCTTCTTTAAATTGTCTTTGATGAAACAATAAATTTGCGTGAAAAGTTAATTATTATTTTTTCTTCAGCACGTGTGCGAGCAAGGGCGACCCGACTCAATTGAGGGTAATCCCTCACTCTCCGAAACTCTAAATTAATCTAGATTCCGCTAAATCAGTTTTTCCAGATTGCAGCCCATCTACATCTCACATGTAACGGACAAAATGGAAAATTCAATCTTTCAAATTTCCTTACACTTACCAGCCCACAATATTTTGTAAGTCAATTATTGATGAATATGTTCAAATAAATGATGGTACGGCTAGGTTTGAAATAAATTCTAATTGTACAAGAATGAATGAATAAAATTTAAATTTTATACAAAACGAGATAAGTATAAGACAAAGAGAGGTAATAATACAATAGGTATAAGTATTAAAACGAATATAAAACAAGTTTGTAATTATAATAAAAACCAAAGAGAAAAAGGCATAAAATTGTCAAAGCGAGATAAAACAATTCACGGGCGAGGCTGCGAGCGTAGGGGCGAGTCACAAAACAAATGTTGAGAAATCGACACGCAAAATACAAACGGTCGCGAATAAAGTGCGAGTCAGTCCTCGTATACAAAGTTTTTTAAAGTTTACGGGTTGCGGGACTGCCTCCAACAGCGGTAGCGAAGATGAATCTGGCCCTCGTCGTCAAGCGCGTCTCCAACAATAAACCCGTCACTTCACTGCCTTTTAGGTGCGCGACGTATAAATTACAAAAATTCACTAAGTGTATAAACTGTAACAAATGTAAAGTAATACTAATTAATTTTAAAAACAAAATATATACAAATAATAACGTGCGTGAACAGCATGGTTTTAAGTCGAAAGCATTTCAACGTGCCGTTACATAGCCAAAGTCCTCGTTGTGCCGGGCTCTACCATCGACATTAGTCTACAGCGGTTTAGGATCACAGGAAGTCTGCTGGATAGATGAGAAAGAAGGTCGACTGCTAAAACGATCGTTCTATTGCTCCAAACGGTCCGTAATGAAAAGGTGAGCTCTAATTCAGTCAGTTCTAATACAAAACGCTTCGTGACAGTGGCTTTATCTCTAGACGTCCGGCATCAGGTCTTCTACTATAGGAGTATCGAGTAGACAGTCGACTATTCGCAAATCAGAATCTCACTTGGACACCTGAACAATGGGGTGATGTCCTTTTCACAAATATATGCCGGTTTGGTTTCTGGCAATCAGACGAGCAGGACCGTGCGTGGAGAAAAGCTTCATGTGTCAGTCACGGCCTTTACAAAGACGGTCAGTTATGGTGTGGGGTAGAATTAACGTCCACTGAACTGATTACCGCATAGAATGGATCTTTGATTGTACCAAGGTGCATTGATGAAGTTCTTCCGGACCAACTTAAGGGACGGAATAGACATCGTTCTCCTCCAACTTTCTTGAGGATAGAATTTTGTTTCAGAAGGCGAAATCCTACCACTTATTTAGGCGATATCTAAAGTATTTGTGAAATAATAATGATAATTAGTGTTTGTTTTAAAAACTTGTCAATGAATTTTTTAAAGTAATTGTTTATTTTTTCATTAATATTTATTCTTCTCTTCTTTCTTCTTGGTTGATCGCTTGTTTTAAGATCTTTTTCAGTTTCCAAAAATGAAACCATACCTAAGAGGTGAGGCTGGTGCCCCTGAAATTGATATCCATATAATAAGAGAATAGTTTCATTAATTTTTTGGACGTTGAAGAATTTGCACCAATAATCAGCATTTTTAGTATCTTCTTATTTTAAACAATTATGATTATTTTTTAATTTATGAACATTTTATAATGACGAGCCGCATAGCTAAGAATGGAAGAACGGTGATACATTCTACATAGACAGATTTAAAGCAATAAAAAATAAAATAAAAAGTAGGAAGATATTGTGGAATCTGATGATGGCTGTAAATACCCGAAACATTTTAAACTGTAATGTAAATAAAACAAAAAAAAAATTGAAAAAAAAACACATGGAAAGGTTACACAAACACTATTATAATTATACAAAAAGATTCTTCAATATCTTCTTATTAAAAAAAAGTATTATTATTAATAACTACTAATAAAAACTTAATTATTTATTACTTTTTAAATTTATGAACATCTTATATTGACTACCTGCATGGCTAAGGATGGAAGAGTTCTACATATACACATTTCAAGATAAATAATAAAACAATAGGAAGATATTGTAGATCTGATGATGGTCGTAAATTCCCGAAACATTAAAAACTGTAATGCAAACAAAACAAAGAAATTATTAAAAAAAACATGGAAAAGTTACAAAAGCACTTATTATGACTATACAAAAGTCTGTAAAAAAGTTTAATCAAAACAGGCGTTTTCATGTTCTCACCTTTTAAAAAGAATAATGGAAAATCGTGTGCTCGTAGATTACATTTCTAGATTCACTATTTTATGAAGGTTTTCCATTCATGGTTTGTTTAGATAATGATTTTTACAATGGATACCAGGGACTGGAAGAGTTCCCTCTTGAGCACTGCAGCTGTACAGCTTATTGTACTTTATCCCTGGCTCCGTATTTTTGGGGGAGGGCTCGCAACACATATGTGAACTTGAGCCCCGGTTGTACCGGTATTCTTCCATCGAAGAAGACACTCATTTTTGAAGGGGGTTTGGACCAAATTCAGGGTCGCTGAGATCGGGTCCCGCCCGTTCCATTGATGAGTACCGTGTCAATTTCTTTCAATAGTGGCCACTGGTCCCTTTAGGCGTCAGAAAAATTCCAGAGGCGACGTTGGGGATCGAACCCACGACCGCGGGATCTACTAGCCGATTTTGACACCTTAACCACTCGGCTACCTCGGCCCCCTTGTTTAGATAATACATTATTTGTTCTGTACTTATTCAGAAAGTTGTTTATTTTTAGTTATTGCACATTTCTTATAAGTACGTTTTAATTGTTTATAATTTTCGTGTATACTGTTGTTACGCTTTATTTGTTGAAAAAAAGGAGATCATTTACTTAGGCACCATTCTTAATTCCAATTAGCGTTGTTTCGTCGCTGTCGTTGAAATGTCAATTACCTCAGGCTTCATTATTTTATGGATTTTTTGTTGTTCAACCATTCTACTAAATAAAATAGCCTGAAATTATTGCAATTTTGAATTCCAGCAGTAAAATAACATCACATAACACCATAACACATTAACATGAAAATTAACATTTATTCTCAATTAAATTGGACATTAATTTTGTACGGCAATATTTTGCTGTAGAATAGATTAATCGGTTTTTTAAAACTTTTATTGATTCACTTTCTATTTAAAAAATAAATTAAAAAAATGGAAAACCCCTTTTTTACTTAATAAAAGCTTTATTACCTGCAATATTCTTCTATATTTATAATTTGAAGAGCTGAAAAAGCTGACTATACGATGTTAGATTTTCGGTTAATGAAAGGTGCGCTAAGTCTACTGAAAGAAATGAATAAACCTGTATTAAAAGACGTATTAATTTGATTAATTAATCAAATATGAGCGAATGAAATCATCACGTAAATGCTAATCGAATGAATTCTTAATAAAATTCCATTTTCCCATTTCAATCATTATTTATACCGCTTTAAATCCTTTCAATTCAATTTGCCCTTCGAATGAAATTGATGTAAGGTGGGCTGTCTTCATGAATCAAAGACGAATGAGATTTCATCTTAGATACACGAAGTAATTTGTTACTCTCAATAACATCCCAGTAACAGAGCCGCATAATAAGGGAGTTAACAATTGAATTTTTGCAATCGGTTTTCACATTTTAAACGATGGGGAAAATTTCAATCAATGACAATTCAATCGATAAAAAAATAATTTTTTTTAACTTTATACAGTTTAATAATAGATTTTTCCTGAATATTGATGAATTTTTTAAACATGAAGTTCCGGCCGTTTTTAAGTTAGTTAAAAATAATTGAAATTATAATATGGGTTTCTGTCTTTGTTAAGCGTGTACATCCAAGTTAAATATCAGCCGATTTACATTTTACTTAGGATCAAAAATATTACGTACAATCCTACTAAATAAATGTCGATAATATATGAAAATTTACAACAACCGAAAGACTGAAGGTGGAAGGCGAAGAGTAAATGAAACTACATTTTTGTTGTAAAAAAATTCAATTCGTATTAAGCACCCCTTAAAACTTTTAAGCACGAATTTTCTTCATTCCATTAGAAATATAAACCTTTTTGGCAGGGGGCATTCCCCCCGCCCCAAGTCCAGTGTACCACTAAAATTTCATAATTTCTCTGGAAATTTTCAAATTCAACGTTATTACAACATTACAATTAATTAAGGTTTTTAGTTGAGATAAAAATGGCAAAAAGGAGAGAAAACTCAAAAGGCGGAGTTGCGATAGGAAGTTGATGTCCGAGTGGATTGAGGTCACGATAGTGGAAGACCAGGAGCGTATCTAGCCGAAGATCGTGGGTTCGAATCCCGCTCGTGCCATTGATTTTTTTATCTCAACTAAAAACCTTAATTAATTGTAATATATTAATTGGTCAAGTAGATCACGAACACTAGTGAGTTAGAAATAACGTTGGAAAAGCTTCTTATATCACCCAATTATTGAAGCTCTTACAACAGTTACAAAATATTTATTGATCTGTTTTGGAGTATTTTTCAACAAGATATGTATACATATGTATTTTATGCCCTTATAAGAGAGAAAACTAAGAACAGAATAAACAACCATTTTTTTTATATCACCAATGCGTTCATATTCATATTTATTGAAGCACAATACATAATTATTTTCTGACCGAAGTAGGCTTAAACATTTTTCTGTGATAGCAGGAAACAAATTTACAGTAGTTTTTTCACCCCGAAAAAACCTGAATAAAAATTGTTGTGGTTAAGCGAACAACAATTTTTTGCTTTGCGAACACGTCCGATTGTTTTAAATCACAGAAATGTACAGATAATTTCAGTGGGGCCAGACTAGATTCAATGGAAAGAAATATTTATCCTTTATTCAAAATTTGTATTTAGGGCTTTAAGGTAGTCTTGGTTTAGTTTTTACAAACAAGAAAACAACAACGTTCGTCTAACTAGAAGCGTCTTTTCGTTTTTGTTACTTTTCGTAAATTTAACCTCCTTTAATATGACCCTGTATACATTTTGGCCACAGAAAAAACAACAACTAGTGATTGAAATTTTATTACCTCATAAAGACAAAAACCCCTATTAAAAAGCTTATGTAAATTTTATTTTATTATTATTTTTTGTTTTATCGGTTTATTTTTTCATATCTGTCGATGTAGTACCGCCAAAAAAGATGTATTTGTAATAGTTGACCTCCCCCTTTTAATGCCAAAAACTGATATAAAACGTCAATTTAATGGACATTATTTTAGGATTTTAAGAATTGATTTTTGTAATAAGTAACCATAAAACGATTTTCTGGAATTTCAGTTTTTAATATACAGGATTATATATATATATATATATATCTTATATCTTATACACATCT
>CM077099.1:13453113-13568538 GCA_039619505.1 Cimex hemipterus | reverse complement strand
TTAGCTTTTATTCTTTATACTATTAATAATTTTTAATATGCTAATATAATTATTCAGATATCGTGAGATGCGGTCTGGTGAGATGTAGTTATCACAAAAACATTTTCTTTATCGTGCCGACGTTTCGATCTTTTATTAAGATCATCTTCAGGGCTCAAAGTGTTTGTCCTCTGTGTAATTGTGCCATGCTTGCGTGTCGTGTTGAGATTGCCCTCTCACGATATCTGAATAATTATCCATTAACGGTCACTAATCTCTACACATGTTAGTATAATATTTATGCAATTCCTGCTCTCAACAGAAAATTTTACTTCTTTAGAACAGGCTGTGCAATTTTATATTTATATATTATAGATATTACGATATAGTTGCGTTATTGTAATTTTTTAATAAAGGTGCAGCAAATAAAATTATTATATTAAGAGTTAAACATTTCTGTTTAAACGAAAAAAATCGTGGTTTATTGCCACAAAAAAACGACATCATCGTCCACTGCACCCTTCTTGAAAACCGTTATTTTGTGTGACGCTAAGGGTGAAAATATCCTGAAAGGCGATGTGTAACACGGAAAGGAATATGTTAGGATTTGTTTGCATAAGGCGTTGTTGACGCCCACCGCCACCGCCACCGCCGCCTCTCTTTCTCTCAAATTAATACCTGTAACGCTAAGGCTGAAGGCGATGGAGGGAATTGCCCCATCCTCTAGTTAATGGTAGCTGTTAAGAATGTGTAATTAACGTGAATTGAACACAAGCAGAGGGGTATTATAGCCCGACGGTTTATTTAAGGGCCTAGAACGGCAATATAGCCTTGTTAGCAAATGACCCACATTATTTTAAAGCGGTTCGTGTTATAAAAGCGATTTTGCTGTTGTTGCACTTGAAAATAAACAATTTTTTGTGGCCCGCTTCAATGAAACGTTTTGAGTACAGGGGGTGAAATAGTTTGTGAAAGGATTGTTTGGCTTTCATTGCAATCCCAGAACATGTGAAACATAGTTTGTTTGTCCCTCTTCAATACACTTTATCGGTTCTATTTGATCTGTTTGATCCAACAACTCAATGTTAATTAAAAAGAGGCAACCAAACCTAATGCTAAGCCATAAAACGAAACTGCACACGTTTATTAATGTATATCTAACCATAAAACGATACATGGATACTGTATATGATAATTCATGCTACTAGAAATTTAGAGTTTACGAAAATAAAATTTCATAGTAATTAGATATCTATAGGTTCCTTACAATTCCTCCTATTGACCATTTGTTTTTCATCCAGACCATACCGGATTCAGATTTTCTAGTATTCGTTTATCTTTCATGACTATTTAAGTGATATTTATGGCAGTCTTGTTATTCGAAAAAGGAAATGTTATGTGATGGATTTAGTACGCTGGAATAAAGTGTACCTCAAAGGAGAAGAATGCGATAATAGTATTACAAAAAATTAACAATAAAGAATTACACAGAAGACAACCACCTTGAGTGAGTAGAAATATTTTAATTAAATATAAAAATATATTTTGCATGGTATAAATTCACTTTTTCCCACATCCTAAGTGTAAACAATGTTTGTAAATCCCAGGTCCTGAAGATGATCTCAATAAAGATCAAAACGTTGCCGCGATAAAGAAAATGTTTTTCTAAAACCTACATCACACCAGACCGCATCTCACGATTTCTGAATAATATTTATAAACTGATCTTGAATGAATTAATAAAAATGCCACACCCAAATGTCCGTTCTCTCCTTTTTTGAGAGGAAATAAAAATTACCTGATTGAAATTGAACAAATGAAAAGAAGTCTGACCTCAGGTTAGTGTATAGACTTATTTGCTCAGTTCTTTCTTCCGTGCTTCCTGGCGCTGATCCGCCGTCCTTTTTTAATTTATTTTTTTAATATATGTTAAACACACACACACACACAATCTCTCTCTCTCTCTCTCTCTCTCTCTCTCTCTCTCTCTCTCTCTCCCTCTCTATCGTCAAAATTGCAACAGAAGCCAAATGAGACCAGAGAGCCACTGGACTCAATAAATAAATTCTACAATCTACCTCAATTTTATTGAAGACCTCAGTCAGACAGACGTCCACTGGTAAGAGAGGAGTAGCTTTGCCACTGTTGGTTAATTGGAATCGACAGGAACGCGTATGTGCAGAGCCCGGATTGCCTCCAAAGGATGTGCAATTCCTTGCAGCAGGAGAACTGACTGGAACACAGATCGTACAAATGTTTCTATCGGTATCAACGAAGCTAAACGTGACGCACTTAAAATTTAAACATAAGATCTCGGAGATTATCCCTGAAGATGTATTTGTACATCATCGCTTTGGTAGGCAATCCGGCCTGCTCCTGCAAATCGAATAGGCCATTTGGTAACGATAATAACATATATCCATGCACCTATGAAGACTTAATTTGACAATAATCACACATATACCCAGAAAACAAACACTATATACACATATAATAAAAAAGCTGTTTACAAAAATATTAAAAACGTCGAATAAAAGAAAAACTATTTTTGTAAGGTACAATTAACGATGGAGTTGGAAAATTCTATGTTCAAGTTTATTTAAAATCGTAAAATTTCTGTCGTCTAGAAAACTTACCGTCTATTTTAAATGTTGTAATTACTCGTCCATAAACCTGTACACCCCATGTTTCCTTACGTAATAATATGTACTTTACAGTAAGGTCTATTGGCAGGAATTAAATTAAAATTGTTCGGCAAAAATTGACCGGAGATATTAACATAAAACTATGTCTATTGATTTTTATTAAAATTCCTGATTGCTTTTTAATTACATGTTATTATTCGTGGACAAGAACAAAATTTATGCCTCTGTAATGATCCGGGGTAAATCACTTTTAGAAAGAGTTACAACGATATTTATTGTAATTATTTGTAATTACTGACACAGTATACAGATATGATATATGGTATTTACAAAGCCTTAAAAATATGACTTGCATTGGCTTTATTGAGAAAAATGATATATTTGTTTATATCGTACCGTTATTAGTCCCTTTCTAACGCATAAAAGTTTGCGAAATTGTATTTGATCAGGCAAAACTGGGAGTGTCTATTTATTTATGGAGATATGAATTAAATAAATCCTAGCAACATTATTTTGTGGTTAATATCATGATTTTTTAAATATACATAGAATTTTCGTAAAAAAGGCTTAATAAGTTTTTTTTGAATCCGTAATAAGTACTTAACACTAGATATGTCCAAATCTGTATAGGTTGTGCGTGTATAGTGTTGAGCCTATCACTTCTCGTAGACACCAAAAATTCAAACTTTTGTAAATCATAAGAGCTGTAATTTTTAATTAATTTTGGCGGACCGTAAAGAAAACACTTGCAATCTTATTAACGTTCAAGCAATGAATTTTAATAATGTTTTCGGTTTATAAACGAGTTACTTTTTGATTTCTAACGTGCGACGAGGGGATCAGAAGCGATTCCCATAAATCTTCAGAGCACAATGGCCTGGAAAGAATGCCAATAACCAATCAAGCATTAATCTTGTACATAGAACATAATCAAAGCTATTATTTTGATACTTTGCATCGGATGAAAATCGCTCTTTGTTAAGATAAGATTCAATCTTCCAGGAATTCTCAACTTCTGTTTCACTTACAACAATATTTTCACGAGTCATCTAATGAGAATAATAGTTGTATCATGAAGTCGTGATAAATCCAACTCCTTTAAATGACTGGATTCCTGGATACTTTCCTATTGTTAATTTATACATGTTATTTAAGTAATCCAATATTCTACCCTCTGCGAAAAAGTGCTTCTAAACGATGATTTCATAAAAAATATGAAATATTAATTTTAATTTAAATAAAGTGCAAGAAGTAAATATTAACTATTATTTTTCTTTCCTCTTCATTTTCTTTCATTTTTGCTTGTGATTTGTACGTCGTGCCTATATGTTCAAAAAACTATATTACATTTAGAAAAATTTACATTAATAGGGTGGATATTGGATTTTTAATGTTCAGTTTGGAATAATTCCTTATTTCTAAAAAGGCTAAACCTGAAAGAGATTAAGAGGTGGCAACAGGCTAAGATAACACCGAAAGACTTCTACAATACATAAGACTTATGAGCAACTATAGAAAATGAGGTCTATTCTGGATCTGTATTATGAAGACCTCATTGAAGGAATTCAGTTATCCTGAGCTGTTATGAGAGAAGAGAAGCAGGATGAACCGTTCTGAGCTGCAAAATCTGTCGGAAAATGATGTCAGGCTTGTATCCTTTAAGAAGGTTAGTCAACGACATTTTGAACATTTATTTTTTATAGAAGATTGTTGAATTATGTTCTGATTAATGTTCTACTACAGAATCTTTTTTGTTTACTTTGTTTTATTTTCATTATTTTTTATAGAAATTTCTTCAGTACGAATGACGTATATTTTTAAACAATTTTTATCGGAAGAATTATTATTATTGATTTTGTACAGGTGATAACTAATTTAAGAAAAATTCGGTTTCAAAATAATTGAAAAATGGCAAAAGGAAGGGACAACTTAAAAGGTGGGGTCGAGATGTCCGTTGATGTCCGAGTGGAATGTCACGATAGCTCAGGTGGTATAGCAGCGGCGTATCTAGCCGAAGGTCGTGGGTTCGAATACCTCTCGTGCCATTAACTTTTTTTCATCTCAACTAAAAACCGTAATTAATTGTGATATACTAATTGGTCGAGGGAACCACGAAAATAGTGACTTAAGGATTTCTTCCTTCTTTAGACAAAGTAAAAAAAGTGGGTCTTGCGGGACCAGAGTAATAGGATAAGGGTTGGAGAGTGAAGTCGGGAAATGAGGCAATGCGTCTGGAATAAGTCAAGAGTGTGTGGGTCTTGAGTTTATATATTAATTCTTGGTTCCAAAATCTGTCGAAAGCCTTTTCTGTGTCGAGAAAAATTCCTAGCCATGCCTTCTTTTCCTCGCATATGTTTACGACACTGACTAGTCGGTCCAGCTGTTGAGTGCAACAGAGTAATCTGGATTAGCATTATGAGAAGTCAACCCCATAGAGTTAGTTATCTCATGACAGCGTAAGCTGGAGGTTAATATGGGGTACTGCCTAAATCCTGTATTTATGTGACAGAAGTGGGCTGGGGTTGGCTTGAGAGGTTAGAGAGTTCGAATAATTTTGAGACTGGTTTTCTGTTTAGAGTTTTAGATGAAAAAGTGAGTGTTTTTCCATCTGTTTGGAATTTTAATGCGCATTATCGAATTGGAAATTTTATTACGGCCAAACAAAAATCTAGGGAAGGCTTTAAGGAGGTGAAGTGCTATTTGTTCTTTTCCGGGACCTTTTTATTTAATTTTGACATATCAGCTTTAACTTAAAATATGATCAAAATTTTGTTTATTTGACAAAATCCGTTTTGAATAATTTATAAATTAAATTTAGTGAAACGGTCATGACGAACATGGCAGATTGCCGTAGTTGATTAACGTTAACCCGAACTTCTCTTCTCTTCTTGTATTTGGTTACATGTTTAAACATAAAATCACGAGGTAAAGTGGAAATTTAAGTCTTTGTCGGTTGATATTTCGCTAGGTTGGTTGTCAGGCAGGGCAAACGAGAAGTTTCGGCACAGATGATCTAAGCCAAATCCGTAGTCATATGGACGACCTCTTATAAAAAAGAAATGTTACAGATTTATCTTATAATATAAATGAATAGAAGGATTTGGAAACATTTTGTTTATGCTAGGAGCTATAAATTTTACTAATGAATTTTAAAAATTTTGATCAAAATTCAGTATGAAAGGTTGTTTTTTAATGGGAACTTTCGACACAATAGTAGACATTAAGGGCTTTTATTTTAAGTAAATTTACATAATCCGTGTTAATTGTTCGATACAATGGTGTATTTTTTTGTGTCAAGTTAAACAGTGAATGTTTAAAAGGGAGAAAAAAGAGACACCAAATTTTACCATTGTTGTTCAGATAAGGCTTTATACAGGCTTTCCAAAGAATTATTTACCTAAATTATCACCGTTGAAAGATCGCTTTGTTATTGATATTTGAAATGAAAATATGCAAATGGAGCGTCTGCGTCTCTTCCTTGTTGATTAGGAGCGGTGCGGTATAAGAAAGCGTACTAGGTAAGTATGCATTAGTTGTCTACACTCGCGTCCATTAACAAAGGATGGGTGTTAGGGTGGGCAGCTAATCAGAATGCTTTATGAGAGCAATTAATTTAGGCCCTTTGCCCGCCGTTAGGGACATGTACGGTAACAACACAATTATTTCATCCAATTACTCCGAGGCATGCTGCCAACCTGGGTCGATACAGCATGCCTAACTGATAATGCTCCAGTTACCTCATAAATATTTGGCCAACAAATTGCTTTTCTCACATAGGGCCTATCGCGCTTCTTAAAAAAAACCCGAATGAAAATCAGGTTAGTAACCTTGTAGAGAAATTTTGAACTATTTTTTCTACTCTCACTCAGTTTTAAATTTAACCTCCGTATTAAATTGAAGAAATGTTTTTTGAGTATTTCACATATTTATTCCATTGAGATTATAAGTTGTCTTATTGGAGCCAAAGCCCTTACTTTCATTTCAATCGTTCCGGTTTATCAAATAAATTTCGACGTTTTCTTTTAAACTGGAAGTGGTCAAGGAAATCCGTGTCTTTTAGGTCATAATTTGAAATGGACTAACTTGTACAAACAGGCCATGTTATTTACCGGTAGTGCGGTAGAAAAAGAGTAGGGCAAACCGAATGACACACATGAATGACATGTGCGCCTACATTGGCAGGTATGATTTCTGATTATTATGGTGCTGTTACTATAGTACATGAAAGTTTACTTCGTCTTCCAATCTGAGGGTAAACCTTAAGACACAATCGTTTCGGGAATCGGTTGAGATTCTCCCGGGATTTTTTTTTTTTTTTTTTGACGGACGAGTATGCCGTGTGAAAACTATCGTGAACATTTAAATTCATTCCTCAGATAATTAAAAAATTGGGGGAAAAGTTAATTATTGCTATTTTTACGAAATGTTCAAATTGAGTTTTGGAGGCAGGAAATCGTCCTGGAGCGGCGAATCGATTGTAGGATATGATAGGGAAAAGGAATCGAATATAGGAATCTATAGGAAATTTGAATAAGAGTTCCATTGATCTCATTCCACTTTGCCTCTTTTGCGATTTTCGGACAAAAAACGTGGAATTTTCGTGCCCATGAAGTACAAAAAACCATACATACAAATTGCTTCAGTACGTTATTCAAAGCCAAACCGCCACAACACCTGTGAACTGGGAAGGAGAAGTAGAATTTCCGTGATGAAGAAAACAGGTGGTTATCGACAGCAGAACCATTCCGCATGACAAAAGTTCAAAGTAAGAAATAGTAAGAATTATCGCTTCCTTGTTCAGTTTTTTGAAAAAGTCCTCGAAAAGAAGTTGTAGAGCGTAGAATTTGCAAAAATATGACAGTTCAAAATTTGTGCATTCTTGAATACGAGGAGAGAGAGTGCACACCCATCCACGAGGACGCAAAAAAACCACGGTTTTACCCAAAAATCGAATAGGAATGACTTGAAAACGGTTGAGAAATCGGCAAAGTGGAAGATGACCAATTGAGAAAACTTATTAAAATGTCCTATCAATTGCTATAGGACGCCGCTTCAGAACGATTTCCTAGCCACACAGCTCAATTTGGAGTTTTCCTAAAAATTGCAAACATTAACATGCTCCAACATTCCAAATAGGCCAATTTTTCCTACAAACCCAAGTAGTTGGATTTTTTTATGGGCAGTACAATACAAAGACTGATAAACACTGCGGTTGGAACGTCAGGGATTGGGGCTGCTTGAGTGTTGGATTCGGAAATCTAGTCTTCATTACAGACATAATTGAACGTTAAGCTTATTCACATATTTTAAAAGAAAATTAGAGGGAGTATTAAAAAGAAGACGGTATTAGCTCAACTCACAGAAATTGTTTATCACCAAGACAACGTTTGCCTCCACGTGTCTTAGCGGACGCACAAGAAATTGTTACAGCTTGGCTGGAATGTGTTGCCGCACCGACCATATTTGTCTGACATTGCCCTTTCACTTTATCACTATTGCAACAGGCCCTGCGAAACCGTTAAATGATTTTTTTTACTTCACTTCAATGTGTCACAAAACAGGAAACACAGTGAAGAGTTAGCTCATCGCTCAAATTCCTGAGATTTTCTGCGAGGATGGAATTCCAAAATTGAACGAAAGAAAACAATATTGTTCAAATATTAAATTTATTTAATACATTAAATTCTCATTGAATCGAACAACGCCAGGGATTTATTTTACGACGAGATAAATAAAAGAAATTAAACTTATTTTCCAGGAATGGAAGTAAATTGGGAAAAAATGTATCTTAAAAGAGAGCAGGTCAAATGTAAATAAATATATACAAATATGCTCGAAAGGTAAATACTATATACTTCGGTCAAAGCTAGACATAATATTAGAAACAAAATTTACTACCTTTGAAAGTATTTTTGGAGATATGGTACGAGCAAATGAAAATACAAAGAGATTGAACAGACATTTTTTGTTTTTCCAACGCCTAATTATTCCACACTAACTTCATAACCCTACCAATGTTACTCATGAAAAGACCCTGTACACTTTTTATTTACATCCTGAATGTTCTTTACACCGTTCCAAAGGAAGTGCATATTCGAAAAAATTGTTAGTACGCTAGCTTCAGAGCAAATTAACGAATTATTACGGCTTCTCAGAGTCCTATTTTATTAAGCGGGACAAAACACAGTATAAAAATTATTTTAACAGGAATTGAAAAATATAAAACATTGAAAAAAGCATTTCAAACAATTCATAATTTTAATATAATTATGTTCGATTTAGAATATTTATTATTATTTTTTAGATAAAAAAAAGTTTGGTGCATAGGCGGAGTTTGCAGATTTTGCGAAAGTGTAAATCTATATAATTTTTTCGAGGTGTTATTGTTATTTGGACAAACTTCAGGAAAATAATAATGACACTAGGGGAAAGCCTCAATTATCTTCTTACTAGAAAATAAAAAGGGTTTTTTCAAATGTATATTTAATGGCACGAGCGGGATTCGAACCCACGACCTTCGGGTAGATACGCCGCTGCTCTACCACTTGAGCTATCGTGACCTCGATCCACTCGGACACCAACTTCCGTTTTGAATTTTCCCTCCCTTTTGCCATTTTTCAAATGGCCCATTATTATCTCAACTAAAATATTATTAAAATATTATTAATAAATATATTACGGATATGCGGACCACGAAATTAGTGAATTTATATTTAATCTTTTTGTTTAAAAAAAAATCATCCTTTGAGACAATGTTGATATATTTCTCAGTTGTAAAAATCCTGCCCAACTATCACAAACTTAAAGATATAGCAACAAATGTGCCATAACAATTCTGAAAAAAAAAAAAAACGATTTTTGATAGGCAAAAACGAAAATAAAAAGTAGAGTAATTCTTGTCATATAGGAAAGATCTACGTTCAGCTAATTCTTGGGTCTCACGGAGAAAGTAATATATAGACATCGTTATAGACATCATTGATTTAAAACATAAAACTTCCAAATGTCATAATGGAAATCCCGAAAGCCCTAATTTGTTAAAGGACCGGGAAATTGGAAGAAAAATTAGACGCAGAAATAAAATTACCAAAAATGCATCTTTCCGGAAAAAATATCCTTGAAGAAGAAAATTTGAAGTACTAATATCCAAATTTGATAGCTTTCATCATCAGTTGTCAGCACAGTAACAATTGTTGACATTTTATCAAAGGAACTATAATAAATGGCTTATATGAATAGATGATATGTTATAGAAATTAGCGTGAAGTCGTATAAAGTAGAAAGAGAATCGAGAAATTAATTATGAAATATATATATATTACTGGTTAATAAGAGTGCTAGTTTTCAAAGTAGTTTAACTCAAGTCATACGTAGTCACATCAATGTAACCCAGCAGAATGCCCATGATAAAGAATCACCATATCGATCAGATCCCAGCTGAGCTACGGACGTACCGAGTTATCTTTGTCAAATTTTTCAAATTATAAAAAATAAGTATTAAGACTTCCGGATAAATTTGGAAGAAGCAATGCTCAAAGTTGGACTATTTCTAGACTTTGAAGTTAAGAAATTGTTGTTATTGCTTAATTGAATCGAATTTGAATTTATGCATGAGGCTGTTCATTTTTCATATCCATTTTATTCCAGCTATGTATACCTTGTACATCACTTTTTGACATTGTATTGAAATATCTTTGCCTCGATGTGACAACAACCATTTTTTTTTCTTGGAGGCCGTCAATATAAGTTTTCGCCTTACACTAATGTGATTTGTCGCAGAACGCTACTTGAATTGTCTTGGAGAAAATCGTGTAAAATGAAAAAAAAAAAAAAATCACATAAAAAAAACCGGGGCAAAACTCTGACGGAGCCGTGGGAATTGAAGTTTGGGCTGAAATTGGATTTCCACTTGGGTCGGAGATTATTCAGTAGCCGTAGCCTGGAGTTGAGTGTGTGATTAGCTTGTGTCTCCAGGGACGCCCCACAGGTCAACCTGGCAAATATACTGACAATATAACAGCTATTACTTCTTCATGTTGTATACAACGGCCAACACTAGATATAGAAGAAAAGGTTGTTTTTTATTAATAAATGTGCTGTATGATATTACAACCCATGGCAAAATCCGATGGTAACAAAAACAAAACAAAACACAGATAGTGCTGTCAAAAGAGATAATATATGAGTCCATAGCCGTGTTGCCGGACTGCGATTAGAATTTAAAATAGAGCATCAAAGTAGAAATAAAAAGTAACCTGTGATTTGAAAAGTGTAGTTTTAACGAAACGCGTTTCTGAGAATTTCATTGTTTCGGCAAGCCCATCATAGAAGGACAATCAGTGTGCTCACTCACTTTTAAAACTTTTTTAAAAATGCACATCGAGGCAAATGTGAATTGGGATATGTGTTTCACTACAATTGTGAAAAATAAATCGACCCACATCATAATATGAAGAAGGATCAAATATTGATCCTAATACACATAATACCGAATGTGTTTTTATAAAAAGCCTTTTATTTTTATGTTGATCACTTTATTGTAAAATTAGAATGGTTAAGTTGATAATATTTGCATATTGTCGTAGCTGCTGGTGCTAATAGGATTTTAGTAAGTTAAACCGACCTGGTGATCAATTTTTTCCAAAAAATAATTCCCTACTTGTCACACGTTTTGGTTTCGTTTCCATTTTAAAGAAATGGTACTATAGACTGAAAAATCCATCGCTTTTTTCAGAAGATATTTAAATTTTCTGTCCGAACTCGAAAATTACAATTTATCGTGTACCTGGTTAAAAAAAACAGGAAAGTTGAAAATTTCATTAATTAAAATATGAGAATTTAATTTATGTTGACTATCTTTTATTTGTCATTTTAATTTGATAACAGGAACAGAAACTGCATTAGTGAAGATGTGATACTCAGCTAAGGACTAAGGTTATTTAATTCCTACATTTCTTGAACCGTCCAAACAGGACGAGACCTGATCCTGGAAATTCAAATCTGGGTCGGATTATGATTGAAGAATGCCAGTAATTATCTAGATTGATAGGAATATCTGCAGTATATGGTACCAAGAATGTTGCCTTGCGAGACACCTTCTTTAGCATAGGGGATAGAGGGGAAGAGTATTCGATGCATACTCGTACAGTTAGGATTTTGTAATAAGCGAATGGAAGGTTGCAATTGAGTTTTCAGCGCAATCCCAATACTAAGTTCGTATGAAAAAAAAAAAATAAATGCATTCCGACTACAATCGTTGAATCACGATGAGGATCGTGGGAATAGAATAAAACTTGGATTAAGTCCAAAATTTTAGACGGAGGAATAAACTAAGTTGAAAAACAGTACGCTTTAACTTTTCGCATGTATTACTTTTTTAAACACACAAGTCAAATAGTCAATTCGCCTGTTAATTAAATTCCCTTGGAAAGGCAGGCTTCAAAAGTGATATTGCTGCGTATTATTTTTTCCAATCTACTGGATCAGATTCGCGATTGTCCGACCACATCGGCTATTAGCTTCGCCCAATAAAGGATCACTAATGGTTTACCGCTCCGTGAATCGGGGTGGGCTGACCCTCTACCAAAAAACATCTTCAATATCAATTTAGTATTTTTTTTTTTATTAACAATACCTCCGACAGACGTGAGGCGTGATCGTTTATCCGAGGTGGAGATAACGAGCGTAATTATGTACTAAGAAGCCTAGAAGCTCATGACATCTATATCGACCGCAGGGAACTATTGTACTTTTCGGCATCATTTCAATACCCTGTTCCTTCTATTATTTTATTTTTATACATTGAAGTGTAGTGATGATTGAACACTGCTATTGTCACCGGCAGAATCAATTTAAAAGTAGACTAAATGCGAATGGCGGGGCAGTCTCGAATATCAAATGATCACCTTTCCAAATTATAATTTATTACATACATATTAAATGATCAGGCCATATTTTCACCTTAAAATTCACTGATCTTATTAGAATATAGTGCTCTATGACCTCTATTTTCAATTTTCTTGTAGTTAAAACCATAGGTTTTTAAATTGTAAATGGATATTCATAATTGTGAACCCATTAAATTATGAAATAAAGTTTCAAAGTGCTGACGAAAGAGGAATACTCTTCTAAAGCTCGACGAAAGAACTGCGTGTTTTCTTTCAAACTAGCTTCATCGTTGATCGTTTTTTTGTATATAATTACTAGTAAAACTATTCATTACTTGGCGAACTATCTTGTTAATTGAAAAATTAACTGTCTTATATGCTGTCTTTTGTAAAATTTAAACTGATCAGAATGAAAAGGCAATTGAGGTGCTGAGTAGGAGTAGTACTCCTAGTAGTAATACGGAGTTAGAATTTTAATGCTAATACCGTTAATAATTAGCAAACATTTTATGATTATTCCCATCCATGAAACGGATCCTCTTCTAAGGACTAAAGTCCCTTTATTTCTCTCTCTACCTTTTAATAATTACTCCATTTTAAAATTGTCTCATGAATGTTTTTTGTTTAAATAACTATTTTTGATCTCAACGAATAAATAAACATACTGAGGTACTTAGGCTTAGTTTGTAATATAAATTAAACATAAATTAAAAAATCCAGTAAAAAAACACAAAACAATTATAACTCGTAGAAATTAGTGACCGTTAATCGATGATTATTCAGATATCGTGAGATGCGGTTTCAGAAAAACATTTTCTTTATCGTGCCGACGTTTCGATCTTTTATTGAGCACTGAAGATGATCTCAATAAAAGATCAAAACGTTGGCACTATAAAGAAAATGTTTTTTCTGAAACCTACATCACACCAGACTGCATCTCACGATATATGAATAGTTAACAATTATAAGGATTGAAAGATTTTTTTCATCAATTTTATTAGGTTATATAGAGTACAGAAGTAGGTACAAATGTTGTTAGCACGAAAGAAAACTGTGAACATTTAAATGCATTTATGGGGCACAGGCACTCCTGAGGTAGTTTCTGTTTAAGGAGCTGCCAGAAACCCAATGGTAAAAAAAAAGGCTTAACGGTAAAACTAGCGAATGGCTGCGCGGGGTTTAAGTTGTGTCCGTCGCATGTCGCTGGAGTCAATTGTTGGTCGGTCTTGGTGGGGGGACCAACGGACACGGAGACCACGCCCCCTAACGCAACGCCCCCAGCGACATGCGACGGACACAACACTATATAAACCACGCACAGACTAAATGAGAGACAGTTTATCACTGAAGATGGCGTAATGCCGAAACGCGTTTGATTGACTCAAACAGTAAACCCCCGAGTGAAGACAGACCCAGTAAGTGCCCGTGTGCCGGTACAACATGAGTTCGCCAACTCGCAGACCAAACCCTATCATCAAATATGCAATAGTTGAGATTATTATCTTTTCAAGATATATAAAAAATCTACATAAAATTCTCTTTCTTTTGTTTTACTCTTGTATATGTGTTACAGTGCAACTGTCGAGTCATTTTAATTTCCTATAGACAATTGCCATTTATCAATTATTGTATGTCTAACACGTATTTTTAACCGTTCCGGTCATCAGAGTAAAGTAGATAAAGCGAAAGTTGTTCGTATTTACTAGTGTTTAACAACCCAAAACTTTTCGAACTACGTCGCTTCAACTCGTAAACTCGACCAAACTGCTCTGAGCGGTTACGCCGACATTCGCTAACATTTGTGCGGAGTGGAACATTCGGTATCGGTGACTTGTGGTTTGAAAAAGTCAAATTTTAATTTTTTTTTAAATAATTCGTCTAGGTTTTTAATTTCCAGAAATCTGAATCATTCATCTTGTCACTGAGATCAAACGATTATTGTTATTATTTTTCGCTTTGCAATTAGCTCGAATACTGAAGCCTGCAGGCTACTACACAGAGCAATGTACACCGCCTGACGAGGATTAGGCCATTTGGGTTAGGTGTTTGTTTAAGTTACGAAAACTACTCGGATCTAAATGTACCATATTATTACGTTGAGTGATGTTTTTAGATGGTCCTATTTGATCATAGCTAATAAATTAAAAGTATTATAGAAAGAAGTTACCGCTACAAAACTAATAAGTGTAAAAGGTAGTTAATGTAAAACGTAAGATAATGGCTACATTGTTTCTATGTATCGACGACGATTTTCACTAAAGTTCTACGTGGTCATTTCGTTCGTCGGCGAGAATCGAACAGATTACACGACATTTGAAAAATGGCAAAAAAAAGGAGGGAAAATTCTAAAGGTGAGTTTAGATGGGAAGATGTGGTCCGAGTGAATCGAAGGCACGATAGTTCAAGTGGTAGAGCAGCGGCTCATTTAGCCGAAGGTAGTGGGTTCGAATCCCGCTCGTGGCACTGACGTTTTTTTCTCAACCAATACCTTACATAAAGATTAATTCATTCAAAGAAGATATTTGGTCAATCGGACCGCGAACACTAATGGATTTTCAAGTATGTTTTTCATTCTTTTTCCTTATTGCATCAAGGTTAGAGAGATGCAGCAGTGACATATGTCCTCAGCAAATGGGTGCTGATAAACAAGAGTAGACATGATGGGTGGAATTCAAACCATCCAGGGTGAAGCGAGGGACGAACTACTCGAATTCCATTTTAAACACTAACGTAACACTGTTGTTGTTAAAACTGAATGTTAAAAATATTTATTTATAAATCGTGGTGGTGCGATGCAGATTTCAGAAAAACATTTTCCTTTATCGTGCCAACGTTTCGATCTTTATTGAAATCATCAGAATCAAAGTGGACGTTGTATGCATCTTTTTGATGTGTGAAAATTCTTTTAAAATCTCTGTAGGTATTATGTTGGCGGCACTTGGTTGTAATTGGTAATTTTTGTGTTAAAGTTTTGATGTTTTTGAAATTTTTTGTCGCTTTATGTTAATTCTGGTGGGTTAGTGTGGCATTTGTGAAGTTGAAATTGTTTTTGATGTGAGTAGGAAATACCTTGTGTTGTCTGCATTTTTAGAAAAAAGTTCTCTAATTGATGGCCTTAAATTATTAATTATCTAAATTTAATTATTCAGAAATCGTGAGATGCCGTCTGTTGCGATGTAGGTTTAAGAAAAACATTGTCTTTATCGTGCCAACGTTTCGATCTTTAGTGAGATCATCTTCAGGGCCTGGGACTTACAAACATTGTTTACATATAACAATTACATTTCGGATGTGGAAAAGTGAATTTGTACAATGCAAAATATATTTTTTATGTATTCAATCGAAGTGTTTGTCTTCTGTGTAATTGAGTCATTTTTGTGTGTAGTGTCAAGAATGCCTGTAAATTTTGCTATTTTGTTTTTATATATGTTGAATTTTGAAGGGGTGGGGAAAAATGTCCGTACAGAAAAGACATTTTGCTATAAGGAATTACATACTTTTTGAAATTACCACACATTAATTAATAAATAAAATTACAGGAAGTTTGCTTATCAGACTACAACTTTAGACTTATCCGATATCAAGTTCAACATGAATTTTACTCATGGAAACAAAGCCTCCCAGTTTTTGACATTTTTGAGTTTTTTACAACAAAGACATTTCATATTCAAAATCAATTTAATAGAAACATACTGAGCTTTAGCTTAGTGAGAAACGGTTTATGTGGTTGCTCATACAATTTGTAAACATATTAAGAATTTTAATTTCGTTTGATTAAATTTATTCATGCTGTTTTTCCATTTTTCACACAGAGAGCAAACAAAAATATCAGAGACTAAATTTCAAGCATTAAATTTACGCGCAGTGTACTCGTCATCAATCAACCAGAGACATGTATCAATATAATCATAATTACACGGGCGGCAGGTCATCTTGGCTTTTCATACTACATTATTTGAAATTTACATAATTTCAATCACTGTCACCCTTGGGAAGTTATGGCATACGCTATCGCGAGTCTTCGACAAGGATGATTCATGACCTTTTAGCTTTGTAAAACTAGGGCTGCTGTACACCATTTCGGTTAAGTTTTAAACTTTGTGGCGTTATATAAACAAAAATTTACTTATATGAAGATTACTAGAATTACTGCTGATAATTATTGCATTTTAAGCATTATTTTCATATGGCCAACCTCATACTTTACAATTCTTTGTACAACTCCATCCCAAATGTTTTTTCGCTTTACGGCCGGCGGCTTCCAAGTTCATTTGGACAATAACATACATTATGTGTTCTTCGTGGAGGATTTGTTTTACCGATGAAATTTCTGGTATTGGTTATCAATTATATCTAGCCCTTCCATACGTAATTAGGTTCTTACCGATCATATCTTATCGTCTCTCTGTTAGTCTGTCATACACTTTTCGGCATTTCACTATTTTCAGTGTTAAATTTAATTTATAAGGTTAGTTAAGTTTCGCGTGCAAGTATGGCTGTTTAATTTGGATGTCGGCCCCTTTGGTGGATTATTTGTTATTTATGTTTTTTGTTGTTCCGATCAGTCTAGTTATCGTTCCTGTTTCTTTTAATTTGTAAAGCTTATGATTGGTGTAAAAGTTGCATGTGAACTGTTGTTAATTTGTCTGCTAATCAATTTTTTGATCTTAATTGTGTAGTGCTTATATATCTCAAATATTTACAATATTCTCTCTCAACACTCTCAACAGGACACGCAAAATGACGCAATTGCACAGAAGACAAACACTTTCAGTGAGTAGAAATATTTTGATTGAATATAAAAAATATAATTTGCATTGTATAAATTCACTTTTTTCACATCCTACTTGTATTTTTTACATGTAAACAATGTTTGTAAATCCCAGGCCCTGAAGATGATCTCAATAAAGATCGAAACGTTCGCACGATAAATAAAACGTTTCTGAAACCTACATCTCACAGCCCGCATCTCAAGATTTCTGAATAATTTTTTACAATATGCAATTACAATTTCAATGCAATAGTTTCGTACTTGGAAATTTTACATATTACGGTTTTGTATCGTATTGGTTTTTTGGTAATGTGAGGCACGTAGTTTGGCTCTACGTTATTTTCCCTAAACGATGCTATATATTCTTTGTGTCTATTTATATTTTGGGTCTGTTTGTCCGATGTATTTCTTTCGGCAATCGCATGTTATTGTGAGTAGTTATTTTTTATCAAATGTGTTAGCTTTTTCAATATTTTGAATTACTAGTTTTACGATTATGTACGCGGTCATCAGTGGTGTTTTATTTTAACATCTGGCAGCTTTGTAGGTTTCTTTGTTGGCGAATGAGGTCCATTTATAATATCTCTCTGTAGTGTCGTTTAATAGTTGTGTGCACTTTGTAGTTTTAACTTTTTTATTGTGCTTGTGTTGTACCAATTATTGTGTGCAATATTCTATTGTTTTTAGTTCATTTTCGTATTTCTTTTGCCAGTCGGTGTGGTTTTAGTCGACATATATGTAATGCAGCCATTTTATGTCGATGTGGGTGGTTAGAGTTGGTTCGTATGATTTAAAAGCTCCTCATATAAAAAAACACCTTCAAAAGATGCACTTACAAATATGTACTTAATCTAAGCTTAGTTGAACTCATTGTACACAACACACCGATTAAGGAATCTCCTTCACACTAATAAATACATTCATCTGAACCAGATAATTTAAAATAGCATATTTTCAAAACGATTGGGACCTAACAAGATATTGGTTATAACGTTGTAAAAGTGTTTCGCCTTCTACCACTTTATACGCATATGTTATAAGAAGTAACATAACCTAATCGATCTCTATATTTCGCCACAAACCCATCCACACAATCCCGAACACTCATGCTAATAATATTCACCCAATCAGGGATAACCAAGGGTAAAAGGGTCAACCAATGCATTAATATGCATTAATTCTCTCCAGATATGCAAATAAATAAATACTTGCTGAATCATAGCTGAATTTCAAAAGTTCTTAACACACAAAGATATCCCATACCTTTCTCTTTGTGGCACAAATTGTTCCCATTTTAATATAATATATCTACTTGTACGGCGTATGTAGAGGCTTATGAACCCTTTTTAATTAATAGTTTCCTATGTATTAGCCTGACATGGCCTATTCGCAATAGAATTGTCATTGGTTAAGCAGTATATTTTAGTCTTCTACCGATAGGGATATCAAATCGGAAAACATAAAGGATACGGACGAAAATTGTAAAAACCATTACTCGGCTTTGTATAAAAATTTTCTTTTCAAAATTACAACGATGGTTCGTAGGGAATAACTAGAATCAACTTGTTCATTCCAGATCACTTACGTTCTATTGCAGACCTTGCTTCTTTAAACAACTGCTACTTTAAAAACCGATCTGCAGATCAATCGTGGAGCAACTATCCATTGGCAGTACTCCTGATGATACTACATGTGACGGAACTTGAGGTTACATTTTGGAGAGGTTGAGATGGATATTGTTGGAGATGGTCGTTATCTTACTTTAGGTTGCTTTCTTATTGCTTCAATTAACTAATTCAGTTTAATATAATCAACTAATTGATCTGTACAATTGAAGTGATTACCTGCTAAATACAAATGTAAAATTTTGTTTATATTTTCGATTTGTGTTTTTTCTTTGTAAATAAGTAAAGAGCTATTGTTTGTTGTAGTAAGCTTTACATATAGTGAAATTGCCCTCTCATAAATTCTGTAGATGTTATCTCGTCGGTTATCTCAAAAATCAATTTTTAAATTGAGTAGCGGCGCGACATTATTAATTCGTTACGGCGTTACCCGAACAGCCCTGGTTGTGTACAGATATATTTTACATGGCACACATGTCCAACGGTCCCTGCAACCGGTCTCTTTAACGCAGTTATTCCAGGAGCGAAATATGTATTGTGGCCTGCTCCAGTTCACCGGGCGCAGTAAGGTTTCATCCTATGATGATTAACTAGCACTTATTACAACCATGGGATAAACTGATTTATAGCCTACAAATATCTACTTGGCAGGTTAAACGGCCGCCGCACAAATCTAATGAGATTTAGTGGATTTGTAACATTTGCCGGATCCAACCACTTTTAAGCCGTAATTCTCACAATCTATCGGTTACAACGTCTGATCCTAATCGTGTAAGTTAGATTTTGATTTAATCTACTTTAAACGTATCTAGTTGAACTGAAATTATTTTTAAATAACATAAAAAATTAGATGATTTTCATTTTTTGTTATACCAATTAGTATTTATTTGATTTTTAATTTGCCAAATAAAAAATTACATAAAACATCAATAACAGGGATAAATAAATATTTAATGATTTTTCCCGACGTTATAAAACTCCAATATTTTATGGAAGGATAAACAGAATTTTACAACATAACTTTTTGATTTTAAATAAAAAAATCAATTTTTGATTTCATATTTCAAACGGCATCAGGAAACAGCGCAAACAAAAAAACCTGTAGTCTTCGTTCTGTAAGTCCAATGTATCGCCAAATTTAAAAAATGGGAAACCTTTCAGTTTTGAGAAATGTAAATAAATCATTCTATCTTTATTAGTAAAAATTAAAAATAAATTATATAATCCCAGGAATCGCTAAAGGAATCTAAATAGTTCTATAGTATGGTGGAAAGGAAAAGGACTGAAAGGATTCTGGCTTAGTGTACCTTCCTAGCTCCTTAGTTCAATCAATAGACTTAGTCCTTCTTCTTAGAAATATCAGGTCATTGACAGTTGTTGCTGCAAGTTGATTCCCTGAGTTTTTTCCATACGTTAGGTTAAACCTCCATGCTTCGCATTCGAAGATGATATGAGTGGCCGTTTCCTCCTCCTCATTTCATAATCTGCAAATGGGATCATCGCTGTATATACACATGTTGTTTAGATGTTTTCTCAGATAACAGTGACCTTCCACTCCTCTGAGTTTTGTCCAATTGCAGCAATGTTTTTGCCAGTTTTGGTGAGGGTTGTTTCATCATAAGTTTACTATGTCTGGTACCGCTAGAGTTTATCGACTTCTCTCTTTTTTTGTTTGGATACATTGTGCGATGGAGGATTCTTTATTTGTTTTTGTTATCCAAAGGATAGGTTCGGGGCCTATGTATGGTCTTGCAGATCAGTCTCTCTGGCCAGTTTGTCTGCTTCTTCATTACCCAAAATTCCCCTGTGCCCTGGCACCCAAGATCAAGCTGTTGTGTTTTCCCAGATTTTGAAAATTTTGGATGTATTCATTGACCAGTTTTCATGTAATTCTTTTACATGCTAATACTTTAATAGCTGCTTAGCTGTCTGATCTTATGAGGATTGTTTTTTCAGTGTAACCTCTTCTAAGATTTTCCAGGGCACAATCATTTAGGGCATGGATTTCTGCTTGAAAGACCGAAGTATACTTCCCTAATGAGTTTGATTGCTCATATTTTGGGCTTGCACAGAAAATGCCTGATCCGGTTGCTTCGTTTGTTTTGGAGCCATCTTTAAATAGTTCTAACGATGCAAAGTTTGTCAAACGAAATAATATACAAACACAAAACGTTTTTTAAAATTCATTTTAAACTCATTTTATTTATTCTATTTGAGCTAAGTCTTTAAAATCGAGGAATTTTTTAAATTAAACTGATCGCTTCTACTGAGGTAGGTTTTGATATCAGACCAATACAAGCAGACTTACCACATTGGAGTATTCTTGGTCCAATTCTGTATACCATTAACAACTCCAAGCCATCACCACCAATGCGGATGAAACCCTGATTCTACATTCTAAATCGAATCTTATCCAAGGAACCTCCTACATCCAAAAACAAGATTGAATGAGGAAATTTATACATTATAGTCCCAGTCTATACGCAAACTATACATGGACAGGAGATCGGCGAGGAATCCCCAAGCAAGACTTGAAAGACAACAACTTCAGAACCTAGAAAAACTTTTAGGACCGAAACCTGTTTTCACCCTCAAAACTCAACTAACACTACACAAGACATAACTGGGTCCACTTCGGACACCCGGAGTGAAGCTGTGGGGTTTCGCTTAATTTTCGCTCGTCCAAGTTTCTAGATATTTGACTTAAGTGGACGTTCATTATTTTTGATTTACAAGTGAGGGCAACTCAGTTTTTTCCAGGTAAATATAATCAAAATGGATATTGATCAAAATACATATATACTATATAATTAAATGGCTATAAAATAACTCACTTTGACCGTTTCCTACGAAATAACAATTTGGCTGAAATTATAAATAATTATCATTAAAAGGTAACGGACCATAATCGGTCCATTTTGATGGAGTTGATCCATCGTTCATCTACTCTAATGCACATTAATTATAGACTTTAATTAACTTTTACCAACTGTATTTGACGATTTTCAATTTTTTAAAAATTTGGTCGTATTTTACTGTTTTTGCGTCCTTTCTTTATGAAAGATGTTTCCAAAGAAGGGCCATAACCCAACCTCCTTCGTAATTTTAAACATGTGGTTTACACGTCGTGCAATAGCTTGGTACTTGGAATTTATTTATTAAACGTATATCGTGTTGGTTTTCTGTTATGTGAGGAACGTCGTTTGATTTTACTTTATTGCCCCTAAACGATCTTACAAATTATTTATATTTATTTTTTATTTTTCATTCAGTGTGTCCGTTGTATTTGTTTCCGTATTTGCATGTTATTGTATGTAAGCAATTTTTATCAAATGGACGAGCCAAAAAATAATTTGGCCGTGTCAACCGATAAAGGTTCTCTCTCATCTCACTGACTGTAAGTTCTAAAAGTCAATTTTGAAGAAAAAAGCCTAAACAAATTATTTTAGTCGTGGATTTCAACATCACTGCAGTAGATTTGAAAAGGGGTCTAAAATAGTTTTGTTCATTTATTATGTTTAGTGTTCTGATTGACAAAATTTCTTCTTTCAAAAATTTAATCTTTTTAAGTAAGGTTTTGGTTAAACGAAAAAGTTATCTCCATAGCGGGATTCGAACCCACGACCTTCTTCAATACGCCGCTGCTCTAACCACTTGACCAATCGTGACCGGCGTAATTGGCCGAAGGTCGTGGGTTCGAATACCGTTCGTGGCACTAATTTTTTCGTTTTAACCAAAGCCTAACTAAAAAGATTGATTATTTACGTCTGTAATATAAATTCCTATTGATTAGGGGAAAAATATTTAAAAATCAAGGAAAGTTGTCTGTCAATATTTGACATTTGGCTAAAGTTCTATATTTTCTCCATTTTTAAAATATTTTACAGTTTATGTATGCGTAACAAAATATAATAATAGAATTAGTTGCTGACTTACATAAAGTAATTTATATTAAATCCATTCTCCATCGAGATTATTTTTACATAACATATATCAAATGGAAAGGTTAAAAGAGAATAAAATATTACGACCGCACATTTCCGAATGATTTACAGCAGCCGACAAGATTCGCATTTGTCTCCGATTCTGAAGAAATCTGATGAAACAAACATAGATATGGTGCGGAGTGGCCGATTTGAAATTATGCAGATCAGGTCATCACGCCTTTTCCTTTCCCCCGCTGACAATAAAAAGATCAGCGTTTCGAAACTTTTGACCAATCTCTAATAAAATTCCCCGAAAAAGGAAATATTTGGCCCCCCCGGTCATAATGTCGTAAAGCTCCTACCGGTAAGCGATAGGTTCGACGACGGGTATGTAAATGGTAGTTGAGACCACCCAGATTTCTAGCTCCCGCTCCGACTCGGCTAATTGTAGCCGAAAATCTTTTCCCTCCGTTCTTAAGGCATACAACCCGTAATCAGATGTTTAAAGAATAAAGTCATGCTAACCTTGATTATCCACGTTCTTTTAAAAGCAAGCATCCTTTCATAGTTTACTGGAGAGCCGAACCGGCGGAACAAACGCCTCGAATTATTAATATTGGTAATTTATCGTCTAATTATGGTTCTGAGCATTTTAAAAGCACTTTTTTCAAAACAACGTTCTATAATTAAATTTCACTAATGCACCCTTAATGAATTATAAAAGCGAATTCGTGAACGATATATCTAAACATTAATTCGGGAATATCTAACCTTTAAATTAAACACTTTTATTAGCAATTATCCCTTATTGCACACTGAAATCGTTAATTTAGCGAAATGCTTTAATTAATATCCATTGCTTTTATAGCCAGCATGATCTGCTTATTAACTGTACCTAATTGACCGATGTGCTTGTGCATTTTATTGGCCATAGATAAATAAAATCAATAATTTTGATTGGATTTAATTGTGTTTTATTAAGATTTTTAAACACTCTTTCGAATTCTAAACAAGCCAAAACCACTTTCTTGGCTTTGAAATTTAGCCTATCATAATCATTCTATTCAAAACTATTTTCTTCGGTAGATATTCTCTTTTTACAAAAATATACTACCAAGACGTCTCATCGAAGTTCATGACCATTCGTAAATTAATATATCCTTGTGCTAAAACGTTAATTATGCTACTTCACACTGTAAACTAGTTACACCCAAAAAACGAAGTTAAGACAAGACAAGAAAGAACCCTTGGCTTAGATAAAACTAACACTTATTTTTCAATAAACTACCAATTTTTTGATACTTTCATGATAGTTGGAATATGTCCAAGATAATTATGCTAGGTAAACCAGGTAAACGGATCGATAAAATTACAGGGCCATTAGCCTACTAAGTGCTCTTTATAGCCAGAATAATCTTACGTCCCCCGAGCAGTTCGGTTAAGTTCACACGGAGCGAGTTTTGTTGAATCGACAACCGTGGAAAATGTTCACACTTGGAATGATGTAGAAGTTTTTCGAGCTCGTCCAATGTCGGATCAACAAGTCAGTAGGTCCCTAAGCCGTCCTAGGCACTTTCAAACTGTATCAGTTTTTGTATACGAGGGTTCGTGCAACAGCAGTGGTCATAACAATCCTCGGGTTGCCGATGTTTTTGAAAAAATACCATTTGTACAATCAATCATATCGAAATTAATTTTTGATAAGCAAAACGTCAATAAAAATATATTTATTGACTTTTCAAGCTTTGAATGATAAAAAAAAGTTTGAAATAATTCAATACAAAGTTATCATTAATTTTTCAAAACCATCACCCTAAGGTTGAAGGTTTACGTTCTCTCTGCATATCGTAAAAACGTCTCTTCAATTAAAAGAACATGTAGAGATGATTTCTTTCGGTACCTTGACAAAATAATTTAGTGTGAATTAAAATGATAAATAACAATTAATTAAGGTTTTTGTTGTGATAAAAAGTCAATGGCACGAGCGGGATTCTAACCCACTATCTTTGGCTTGATACGCCTCTACTCTACATGCAAAAAGAGGGGAAAATTCTGAGGCTAATATGGCAAGTTGGTGTCTGAGTGGATCGAGGTCACGATAGCTCAAGTGGTAGAGCAGCGGCGGATCTAGCCGAAGATCGAGGGTTCGAATCTCGCTCGTGCCATTGACTTTTTTATCTCAACTAAAAACCAAAATTAATTGTAATATATTGGTCAAGCGGACCACGAAATTAGTTAATTCAATGATAAATAACATTCTTGGTGGAAAATATTGGAAAAGATATCGTTTATTCAACAAACAACGTTGGATAGTTTTTTGCGAACAATTTTTAAACGATGACCCAAAATCAAAAAGAGTTTGCATCGTTGAATTCAGTGTCTCAAAACCTTTCAAAAACTTGTAATTTAAAATGATTAAGGTTACCTTAGATTTTTTTTAATGGTACAATATTGAGTTGGGATGGTGTAAAAGATGTATATTAATTGTTATTAATTTCGGTGTTTATGAGCTTTGTAAGTGTTAGGTATGTTATGTTTGTACATTTTCAAGCTTGTATACTGATTATTCAGAAATCATGAGATGCGGTCTGGTGTGATGTAGGTTTCAGAAAAACATTTTCTTTGTCGTGCCTACGTTTCGATCTTTATTGAGATCTTCTTCAGGGTTCAAAGTGTTTGTTTTCTGTGTAATAGTGTCAATCTTGCGTGTTGTTTTAAGAGTGCCTACGTCACACCAGACCGCATCTCACGATTTTTGAATAATTATCGATTAACGGTCACTAACCAGCACACACTTTTTCTTTTTAAATTTCTTATAATACTTCCTGCTTGGCTATGTTGTTGAGATTGTTGAGGATTTGTGATGATTATCTGTGACCTGTAGGGTTAGTCTATTTTTTTGCAGTTTTAAGCGAACTTACTATACATTTATTTAGAAGATAGCCTTTTACAAATCACTATTCCTGTACATAAAAAAGTTGTATATTTGCTTGAGAAAGGTACTATTTTAAAATTGAATAAGGCTGAATTGTTTCAATTTTAATCATTGATCTTTCAATTTCTTGTAGGCTGAACGTAAATTACATTTTAAAAAGGGTTAAAAGACTACTAACCACTAACTCCAAAAAGCAAATGTTGACATATAAAATGACTTGCTGTGTAAATGTTTGTATTGCAAATCAAAATAAATCAACACAATAGATAAATCTGATAGGTTATTCAATGAATTTCGATTCAGATAATCAAATTTATTATGGGATAAACATTTTATGAGGTAGAAATGACTTAATGGAAACTCTCGTGAAAGTTTGAAATAATCTGAAAAGTGAAATATTTTGAATCAGGATGGGAAGAATAGGAAGTTTTTGATGTAACGTGTGGTGGTTGGTGACCGTTACTCGATGATTATTCAGAAATCGTGAGATGCGGTCTGGCGTGGTGTAGGTCTTAGAAAAACAATTTCTTTATCGTGCCAACGTTTCGATCTTTATTGAGATCATCTTCAGGGCTCAAAGTGTTTGTTTTTTGTGTAATTGTCCCATTCTTTCGTGGACACAATGTTTTTCTGAAACCTATATCACACCAGACCGCATCTCACGATTTCTGAATAATCATTTTTGATCTAATTTGATATCTAGGAATCTAGGATAACTTCTGGAAATATGCTTGTTCATGGGACACCCTGAAATTAACTTTGTTTAATGAAGGAATGACGGGTGTTGCTAATGCGTTGGCTAATAGATCAAATAAGGTATCATTGTAATTTATCAAATGTTTGTTGAACTTGGCTAATTTATTACTACAAGTCTATTTTACCACAATCCTAGTAATTTGTAAGTTTTATTGGTGTTCGCAAGATTAAATACGAAATTCTACTCCAACAATGGTACGACAACACTCCAACAGTCCCATTCAGCGATGTACCTGAGAAGAGAATGCTGTTTGCCATAATGAGAGCTCACTTGCAATAGTTAACGGGACATAATTGGACCCCGTTTGATAATATACGTCCTCTGCAGGCCGTTTTGTCTTTCATTAGGGGACGTTGAATAATCGCCCGTCTCTCACTCTGCATCAGCTGTCCAATTGGCGCAATCACAATTTTAAATGTCCTTTCACATCAGAGCTTTTTCAACGCCAAATTAGTCGATTGAAAACTTCAATTGCAACGATAGACCCGGTTAAGCATAATTGCTAAAACTTTAGATAATTACCGACTAAACATTCATTACGTAATTTTGAAAAGAAACCCGATTAAATCAAAATACCGTAATATTAAACCTTTATTGCATCTTTTACATTTTACACATATGCAATTTTTTAAATTATATATACTTATTTTTTTATTCATTTTATAATCCTTGATTTTTTACTATGTAGTCATATTTTCATTTGCTATAATTTTACATGAGGTAAACCCTTTTATGTGTAAAGACCTCAAAGGTTTTCCACACTTTACTCTTCGGCGATATTGTTTCCCACGTGCTTTACTTTTTTTTATTTGCTATATCTTTTTCCTTCCATGCTTGTACGGCGTTCCAAATCATCTCCCTTCCTGTTATGTTGCCTTTGCATAACTTCTTGTACTTCTTTTTCATCCCTATGAAATCCATTAAGTGGTCCTTTAGGAACATCTATTTTCTTGCGATCTTGCCAAAAGTGAAGAGCCCACTTTAATTCCAAGGTTATTCTAGACTATCTTTTAGCCTGGATCTTTCCCTGCATCTAATTTCTTTAAAAGTTATTCTTATATTTAATATTCTTCTCTCTACGACTGTGCGAGCAAGGGCGACCCGACTCAATTGAGGGTAATCCCTCACTCTCCGAAATTCTAAATTTATCTAGATTCCGCTAAAATCAGTTTTTCCAGATTGCAGTCCATCTACATCTCACATGTAACGGACAAAATGGGAAATTCAATCTTTCAAATTTCCTTACACTTACCAGCCTACAATATTTTGTAAGTCAATTATTGATGAATATATTCAAATAAATGATGGTACGGCGAGGTTTGAAATAAATTCTAATTGAACAAGGAATGAATTAATTAAATTTAAATTTTATACAAAACGAGATAAGTATAAAACAAAGAGAGATAATAGTATAATAGTACAATAGATAATAGTACAAGTATTAAAACAAATATAAAACAAGTTTATAATTACAATATAAAAACCAAAGAGAAAAAAAGGCATAAAATTGTCAAACGAGATAAAACAACTCACGGGTGAGGTTTGCGATCGGAGTGGCGAGTCACAGAAACAAATGTTGAGAAATCGACACGCAAAATACAAACGGTCGCGAATAAAGTGCGAGTCAGTCCTCGTATACAAAGTTTTTTAAAGTTTACGGGTTGCGGGACTGCCTCCAACAGCGGTAGCGAAGATGAATCTGGCCCTCGTCGTCAAGCGCGGCTCCCACAACAAACCCGTCACTTCACTGCCTTTTAGGTGTGCGACGTACAAATCACAAATTTCACTTCACAACTAATACTAACTAAGTGTATAAAACTGTAATAAATGTAAACTAATACTAATTAATTTTAAAAACAAAAATATACAAATAATACTATGCGTGAACAACGACCCACTGGGTTATTTTTAAATTTTTGGTCTTTTTCTGTAGTGTCCAAGTTTATGCACCGTTTGCTGACAGGATAGAACGCAAGTGTTGAATTCAAGGGTTTCTAGATCCATGGACGGTTTTATTTAAAGATGAAGTTTAATGGCCAATATGTTTTCCCTTTGAATGAGATTCTCCCGATAATTTTCTTTGTCATTCTCACCTATAAAGATATCGTTTGCCCCAAATAAATAATAAAGTAATAGTTTTATTGACCTAATTCAGTGTTTTTCTCTTATTTTTGACCTCGAATTATTTTCTAAATTTGTCAAATATACTGCTTGATTTCGTGCATGTATGTGAATCTCCTTCAACATAATTTGGAGTTTTTTCTGAATGATAAAATGACTGGGCCTATTGTTATCCAAACACTTGTTCCAAGAGACAGTTAAAGAGATGTAGTGATAGACTTACTACCTTCTTGATAGGAAATTATTCTCCACCTTATCCAGACTGATCCTTGCTTTACTATTACAACCCCAATATTTTATTACATCTATTATTATTTTTATGCGATCCCTCATTTTTTAAGGCTTTAATGTGTGGCGTGGATGGGTCTGGCCTAGTCAAAAGCTTTCGATTAGCCTATAATGACATGTATATTCGAGATTTATATTCATTGCCTTTTTTTCGGTTGATTGTAGATAATTAACTGTAAAAAAACCCTTTTCTAAATCCGACCTGTTCTGGTAGTTGTTCACATCACCTTTTATGAGTACGACTAATAATTATATCACTTCAAGAAGTACTTGCTATTTGATTGCAAAGGTGTGGTTAGGGAAGGTGTTCCAATTGGGGAAGGAGTAGTGGAATGCTTAGTCAAAATATCCTGTTGCTAATTTTATCGTGCTCTCTTATGACCATTAATTACATACTACTCTATCTCATTTTAATTATGTTAGAGCAGATATTTTCTGCAGCAGCATTTCTTCTCTTGTCGATTGATGAATAAGACGGATTCCGTTATGTTGTTTTTGCATAGCTTATTACAATTGAGTGGTTATGTCTATTATTTCATCTCTGTTCCATTTATTTTTTGTAATTATCTTTAAGATCTCTTTGAGAGGGTAACCATGCTTTTCCCATCATTTTCATATTCTTCGCAATTTAAAGAGCTTATCATTCATAACTGTGGTTTCTATTATTTTGTCGCTATTTTTTTTTTTTTTTAAGATTCGTTTCTAGTTGTTGATATATTTCATTTGTTTCTGTCGTACTTCCTTTCTTTTTTTCTATTAGTTTCTCTGTGGTTTCGATCGTTGTTTTAAATTATATTTTCTACTTTAACTCCGCTTTTGGTGTTTCTTTGATAGTTTTCTCCGGTTTACTCTAATTATCTTGTGGGTTAATTTCGGTGTAGTCCCATGGTTCTACTTTTCTAGTTTTTACACGAGCAAAATCAAAATCACATAATATCATAATTGACAAGGGCTAAATTCTATGGCGAATCTCACAGACCGAATCGGTGAAGATAAGCCGACGATAACCTCCCCTCTCTCAGGAGATGAAGAACGTAAAAATATGGATTTCCAACTAGGGGATGAATGCAATTTTTTTAAAATTCAAATGTTAATAAAGAATTTACTATTTTTCTTATTAATATGTTTTGCTAAACAGTTCACAGTTTAATTAAATGACAACCCTTCAGAAAAAAAAAGTAAGGGACAATTCTAACTCTTATTATGCTTTAAAAAAACGAACAAATGAATATTTCAGAATATATATTTCTATACTTAAAACCTAAATAATAAACAATTAAATGCCGGACGTAATTAAGGCTTTTGTTAACAGAAGTCGCTGGGAAAAACCATTAGACAATACGGCTTTTCAGAAAACGACCAGTCAGGTTTCAATTAAAGCCAATTTACTGGTCGAACAATCGTAAAAACGGGCCAAGGATAGAGTTTCATTGTGGTAAAATTCACTTATGAGTTCACAGCCCGTATTGTCCAGGCGATGATTTTTATTTTTTTACTCACTTTTTTCTTTTCTCCTCTCCCCTTTTCTCACTCCGTTTCTCTCTTATTGGTCGCTTTACCTTCCTTTTTTAATAATGGCCGTCCAATTTTCTCTAAAGAAACTCCGATCCCGGGAAAGTTGGATTGTTCCATTATTAATGCCAACATTAAAAAAGGAATTTACTCCCTATCAACTGATTGAAATTGTACACTTGCATGTCTGCATAAATATTAGGACCTTTTACAATTTTTTTTCAATATCATTACTTTTATTTTTTTCTATTCAATTGAATTACAAAGGTTTATTTGTACAACGAAAAACAAGTTAACATTTTACTGTAAATTTTAATTTCATATTCAAATGCCTTTTTTTCCTTTTTTGCATTTATTTGAGAAAACTTGTTTATCGTAATCTGTAAGTGGAACATTCATTTTCATCAGCTTAGGGATTTACATGTTTAATTGGTGAAAATTGATAATGATAACATTTTCACTATTTAACAATGTTCATGATTAAAGTGTGCCAATGTAATTTCTATCCAAATTTAGTACGTAACTGTAGAAAAAATATGTTATTTCGTAACTTTTCTTTTACATATGGTTGTTGTTCAAATACATTCTTACGTTTTATATTTGTTTTAATTTTACTATACATTGAAACATGATAAATAATGACGTGAGGCGTTTAGTGACCGTTAGTTAATAATTAATTGGAAGTCGTGCGATGCTGTCTGGTGTGATGTAGGATTTAGAAAAGTATTTTCTTTATCGTGCGAACGTTTCGATCTTTGTTGAGTTCATCTTCAGGGCTCAAAGCGTTTGTTTTCTGCTTTAGTACTCATATTCCTTCACCCTTTACACCTATTATAAAATTAACTTAATGAGAGTCCATGGGTAGTCATTATTCCGCTATTGGCCATCTTAGACCTCACATTCACGCCAATAAGTACATTCACTCTCAAAACACGCTTAGGGCATAAAACGATCAGTACGATAAAACAATCCTGTTTTAAATGATAAAAGTTGGTGCTATAGGCACCCTTGAGGAAGTTCCGGTTTATGGACTCCTAGAAATGCAATGGTAAGAAAAGAAGAGTTGAAGCTAACACTAGTGAATGGGAAAATTACATAAATGTGGTGAGAGAAATAGTTATACTAATTATATGGAGATCTTGAGATGCGGCCTGGTGTGACGTAGGTTTTAGAAAAACATTTTCCTGGGCCCAGTCACTCTCAACACGACACACAAGAATGATACAATTACGCAGAAACAGGCATTTTGAGCCTTGAGGATGACCTCAATAAAGGTCGAAACGTGCCTCACTAAAGACCTATGTCACACCAGACCGCATCTCACGATCTTACAATAAACATAAATAATATATTTAAATGGTTTTCATTGATTAATATTGAAGGTGTAGGAATGTAAAATTAAAACAAATCCACTTAAAATTTGTTTGTAAAAGCTGATCATTTTTTTGGGGGGGTCGATTTATTGAGAATTTACAATACAATGATTCGGAACAAAATGATATTTCCACAACTGGATTTCAGATCTGTCCTGAATGGGCACGACCGTAAAATCCTCTCATTCTACTTAAACGCAACTTATCTGAACTTTGTAATTAAGAAATTAAACTTTAGGACGGTTGCCAGTAATCGTTGAATTTTAATTAAAAATGACAGCGTCAATGCTTACGGTATTGTAACTTTTTTTTTGTCTCTTTTAACGTAAACATCTGAACTTATTTAACACAAAGATGTATGACGTTTTACCATTAGCCCATTAAAAATGATTTATTGTTTGATTTCAATGATTAAACGACAAACATCAACAAATAGAGTTGAGAGAACCATCAGTTTTTTCAGAGATATTTCCGGGATATACATACCATATACCCTATATAAGGAGTTAGAAACTTTCGATAATTATTTCCTACGATGACAAGAAAATATTAATTTTTACAATATTCAAACTTGCGTTTTCAAGCATACTAAAATTAAGACTTGAATTTTCAATGAACAAGATCAAAGGTCGTCATTTTGAGATTATTGTACTTTTGAAATAAATTAAAACTAATTCTTCATTTCGTAATTCTCCTTCTCACCCTCTCTCTCTCTCTCTCTCTCTCTCTCTCTCTCTCTCTTTCTCTCTCTCTCTCTCTCTATCTATCTATCTATCTATCTCTCTCTCTGCTCTCTCTTTCTCTTTATTCTCTCTTTCTCTGTCTTATCTACCTACCTACATTTTTATATACCTGCTTTCTCTTTGTTGCTGAATGTTATACACTTTTCTATGTTTTATGGTATTGTTCAATATTTTTGAAAAAAAATATACACCAGCAAAAAAGAATGAGAATTATTACGATTGCAAATAATGTCGAAAAAAATTTAGATATCTTGAGATACGGTATGGTGTGATGTAAGCTTCAGAAAAAACATTTTGTTTATCGTGCCAACGTTTCGTTGTAAAATGTATTTTTATTTTTTAAATGTAAACAATGTTTGTAAATCCTAGGCCCTGAAGATGACCTCAATAAAGATCGAAACGTTGGCACGATAAAGAAAATGTTTTTCTGAAACCTACATCACACCAGACCGCATCTCACGATATCTCAATAATTATCGATTAACGGTCACTAATCTCTACACTTTGCAAAAAACAAGACAGTGGACGCTTTCTTACCTCCCAGTGTATATTTTTCGATGTATTTACCTTAATATTTTCACTCTCACATCACTCCTGTTTCAGTCTTTCTTATCCTCCTTTCTCAGTTTGTATCTTCCCCTATTCTCCCTATCCGTTCTGTGCTTTTTTCTATTTCTATTCTCTATCTATTTATAAATGATTTCGCTTTTGCCCTCTCTTCCAATAGGGTCCTCCCCTCAATAATTTAATCTCATTCTTTTTCTCACCCACTCTTTTTCTCTCATTCTTTCTCTCTCTTTCTCTTTCTTTCTCACACTCTCACTCTTATTCTCTCTTTCTCTCATACTTTTCTCTCTCTCTCACTCTCTCTCTTTCTTTCCCTCACTCTCACTCTCTCTCTCACACACTCACTTTCTCTTTTACCCTATCTATATATACTGTATATGTAACTGTATCTACATCTCTCTGTCTTTCTTTCTGCTTATATACATTTTACATTTCCTATCTGCACCCAATCACACACACAAAATAAAGTAAATATTACATTATAATTGCTGAATACAATTTTGTTAAATCACTGTTTGATTAATGTTATCTGGTTTACCTAAATCACGGTGGTGTTGTTTTCTCAAAACATTACTGGTAAAGCTCGAGACGAGAAACGAATCTTTTTAGAACAAGGATGCTGTATCGGCTGATAGGAACAAAGAGATAAATTAGACACGGTCGTTTAAAAAATGATGATGTAAAGAAACGATCGCGCCGGAGGAAGTCGAACCCTGAGAATGTGTACACACAAACACATACATGCATACATATATCATTTTAGCGTGCCCAGGGGCCTATTCGAATTCGTCTTGTTACCGGCCCACCTACCGTTCGACGAACAACTCCCTGGAAAATTATAATTGCCATCATAAGGCGTAGAAAAACGTGAAGTTTATACAGACGAAACCCTTTTCAAAGCTTTCACGCAGTGGGGCGAAGGTTTTATTTAACAGTTAGGGAAATAAAGGCGTTTCTCTTATTTTATAAAGAGAATAGCTTTATTTATTATTTTTTTAATAAAATATTAATCTTTTAAATTGCTTTGTGTATACATGGGATATACCCTAAAAAATGTAAGAAATTTAATCATAAATGATAAAATAAAACAAAATATTTTAAATTGACTTAAAATAAATAATATAAGCTTTGAAAAGGGTTTCGTCGGTATAACTTCACGTTTTTCTACGCCTCATGATGGCAATTATAATTTTCCAGGGAGTTGTTCGTCGAACGGTAGGTGGGCCGGTAACAAGACGAATATATGTACATTAAAAAAATATTATTTTTGAGATAATTAAATTTACTGATACTTTATGATAATTACTTATAGTAAAGCCGCACTTTTGCCTTTAAAGTTACTTACTTACTTAGTTTAGTTAATTAACGTATTCAATTAGGACGTATTAATTCAACTTTAACGAGGTTTTCACAAAAATTAATTTATTTTTAAAATAAAATCATTAATTATAGTTCTAGCAGTCAATACTTTATCGCCTATAAAAAGAATCAGGGGGAAAATATTTTTTTTTTATTTGCACTTGAATTGAAATACTTTCGCATCAAACTGGATTTGATTGTCACAAAGACATTTTGCTTTAATAATTATTAATTATCTAAATTTAATTATTCAGAAATCGTGAGATGCGGTCTGGAGTGATGTAGGTTTCATAAAAACATGTTATTTATCGTGCCAACGTTTCGGTCTTTATTGAGATCATCTTCAGTGCCTGCGATTTACAAACATTGTTTACATTCAATAAATACATTTAGGATGTGGAAAAGCGTATTTATACAATGCAATTTGTTAATCTGATCTGCCAAATATAAATTTTATCTTGTTCGGAAATTTTCATATACTTGAATTTCGAGAAATTTTGATGAAATCACGAAACAAAGTTTCAAATCTTATTGCAACTAGTTTTACTCAGATAAAATGCAGGAATAAACTTTAATGCCTCTAATAATATAGATTGTGTTTTCGGATGGAAATACGGTTATAAAGTACGAATGCTCCAGAAAACCAAACAAAATGTATTACATATAAGGCAATTCTAGTACCATTTTTGGGGAAAAAAAACGTTTAGACAAGATCCTATTAAAGACTCTTCTTACAATCCTAAATTTTCAAATTAGAAATCCTGACCTTCAATTTGGTTTTCTGTTTAGCAGTGCTATCACGTCGTAAATATATCTTTTCAATTTATTTGGGGCCGTACTGTTATGGAGCCTTTCTTTACGTAAGCCTAGCTTTTGTCCTAATAACCTAGTATGGTTAACAGATATCCTCCGTGTTTTTCCAAGGTAATCCTTCTCAGCATATTATCCCGTCCATGATGGTGTGCTTCAGGGTAGTGTTCTGACAAACTTCCGAGGTGAACACATCTGACTTCCCATCCCACTTTCAAACCACTACCCTAACCAAATCGAGCGAGTTGAAACCTCCTCGCCGAGTAATGAGGCGATATCCGCAGGACCTCCTGTTCAGTCATAATTAAGTAGGCAGTTTTGCAGAATCATTGTATTACTGCCGATGGGCAATTTCGCCATTCTTGTAAGTAATATACAGGGTGGTGTATTTTTCCACGCACCATATGAAAAACAACGCAACCTCTGTTTTAATGTTCTTTCGTTTTATTTTTTTAATTTGCTAATTAAAATCAATTTCACTGGGTGACTCGGCTGAAGCGGTTGGCATCAAGCTTCGCATTATACTTGAAGTTCATTTTAAAAGAAATATTTATTATATTGTACATTGTTTTGTTTTTCCGAACTGCACAAATGTTTTATTCTTATATTTTATTTTTTAATTATGAAAATACATAATATATTTTCATCAGTTAATTTGGTCATTTTTTTAATGTATTTATTTAAATACAAAATGATTTTTTGATTGCATTTGACAATGTTGTTTCATTTCATTGTATTGTAATGCGGTTTTATACAACAGAATAAACTACTTTCTTAGGAAACACTGCTATATTAATGTGCAATATTAATTCCATTTTTGTGTTTGTTGTTAATAAATGAATTTTATTGAACGAAAAAGTCATTCTGTATTTAAATTTAAAAAAAATAAATCAACCAAAAATTCATTGATGAAAATGTATTATGTAGGTAATTAGTAGGTTTAAAACTCGAGAAAGATAAGAAAAGAAAAACAAAGGAAAACAGGAGTGGACTGGCAATGACTGTTGTAGTTTTGCTGTCTAAAATTTAAAAAAGTAAAATTCAGAAAAACAAATCAAAAGAAAAATTAATTATATTTTTACTAATGAACGTGAACACAAATGCGTTGTTTGAAGATATCCCCTTCAGCCAAGCCATAGTCCAAGTGAAATTAATTTTAATTACAAAATTAAGACAATTATATCATAGACTATTTAAGCAAGTGCAATGTTTTTCCTATGATGTGGCGCGAAATCGTTTCTTTCTCAATGTTTTTTGTTGCCGCATGATAGGTAGTTGGAATGTTATACAAATTTAAATTCACTGTAATAATAATTATTATACGGAAATCGTGAGATGGGGTCTAGTGACATTTACTCTTCGGAAAAACATTTTCTTTATCGTGGCTACGTTTTGATCTTGGCTGAGATCATCTTCAGGGCCTGGGATTTACAAACATTGTTTAAATTTAAAAAAAAAAAATCCACGTAGGATGTGGAAAAAGGTGAATTTATACAATGCAAAAAAAAATTTTTTTTTAACCCAAAGTGTATATATTTTTAAACAAAGTGAGTAGAAATTACTTGATTGAAGCTAAAAAATATTTTTTGCATTGTATAAACTCACTTTTTTCCACATCCTACATGTATTTGTTAAATTTAAACAATGTTTGTAAATCCCAGGCCCTGAAGATGATTTCAATAAAGATCGAAACGTTGCCACGATGAAGAGAACGTTTTTCTGAAACATACATCACACCAGACCGCATCTCACGATTTCCGAATAATAATCGACTAACATTCACTAATCATCGCACGCAATAATTGTGAACACTGGGTGTACAGCAATTAAATGCTTTTATGTTTCAAAGTGAATCGTAATATTTCTTTTGCACATAAATGTTTTCCGCAAGATCACTTTAAGTTTTTTCATAAAAAGCTGCTTCAAATTTTTAGACGTTTGTAAAAAAATTTCTCATGTTTGGGATGTTAACATCAATTCGCATAACCATAATTTGAGGTACTTTTTTTTCTCTAAGTGTTTTTATAGCAGCTTTATATTGGAACAAACGCATCGTTAAATAATTAGAAATTGTAGACTGGCGGGTTGAAAATTACCGTATGCAACACTATCATCAATCACCCCATGTTTTAGAATATTAATTAATAATAGGTTTTTATAAAAGTGCATAAATGGTTGATACATATTTAATCTTATAGAAATAGATTTTAAAGCGTTTTGTTAAATTTTATTTAGTTGACTTTTGTGCCGTCCTATTGTTAGTTTTGTTTTTCTACACGTTTTTCTACACCTAACCTAACCTAACCTACACGTTATTAAATTATTCGCTAATTCACTAAAATAACATATACGAAAAAATTTAAATAAAGGTTTTGTCGAGTCAATTTTTTGTAACGGTAGAGAGATTCAATTTATTCTTAAATATTTATTAAACAAAATAAAACTGATGAATACATATAAAAATACAGCATGGGCGTTTTAAAAATTAACACTTATACATCCAACTATTTGCATTTTACGAAATGCATTAAAACGGTTAAGTAAAAAACTTGATATACCCTCGTAGTCGGCAAAAACCAGTTACGTACGTTATTTTTGTTATTACTTGGGCCTTCGTGCTGTTACCGAGCCAGCCGAGTGGCCTGTAAAACGAACCGGCTCCGAACATAACTGAATGCTGCAGTTATTAAAGCCGTCATTGATTTCCAGCTTCGAGAGGAAAACAGTCTAATCACTTTTGAATATGACCCGTAAAAGCTGAATGGCGTAGTTAAACGTCAAAAAGAAATATAATTGAAGGAGATTTGCAAAATTCCGCCTTGATTGGAACACGGCCCTTTGCTCGGTATGATAATTTTAGTCTAGTAGTTTCCAAACAATAATAACAGCTATTTAATTTGTAATATCAATAGAAATAATGTGTTATAAAAAGTTTAAAATGCCTTCTAAAATCATCCCTTTATCTAAATCTTAATCGGCAAGGTATAAAAGAAATATAACCTCTCTGGTCTTCTCTCAACGAGAAATTATTAGCAAACTTATTCAAAATCATCAGGTCTGAGGTGGGGTAGTGGTTTGGGTATCCGACTTGTATTTACTAGGCTATCGGTTCCGGGTTCGAATCCTAGCACAGCCCATGGCTTTTCGCTTGAGTTTATTATGAAAAAAGTATGTAGAGATTAGTGACCGTTAATCAATAATTATTCAGATATCCTGAGATGCGATCTGGTGTGATGTAGGTTTCAAAAAAACATTTTCTGTACGGTGCCAACGTTTCGATCTTTGTTGAGATCATCTTCAAGGTCTGAGATTTACAAACATTGTTTTACAAGAAACAGAGTAAATTTACATTTATCTATATTAGGCTAATTTCGACTGAAAAAAACCCTGACAAATTATTTATGTTTACGAACAAAATATACAATACAATTTATATGTTTACTTTATTCGTGAATGGAATGTAAGGCGTTCGAACCCATTCTTTTCAAAGCAGTGGAAGTCTACTAATTCCAGAATATCGATGCAAATCTGTCATATTTCACGTCAAATTTTGAGCATCTTGGATATTATATAGCTAAGGAAAATAATGCCTAAAACCATGTGTCAACAGGTTTATCACTTTGATTTGGACTTTAAAAAAACCAATATTTACTCAAAGTGTTCATCTTTTGGTCTTAAGATGTTTCTGGTAACCCATTCAACTCGTTGTAATTACCTACTAGATCTCATAATAATTTTTATACTGATTGTGAGATCAAGAAAATGATTACCAATTATTCAGATATTGTGAGATGCAGTCAGGTTTCAGAAAAAGATTTTTGTTATCGTGCCAACGTTTCTATCTTTATTGAGATCACCTTCAGGGCTGAAAGTATTTGCTGTCTCTGTACTTTTGTCATTCTTGCGGATCTTGTACAGGCACTCTCAACGCGACAAGCAAGTACACGGAAGACAAACACTTTGAGCCCTGAAAATGATCTCAATAAAGATCGAAACGTTGGCACGATAACAAAAATGTTTTTCTGAAACCTACATCACACAAATCGCATCTTATAATATCTGAATTATTATCTATTAACTGTCACAAATCTCTACGCATAATGATCACCTATTCTACAAAACATTATAATAAGAAATTATGTTTCTATTTTCACTTTGTTAAATCAAAAGTTCATGTAATTCTTCTTCATTTTCATTCTGGTCTTAAACCGGTTTCAGCACCAAACATAAGTAATATGCTTCCTTAAATCTACGTTAGAAAATATATACTTGTTTATCATTTATTAAATTTTAGAAACAACTTTGAATGAAAGAAAACTGATACTGGTGGCAGCACAGAACACTAATACGTAGAATTGATCGCCTAAAAAAAAATTATACTTCAGCCTTCATGGACTCTGTTCTAACAAAGCAGTGCAGCTGGCTTTCGTTCAAGAACTAAAATGGCTTGACTATACTGGTTAAATTATTGCAGCGTTATAGGTAAAGATAAATTGGAATACTATTCATACAGTTTATCAAAGGCTGTCGAAGAAAGTGCAACTGCCTGCAGTTTCATGCTATTACTCTGAAAAATGGATTTCTTGGAGAAGCGTACTGTTGCTGGCGGAGGGGTGGGGAAAAAATTCACTGCGGGAACACAGACCAGCTAATTTATTCCATTGGTATCAATTGGGCTTAGTATATAACAATAAAAATTAACTACAAGTTCACCCAGATTATCGCTAGATATAGGAAAATGTTTCATTGGTTGCATTGCTTTGGTATAGTACGACCAGTACCAAGAAGTCGACTGCCCTTAAACGTTGGAGCATTCTGGGACCGTTACATCTCATTACCATATCAACTACCATAATACAAACGGTAAAAAAGCCATTAGCAAATCAATGTGTAATTGAGCAAAATCATTTGTTTTACCAAAAGGACAATTTTTCCGAAAATAATTGGATAAATTTGAAACATAAAACTAATCTTTTTAGCAAAAGAAATATAAATAAATAATATATATTCATTATGATACATTTCAGTAAAAATAAATTAGGTATTTTAATTTTAAACCATTTTCAATTATGAAATACATCTTAGATAACGCGACGTAGGACCTAGAAGCAGGATTTTTCCTGTGTGAAAGGATAATATGTTGCCCTCTTGTAATATTACATACCATAAAATATTCATACACTTTCCAGGAAGTAAAATAAAATGTAAAAATGGTTGATACAGATCAAAAATAATGAGGCAATGATATATATATTATTTATTCAAAAGATACAAGTAAGGGTTAAAATGCTTCTGTTGGCGATAGTTTATGTAATAATGCCTAGAATATTTTTTTAAAAGTAGTACTCCATTTAACTAGTGATGAATAGAAAATCGTGGATCGGAAAATTACATTTCAGTGAGGGAAATAGGATGAAGTTATACCACTGCTAACTCTTCCCACTATATGGAAAAGTTTGATCAAGTATTGACTTATCAAGAAATGCAGCCGTTCTCATCCCGGAAAGTTCAAGTAAAAATATTATCATCCACTTAGGCTTATTGGAGGGGAAATAGGAAAGCCAGTACTGTGTGTGTGGGTGGAAAGGTATTAGGATTAGGCAGAAAATAGCCACGGGATTGTAGTGGAGTGTTTGAGAATGTTTGTCGTGAATGGTAGAAGCCGGTTTTATTTTTTCACAATGGAAGCCGGTCGTTGGAATAACAAAGGATCCGATATATTGCCATTATCTCTTTACGTGCTCTGCCTGGCCAAATCGGCCCCATTGTCTGACCGTGTTCTCAATAATATTATCCCTTGGCAATTAGCAATCAAACTATGGCGAAGGGGCGGAAAGAAATTAAATTAAGAGCTTGTAAACCAATACTCATAAATTACTTTCGTCAGGGATATATAAGTGATAAATTTTCGTTGTAAGGATTTTCTGGTGCTTTCTATTTTTTTAGTCACCTTGTCCCGGATCAAATAAACAAATAGTCGCTGCCTTCAAAATAAAAATAATGTTTTTATTATTAACTCCATATAACATAAACTTTGTCGTTATAAGGAGAAAAAAATTATAACTTCAATTTTGATTGAATTTGACAGATACGGCGAAGAATAAACATATCAAAGAAATGTGTGGCGATTAGTGATCGTTAATAGAAATCGTGAGATGCGATCTGGTGTGATTTAGCTTTCAGAAAAAAAAATTGTTTTATCGTCCCAACGTTTCGATCTTTATTGGGATCATCTTCAGGGCCTGGGATTTACAAACATTGTTTACATTTAACAGATACATATTGTATGTGGAAAAGCGAATTTATACAATGCAAAAAATATTTTTCATATATTAAATCAAATATATCAATGTTTGTAAATCCCAGGCCCTGAAGATAAAGATCGAAACGTTGGGACGATAAAACAATTTACATCAAGCAGTTTTTACAACTTCAACGATTTAAGAATATTTTTGCAACAAATAACATTAATTAAATATTATATCCATAAAAAATCCTATTGTTTGTTATATTTTGATAACCTAAGACAAAACGACGAAATTGTTTTCGAAGAAAATATGTAAAAATTTTTGTAGGTAATATTAGTGAATATACACATACGAAGTGAGTATTTGAGAAATGAGATTTACATAGGTAGAATTAATTTTTAAAAATACTAAAAAAAAGATCTGCTAGAATAATTCTTATATTGATGGCATTTAATAAGAATTCATCAATAAATAATTACAGTTTTAAAAGTGCAGTTGGGAACATAGCCCAAAATTCAACAATCGTTTATTGAAGCTTTACATCCACTGATCCTTACAAAAAAATTGTCCGGCTGTCGTTCTTGACGTTGAGCGGTCGTTCGATCCAGTTCGACATGCTGGGATATATGTTACTTCTAATGCAGTGGGCTCCGGAGAAGGAAAGTTTAGAAGGAAATGAAAAGGCTGACCTACTAGCAAGACAAGGGGCAGCCCCGACTAAGCGCGCTAGACTCTACAGCGAAGGAACGTGGAGGAACTTGGTAACTTTTCAAATATTAGGGGTATTCACCATCTTTGTACATGTTAACCCGTGTTAACTTGAATAGGTCCAGTAAGATCGTGAACTTTTTTTCTTAACACGTTAAACATTCATTTTTCCGTAATGCTTTGCGTGGTGATTGGTAGAACCAAAAATAAAGCTGTAACAGTCCTTGAAGGTTGTTGTTTGGCTTTCCTTTGGGTTAAATTGTAAAATGGTAGAATTTAATAAAAAATAAAATTAATCAACTCTTTCATTCAAAATGAAATCCGTGCACTGGAAAATTACTAACAATTGACACCCTTCAATTCAGCCGACATATCTAATCTGTATACTAAATTCCAACAGCCTACAACCATAGGATATGAAATGTATCTATTAAGAATGAGAATATAAGGACAGCTCAGAAAGTAACGAAAGAAATGTATTGGTCTGGCTTAATTAATACGTATTTAAGAATAAAAATACGTGAAAACAAAAAACAGCTGTTTAATTCATGGCCGCCATGTTGGTTACCTACCCCTTAACGGACAGCCATGTGACTACATTTTCGAACTCACATCTAACATTCGTCCTGGCCTGTTAGATGGAGCAATGTTAACAAGTCTACGTCATCATTTTTCTCGAACAAACAGCACCTAACAGAGTTAACGGGGTTAACACAAAGATCGTGATTACCCTTTGTATATAACTAACCTAACTGAAGATATTTAAGTCACTCAATATTACAAATTCGGCACATTCACTCTAATTATACACAAAAGGGTGTCCAGTATTGTTATTATATTTTTATATCATTATATAACAATTATCTGTTTGCACGAAAACGACCCTATTTCCTCCAATACCGAAACAGGGGGCCGAAATGCTCGTGGACACCCCTTCAATTAATTGGGAAACATTGAGCAATCATTCTCGACTGGCTGGACCCATACGCAGGCTTTGGCCTAAAGGAAATTCTTCCTGTGTCGACCTCGTATGGCCTATTCTTAGTTTCTTTCAATTAGAATATATTGACTCAAGTTAACTATTAACTGAAATGTTCAATATTGTAAATAAATGTTGATATTAATTGACTTTGTAAAATATAAATGATAGTTTGAAAGACCTGATGAAGTGGATTTGTAATTGTAGAAGGTGTGCTGGAGGAACTGAATGTTTTCTTTAAAAATGGCCATACCCATGATATTTTCTATAAAGTTATAAACTTACAATATTGAAAGCGGGTATTATTAATATCGGTGTAGCTTTCAAATAATTGATTAAATAATTAACGAAATGGAAAAATGTTTGTGTTTAGTACGTTGAGTAATTGGATTTTGATTCTTTGAAAAACTAGTCATGCCTTCTCCATGCCTGTTTTGAAAGGATGACTTGCTATTATTCAGTCTGATTAAAATGTGATTTAAGTAAAGAGCTCTGTGAAATGTTAAATAAGCTCAATCGTGAAGGAATCGAGAAACGCGATAACAAACTAAGAGGATTAAGGGGAGTTAGTCTGATTCAGTAGAAAAGTTTACCCTCCTTTTTTATTCAGTACTCGGGAAATTTTTTGACTGTCCCCAAATCCCAGAAGTGCATTGACGTTTCGTATGAATATGCTTATGATAAATTTGCTGATATGTAAACGAGCGAAATATAAAACAATTGTAAAATTATACAAAAGAAACAAGAGAAATTGAACCGTAATGAGGAGATTGAATACAACCCACGCCAAAGTGCCCTAAGGGACTCTACCTTCTTAGGAGACTTTGGGGCAAAGCCCGACGAAGTTGAGGGTTCCGCTTCATTGAACATGGAAGTTGTTCCCTAAATTGCCAAGGCTGTTTGAAACCAGGAATAATAACATTTAAAAACAAGAAAAATTTAGACGAGCAGAAACTTCGGGTCAAGTTAATAAAAATACTCCTCTGAGTGGATAATGACAAAAACTACCTCATAAAAAATTTTTTAAGCATTTCAAAATGATCCCGTTATGTCTCAAAACTTATGATCCCACTTATATTAACTATTCAAAAAAATTCTTTTCGCATGTACTAAGGGCATCTTTATCATATTCCACCAATATTAAAAGTTATTGGAAATATAAGCAATCCAATTCAAAAATCAATTGATTTATTTCCTTCTCTCCTTTTTCCATGGAGAAAATTCAATCATAATTTCGAAAGAATAACAATTTATTTTTTCCTTATTTATAGATATTTATTTTACTTCTTACTTTTAGGTGTAGTGCTGTTGGCTATAAGATTGTTAAGATAAACCCATGGAACTTGAACCGATTTGAATGGAGAAGTAAATGGAGTTCATCCCAACCTTCGTCCTGGGGGATTTCTTGTTGGAAAAAAAACCCCTCTGAATAGTGCAGAGGTTATTCTTACAATGAGTCTTCTTATTCCACTCGCAAGATTAACCTTTGCGTATATTTTATAACAAAATTGCAAATTGCATTACCTGTTTCTCGTTTTAGCGACAGAGCCGTAAGACTTAAATAAATATAAACTCTATTTTTACGAGAGAATAACAAATAAGGAGGGCTTAGGTGGCCGCAAGGTTCAGTCTTTGACACGGCGTCATCACTGTAAGGTAAAGGCCCTGGGTTCGAATCCAGCGGCCCTGCATTCGAGCCCGACATACAAATAGTTTTTTTTTTGTCAAAAACACCGGTACTCTGAGGGTTTATATGACCTCTGATGTTGCGAACGCTCGTAAAAAAATAGCAAAAGGTTTTATCAGTAAAGAAATTTGCAATATTATTAAAGCTGATAACACTATTCGTTTACTTTATTTTGTATGTGTTTCCTAGGAAGATTAATTTTAATAACATAATTATTATTGTTTTAACACATACGTGCAAGAGCTTATAAATATGGTGGCTTTTAGTGTAGAAAAATTTTATGTTGCCAAAACCTTAGTGAGACATCTTTTATGCACTTTTACGTCTTGTTGAAAAGCAGCCTGGATTGAGTTGTTTTAACAGTATACATATTACAGTGGATTTTATTACTTCTTTACATGAGAAAAAAAAGAGCCGAAACGTTCTGTAATACGTGTGTAGAGATTAGTGACCGTTAATCGATAATTATTCAGATAACGTGAGATGCGGTCCGGTGTGTTGTAGGTTTCAGAAAAACATTTTCTTTGTCGTGCCAACGTTTCGATCTTTTATTGAGATCATCTTCACGGCTCAATATGTTTGACTTCTGTGTAACTGTGCCATTCTTGCGTGTCGTGTTGAGAGTGCCTATGTGAGAGTTCTATAATACCTTTCAATTAATCAAGGATTTTAGTTGAGATCAAAAAAGTCCGTGTCACGAGTGGAATTCGAACCCACGATCTTCTGCTAGACACGCCGCAGCTCTACCCCTCGAGCTATCGTGACTTTCAAGTGGTGAGCAGTGGCGTATCTAGTCGAAAATCATGGGTTCGAATCCCGCTTGTGACACTGACTTTTTTATCTGAACTAAGATCCTTAATTAATTGAAAGGTATTAACTGGTCAAGCGTATCACGACAACTAGTGAATTTGAGGAGTTCTATAATGCATTATACATTTACATGATTGTTTTGAAAACCTAGTCGTATATTACAAAATCACACGATTTCTAATTGGTATAAATACAATGGACAAACACGCACGCGCTAATGATATTTTTTTTGAAAATTTTAAGGAAAGAGAACAGAGAGTTAGTAACCAGATCGAGACGCTCGATGGATTCTTCTGTTTATTTTATATACATACATTAATTTGGCTTTGTATCTGTATTTCTATTTTTTGTTTGTATCAATTTTAATAACGTATTTTGTGTATTGTATTGTATACATTACTTTGATTGTCAACTCGTTTGGCTGTAAATTTCTAACGTGTTAACCCACGATCTAACAAGCTTTCTACAATCGAAGTCTTCCTATCTGAAACGAGGCACCGTTTTTTTTAAACATTATAAAAATTAATTAGGCCTTAATGTGACGCAGTCATAAGACGCTTGCAGCTTTCATTCTGTTTTGTCACCAGTTTAGGGTACACCCTCATCCCATGAGGGCTGTATCTAGTTTCCCGTTATTTACTTCCAACGCGGATAATAGTGTAATATACATAATTTATATCCAACGTCAAAAATTGCCATAAGGGATTCGGGAGGAGGCAGGAATTAGGAAAGTGGAGTAAAAGTCTTCTTGCTTCTCAGCAGTAAGCATATGATTAACATGGTAATACCTCTCTGAGGGCCCCCTCGAGATTGTAGCCCTTAACAACCCCCTGGGACTCGTTTCGTCTTCCCCCCTGTGCAAATTGTCCTCTGAGGACTGTCTTTTTTTAATAATGTGTAAATGCACGGTATTCAAAAAAAAATCAAGTTGAATTCTTTTAAGTGATAAGAGAAAATTTTAAAGCGTTCTCAGTTCGCGAGAGGCAGAAGAATGTAACATTTGGCCAATTTAAAATAAACAATAATTTATTTACAAAAATTAAAACGTTTAAATACACAATACATGTCAAAAATATTGGCTAAAAGAGAAGAACACACATAATCAAACACCATTTACAGTAATAAAACGTAAAAAAGTACCAACTATGCAGTAAGAATGTATTTTAAAAAATATAACATTAACTTTTACTGTTTGAAAGAAAAAACCTCGTAAAGAAAATGGCACTTTGAAAAATTTACTAAAGCTTGTAAGATGGACACAATGTAAATTTTATTTTCTCCTTTGTACAAAAATAATAAATAAATATTAATCTGATAATATTTACTTAAATTATTCGAATTTTGAACTAGAATGATCGCTCTAAAGACCAATAATCATGGGTATAAAAACAGTATATAAAAACGAGATAAGTATTTATTTGTTTACTTTCCATAATAACAAGGTATAAAGATTAATATTTGATTTAAAACGTAATACAACATTAATTACTTGTTATTTACTATTATGGAAAGTTTCCAATCCTTTTATTCTATTTAGAATAAAAATGAAAAGAATCAGTTCAATTTCAACAATTCCACCTCGAGTGGGTTAATTGGTTTTTATTTGATAAAATAATAAATTTGAGTAAACAAATAATTAGATATGGGTGGTGATTAGTGACCGTTAATCGATAAATATTTAGAAATCGTGAGATGCGGTCTGGTGTTTATCAATCACAGAACATTTTAGCTGAAATGCAGACAACACTAGGCCCTGAAGATAATCTCAATAAAGATCGAAACGACGGCACCACAAAAAAAATGTTTTTCTGAAACCTACACCATCCCAGATCTCATCTCACGATTTCTAAGTAATTAGCGATTATCGGCCACTAATTACCACACATTTCTACACGAGAAGAACGAAGAACTGGGGATTCTATGAACAAATTGCAACCGCATATGGACATGAAGCTAAAAGTATTCTGAAGGACATCGCCAACAATGAGAAGAAACTCGCATCTGCTATCGATCAGAGAACTTTTTTGCTGAAATGCAGACAACACTAGGTCCTGAAGATTATCTCAATAATCGAACGACGGCACCATAAAAAAAATGTTTTTCTGAAACCTACATCACACCAGAACGCATCTCGCGATTTCTAAATAATTAATTAGGTATTTTTTGAGAAGCGTGGCTTTAAGTCGAAAATATTTCGCCTGACCCTTTGGCCAACGCCGCAGCGAACGTTACGTTGGGTATGCCGTGCTCTTCCATCCACGATGGTTTAAGTGGTTCAGGGTCATCGGAAGTCTCGACTGAAGAGGAGGTAGTAGTCAACCGAGGTAAATGACGACAAGAAACGATTGTTTTATTTGTCTTACGCCATTACCGTCATTTTACGGCTTCCTTGATAGGTAGTCAACTCCAAACAGTCTGTAATGTATCAGAGGGGATTCGTCAGAATACCCTAATATCTAGGCGTTCCGCATCAGGTTTTGTTCCTTTTATGTTGGTTTTGAGACTGCTAAAGAGTATTTTAAATTTAAATTAGATTGTATTGATTTTTTTTTTTTGAAGGTATGTAATGGTGTCGGCAAAAAGGGATTACTACAAGATTCGTGCCATGTGGAAGGTCGTCCTGCTGATAGGAGTAATCCGTGTGTGCCTGTTTCAGTCAGAGTTTGTGGCAAATTGCTTGTTAAATTTTATAGCGAACGCTATCCGACCCACCTCCTTTTGCCGAGCTGTTAATTAAAGGACTTGATTATAACTGGAATAAATATTTTCCAATAAAATAGACTTAGCGTATAAACGAGTTTCCATTTAGCCCTAGCTTCCATTCTCTCAGGACCTCGGGTATACTGTTGTATTACTAATTTCAATTCAATTCACTAGTTTCGTGGTCCGCTTGACCAATTACTAATGACACTGACTTTTTTTTATCTCAATTAAAAACCTTAATTTATTGAAAGATACTAATTTTAAATAGGTTTGCAAGCGGTAAAAAAATGTAAAATTATACAATACAATTTGTAAAAATATACTTAGCTGAGAAAATGCAATATATTTTTTTTTCAAAACGGTATTCAACAACAGTAATTGTTGCTAAAAAAATAGTAACAACTGCCGAATGATTCAAGATAAAGATTCATACTCGCTGGAACTCCCTGGAATAGTGGCAGTGAACCGGCACTGGGTCCTTTTTCACCCTCTAGTGAAGACCGTGCTCACTGTTGGTTCAACGTTTTGTTTATTTTTTTTTTACAAAAAATTAGTATTAATATTTAATATATATTTATTATGTTTTTTAAAATAAACAGTTACAAAACATTAATGACTAACGGCCACTGTTTTAACCATTAAGTAGTGAAGAAATAATGATAACCACTTTAGCCTAAAAATGTAAGAAATATTTGTCCTGTGTATAAGCTTTCACTCACCTGAGGAAGGATTCAAATAAATCCAAATCGTTGAGATTGAAAAACTGTTTTTATCTCTTTTTTTAATAAGACCTATTATTCCATTTTCGAGAAGGGAAAATCATAAGTTCAGGTCGATATATAAGAAAGCATCGTTATATATATTATCTTATATTTTGTAAATATATATTTATTTTCATACCGCACGCGCACAAATATTTAAGTTTTATCTCTGTTATCCAGATTTATATTATTTGTTGATGTATATCGAAAATTCCTTAAATTTATAACATCTTGACATATTATGTACACAGGATGAGTTTAACTTCCTCCTTCCCTGCCAAAAAGTTTTGAACTAAATCTCCATAATAACAGAAGAGAATAGGGGTTTAGCTATTTAGCTTATTAACTATTATTAACGAACTAAATGAGAAAACTCATCAACGTTCATTTTTAAAGGAATTTTCACCTTGAATTTCACAGTGAAAAGAGTGTCTAATTTGGAGCAACCCTTCTGAAAAATGGCGATAAGCCAAGACGAACATGAGATTCGCAAACAGAGAAGCCGAAGTTGATAAAATAGATCGAAAATCAACAAACTGAGACAATATTTTGTCGTTAAATTTAATCCAAAATAATACAGTATCCATTATTTGAACAAGTTTAACTACTACTATATAAAATGGAACGCATCAATAATTATTATTGAATTATTGGCAGAGTTAGAACTATAAAATTATTTTGAGTCAGCAATTAGGTAAATCTACGTGGTGTAAAAAGACGTTGCTTTGAGGTTTATGAAGTAATGAAATAATGCTAAATTATCAATTGTTTTTGTGCACCAATGGATTGAATGATATGAATAACGTATGTTGTTCCTGGGACAGCTTTACTCCATTCTGTCACAAAATACTTAAATAATATAATTTACAAATAAAAAAATTAAACTTGTTTTAGTCTAAATTTGATTAAGGACTTTCGAGAATGCGCAGGTTGAATATGCATGTTGCTCATTTGGACGACTCTGTTGACTCTGCAGTAATGAACGCGCGGCCCTCTGCCGTCATTAGCCATCCGACCCTTTACAATCACTACCGTCCGTGTTTTTACAGAGGGGGCCGACCCAGGTGAGATGGAAAAAGCAGAGGGCGGACAAAAAATCACTTCGGGGAAGTGTATAATTTGTTGGAACCCAGTTTTCAATAGGGTGGTACCCGGGGCTCCCTGCTCCTCGGTAATGCCGTACGGTAATATCTTGTTTGATCACGCTCCGCTTCCAGATCCCTATTATCAGAGGCTCAATGAACATAATTTATTGTGCCTTTTCAACTATTTGTGTTCGTACGGACTGGGCTGTGGGATGGAGGTCTTTTCCGACAGAAGGTCGAACAATAATCAATGGACAATCCATTGAACGTTAATTGTTTTTCTTTTCGTTAGTGCGCAGACAAGCTAAGTGCAGGGTTTTTCATTTTTTGACTTCAAAATATATGAATACGAAGCCCTTAAGGTTTTGAAAATGCATTAGCCCACCCACCATATAGCGTGAACCAAAATGTATTGACCACACACTCTATCTGTTTTTTCCTTTTTTTTAACTAGGGCCATTTGTACGTATGTATGGTTCGAATGCAGGGCTGCCGTCGCTGTATTCGAACCCGGGACCTTTACCTTTCAGTGACCTACGCATATTCGTACATATTAGAAAATATTTTCTCACACGGTCACACTACTACCATTAATGCTAGCCCAGCACCTAGAGGAAATATGCGATGAACGTGAGATTGGTTTGAAATTTTTGGAATCGGGAACAATTAATTTCTTTCACAAAAGTAATGTTTAGGACGTTGTGAGTTGTGTGTTTAGTGTCGTCTAAGGAACTTCGACAATTTGCCTGAGGACTTTTGATTGGTAGGATTGCGCTGGATGTTCGATGGCTTGGCAGAACGCCACAGATCCACTCATATGATCAAAGCGGCCGCAATAAATTTTTGTATACCGTTAGTTTGTAGGCCCTAGACGTCTTCGTAGATGCCCAAGTCATCTGTTGGTTGTTACCTCTTAAGTTTTGTTTGGGATTTCCATGTCAGTCTGCGTCTAGTATGTGACTTGAATAGAAGTCGGCATGTGTTTTTTACTGGTGTACAATGGAGGGCAAAACTCTTTCCTCAATGTGAATGAACACTTTTGTCCTCCTCGTTTTGCACCAGTTTTCGATAAGCACAAAGTGTTTTGGACGTTGAGGTAGCTTAGATGGGATTCGAGGACAAAATTATGGTGTTTTCCGCGTACGTGGTGATGACGGTAGGTTAGCAGTATAAATGATACAGAGGATGCTGCCTTGTGGGACGCCAGCTTGTATCTCATTTCGGAGAACTGGTTTCCGCGCTTGAAGCAGTAGTCTGTTAGGTTGAATTTTACGATAAGATAATGAGGATTGGGTAGTAAGCGTTTAAGTTTATAAAGCGTGTTCGAACCTATACTATCCGCATACAGGAATGCACCGAAGTATGAAGAAAAACGTTCCACTTTATAATATTGACATTTTAACATTGGTATACGAGTAACATCAAGAAGACGGTCTTTGACAATTTTTCTGTTCCAAAACCGAAGCGGTATATTAATAATTTCCGTCGGGGCAAGAAAGGGTTTTGAATTAATTTTTTGTGTTACACTTTCCCGTCCTCACAGGTACCGACCGGACAAATGAGTATAATGAAGTAATCATGTCCATTATTTTCATAATGATCGAATTTTTTAGAGTTAATATTAAAATAATGACTTGCTTCAGTTTTATTACATATAACATCATGGTTTTTTTTTATATTTATGAATTGAGTAAAAGCAAAATTAATTAAGATGATTTCAATCGTAAAAGAATCACCTGCAGCGTAAATATAAGTAATGTTTATGATTAAAATTAAAAATTTCAAAATTACTGTTTAATGGAAAACTTTTTTAACAATTGAATGATTTATATTCCTAATATTTCTTTTAAATTATGATTGTAAATATCTTTTCTTTTAAGATTCTATGTAAAATAATTCCGTCGAAGACTTTCTCTATTAGATAGTCTAATATTTTACAGCTTCCTTATTGGGAAGGATAACATGCATTTTATGATACACCTTTCCTCAAAGGAGTTAATGGTTTTCTTTTTATATTATTTGACGCATGGTTATTTGTCAACGCGTACATTTCGAATAATATATGGTCCGAAGTAAATTATTTTCTTAAAATCTAATATTAAATTATTTTTCTGTCCTTGCGTAGTAAAATGAAGATGTTATACCTGCTATATTAATGCTATATTAAATATATCTGTTCGATGAAATAATATTTTATGAGTAAAAAATAATAAAGCTTACTTCTACTAATACTCTATTGTACTAAGTATTAATAATTGTACTTATTTTTATTTCTGTTAACTGTTTGAATAATTTAACTCAGAAAGTTAAGTTTTTAAAATTTAATTTTTGAAAGAAGTTCTTTTAAGCCTCTGAATTGTTCTTTGGGCTATATAAGAAAGCTGCTTTGCACTTTATTCGTTATTTTTCAAAGGTTTTCCTTATTGTGCACTCAGAAGAGACACAGAGTGGTACTCTCAACACGACACGCAAGTATGGCACAATTACACAGCAGAAAAACACTTTGAGCACTGAAGATGATCTCAGTAAAAGATCGAAACGTTGTCACAATAAAGAAAATGTTTTTCTGATACCAACATCACACCATACCTAATCTCACAATATCTGAATAATTTTTTAAAATATATTGTTTTTTTAAATCTGCTATTTTAAAATTAATGTCTAAACTAGTTTAAAGAGAACTGGAATAACGGGAATCCAGTTGACACACCGTCTCCTAGATACAATCTGAGATGCCACAAGGTCCCGCCAAAGGCCACTGTGGTACTGGCTTTCACAGTGCTTCGACGAATACAAAAAAAAAAAAAATGCGGCTAAATTATTTATCTGGGCGGACGGAAACCGATGAAGATATGTCGTGATTGGTAAACCAAAGCTACGTGATAAAACACTGACACCTGCTAGGGCGTGTTAGGTCAGACGTGAGGTTTACCATCATTTTTATTTTTTTTTTCTCTCTCCGCCCGTTCGTTCGGCCCCTGCCACAACAGATGGGGAGCGGGTCTTGTGGCACCCTTGCTCTTGCCTCAATTTTTTTCCTCTCTAACGATCTTCTCGTTTCTACAAAATCGAGAAAACTTCCGCTTGCATGTTGGAATTTCATCTTGTTGGCATATTTAAAGACTTGATTACTGGCTTTTTGTTTTCCCAACACACATGTAAATGCGTGTATCTTTGGCGGGAAAATCTGCATTAATCAGATCATCAGAAGTATCAAACAGAAGAGTTATAAAAGTAATTTATAATTCGAGTGCATATTTGATTAAGAGAAACCAATTAAAACCGGATAATGACCATAAAATCAGTGGTAGAAACTATGCATATTCGTAAACACAAACAACTCTATCTCTCCATTATGTATAGAAATGTTAGTCAACCTACCGCACGTAACTGAAAGTGGTTTTTGATTTGCGCTATATAGGGAGCGAGTAGGATTGTCACCGAATGTGGTAAAATGTGATACGGTTACATAGATACAGAAAAAATAATCTTTTGGGGGCCGCAACGGTTTAGACATTGACGCGGCGCACATCACTTTGCGGTAAAGGTCCCACGTTCGAATCCAGCGGCCCTGCCTTCGAACCCGACGTACAAATGGGCTTTTTTCCCAAAACACCGGCACCCTTAGGATTTTGTATGACCTCTGCTGACGCGAAACCTCGTTAAAATTCAAATGAAAACGCGAAATTCTTACAACACAATTTAACAAGTTTCAGTTGTTATCAACAAATATAAAAAAAAACAAAACTGCAGACTCCACCCATACATATTTACATATTTACGTATAATACAAACAGTGAAAGCGAAACCAAAACCTGTTTGACCTTACAAACGTATAAAGGGAGATTAGACGAAACCTAGTTTACAAACGAACATCCGAGTCACATTGAATCTTGCCCAAATTAATTGAGTTTCCAACGTCCAATGAAGCCCTCCAATCCATCAGATATCCGACAGAAATCCTTGCGTATTGGGTCACCGTTTGCCCTAAGCTTAATTTCTGTACCAGCTCAAAGTGATTAAAAGGACTAATAATTATTGTTACCCAGGAAATAAGGATTTCCTGATTGTTTTTTTTGCATTTTCTATAATTAAACTATGAAACTTCCATTAGGAACAGTATAGTCAAGTTGTACTGAAGTTTGATTTTTAATAATGACCGTACCCATTAGTATAATTGCCATCCCGCATGATTTAAACTAGTCTATAACGTATGTTTTATTACTGTTGACTAAAGGAAAACTTTTTGAAGACTTGGGAAATTTTCTGTCTCATTGTTATCGCGTGATAGAGGTTTTGCGACGAGCATTCTTTCACCGTCATCCCCCTGTCAACGTCACTTTCAACAATCCTTGACATTTGGATGTCTTGACGAATCGAGTAACCCGCCTACTTACGTACTTATCTGTTGTATTATGGATCATTTTTAAACATCAATACATTAAATCCATTAAATTCCGTGATCCGATTGGCCAAATAAGTTGTTTTAATTAATTAATCTTTTTGTGTAAGGTATTGTTGAAATGAAAGTGGCTGTGGGTAAATAGAGCAGCGGCGTATTGATCCAAAGGTCGTGAGTTCGAATCCCGCTCGTGACACTCACTTTTTTCATTTCAACCAATACCTTACATAAAAGGTTTAATTAATTGAAATTAATCTGCTACTTTTAACGAGAAGACGTAGTAAAATGAGTGGTTTTTTTAATGGATAAGCTGTCCTACATACAGTAAGAGTTTTACATAAAATATAGCTTTGAGATATCAACATCATCATCATAGCATAACATCTGGAAACGATTTTTATAATAGTAGAGTGCAATTAATTCTCGTTATTCGAGGCTTCCATTATCCATGTTTTCTGTTCATGGTTGCTACATGCAGATTAGTTGTGCATAGAAGTCGCTAAACTGGAATATAAAAATGATTCATCCAAACGTGAAATACTCAAAAACAGCGAAAATTTGTTCTGGTGATTCAACAACTCAAACTGCGAAATCGGTTACTACAGTCCGCGTCAGTGTTGTGATTCGATGTGGCGGGTAGGAGCATATCTGTTGATGCATGTACGTACATATTTTTTCCTGAGTAGGATAAACTGTATAAATGTTACAATACATTGTATTTTTATATTGAAAATACGCTGAAATATGTACACATACGTTCATTACATCATAGCATTGATGTTAGGCATAGACGATACAGAAGTGTCTGATTTGTATGCAGATAGAAGAAAATGCTTCCAAACTTGAAGATTCCAAGTATTTCCGATTTTGTCCGGCTCACATTCCTGCATTAGAGCGGTTAATGACAACCTACTGTAATTTTATTACTTGCCTCTAATAAGGTATATACTTAAAGAAAGTTTAACGCTATTCAAAAATATGCAGAAGCTTTTGCTGCTCGGACACCCGTGAATTTGGCTTCCGTTAATCAATCATGCTGTTAATCGTGAGTCGTGCCAAAGAAATTACGAGAATAGGTGCCTGAAATTAAAATCCGTAACCGCTTCACGGTCAGCTCGGAAACAAGTTCGGGGGTCGTGGGTGAATTTTTTAAAATCAATTAACTCTCCAGCTCGACATGGGCACGTCTCGTTAATGACTAAATTTAGTTAGTTGGATAATCTAGTTATGGATAAATTGGATTTTTTTTATTTCCACTAGTTAGAAATTCATAAAGAAGAAGGCCGACGCTGAAGAAGTTCTGGCTAGAACTTGCTTGATTAATGAAAATAATTAAATTTTGTATTAAAAAAAGATTAATTGAGACAAAAGATCTGATGTTTATACTTAAATTTCAGGCATTTTATATCCGATGATTATTTTCTTTTTAGTTTTACTAACGCCCATTAAAACTCTGTTTTAAACGAGTTAATCCGATTAGTTTTTGCTCTGTTTCGTTTGTTTTTAATTTAAACTGGATACGAAATTATTTTAAATTGTAAGTGAGTTGAATTGCTCAGAAAGGGAATTATTCTACTATCGAGCTATCGAGGGCACAATACCTTCCTTCAGTACTGCCGTTCTGCTACCTAGTACCTCCGGTAACAAGGGAGTAATAAGAAATAACGATCCCATTAGTGATGTTTTGTTGGCACAATGTAAAACGAGGAGCAAAAGGATAAAGATGGAGGTGAGGGGGGGGGGAGCAAATTCTATTGAATCATTCAAACTGGATCTCAAAGCCGCCTATTGTACAATTTAACGAACTGTTACCTAACTCTAACCAATTCAGCCGTAAGTAATATATGACGAGCATTGTCAAAAAATTATATCAAATTAAAATATGATCATTCCTTTAATACTAACGGTTTAGTCATTTTGCATTCAGATTATTTCAGAGAGACATTTGTTTATATAACTACAGCTAATACTAATATTGTAACAATATTACTCAACAATTGGTTGAGATAAAAAAAAGTCAGTGTCACCAGCGGGATTCGAACCCATGATCTTCGGCTAGATACGCCGCTGCTCTACCACTTTAGCTATCGTGACTTCGATTCAATCGGACACTAACTTCCCATCTCAATCTACCTTTCTAATTTTCCTTCCTTTTTTCCCATGCCAGATAATGGATGTGATGTTTAACTATATAAAACCATATGGCCAGGTACCTTACATAACGATAATCAATTGAAAGATTTTTGGTCAATCGGACCACGACACCTAATGAATTGTAACTATGGTGAATCCAAAAATAATCAAAGTAATTGATGGCGAGAAGCCGAAAAGAGAAGACTTTCGCAAATTCTGTGGAGAAATTTCCACAGCGTCCACAGCAGCTAGCCTTCATAAAATACTAGCAAAGGACAGATCAGATGTAAACACTGCCTTAAGAAACACAGAAGGTGAATACACAGAGAATATGCAACAAAAAACAATGCTAGTATTTTTGGTATCCTTTGGTACACAGATGGGTCCAGAACACAAGAAGGTACAGGACCAGGAGTATTTGGACCAGACACCAAATTCTCGGAACCAATGGGAAAACACACCAGTAGCTTCCAAGCTGAGATTCACGCAATAGAAACATGTGTCCAACTTAATCTAAATAAAGGATACAAAAATAAGAATATAGCTATCATGTCAGATAGCCAAGCAGCCTTCAAAGCACTAAGCTCAAACATCATTAGTTCAAGAATGGTGCTGAACTGCAAAACTAAACATATTAGGTGCGCAGAACAAACTAAGCCTCTGCTGGGTCCCAGGACACATGGGAGTAGAAGGCAATGAGAATGCGGACACCCTTGCAAGAGAAGGGGCAGCTACAATGCTGACAGGACCCGAACCCTTCTGTGGAATAGGAATCCACACTACCACTATCTCAGACAGAAGGGAAAAAAGAAAATAATGGAACTCTGTAATTCACTTATTGGACATAAACAATCCAAGAATCTTCTAACCAATTTCGGAAATAAAGAAATCACGGAATGTGTCAAAGAAAGCAGGAACAGACCGCGAATCCTAACTGGATTCCTAACAGGGCACCGCAGATTAAATGGACATCTAAAGAAAATTGGAGTAATCCAAGATGGCACATGCAGATTTTGCAAAGAAGCAGATAAACACCAACACATCTATTAACAAACTGCGCAGGAACATTAGCCCTCAGGATGAAGTGTTTTGGAATTTACAATGTGACCATAGATGAGCTCCAACCAATAAAACCAGGCCTATTAATCAGGTTTTTTGATGAATTAGGAACTGCTATAGGCAGAGGACGGGGTATACAATAGCTCTTAAAGGGCGCAGTATACACACCCTGGAAACATTCAATCAATCAAATCAATCCAAGACAATCCTCCTGATCATGGTTGGCTTCTTTAATGTCATTTTTCATTTCGTGAAAACATTTTTTTTCGTTTCTAAATAAAAAAAGTTAATAAAAATAAAAATAATAATAAACAATAGAGTATGAGCACTTCTTGTCTCGCAGTTTGAGACTTAAATGGATTGTTCATTATTAAAATAAGTAAAAAGTAGTATAATTGAGGACGTTAGGTAACAATGTTCGCTGAAGACGAAGCTCAAACAATTACATCACGTTTATAACCAATGATTACTGGTATGTTGATTTTTTCCATATTGGCAATAAACTAATTTCAAAATTTCAATTTGTCTAGATGATAAATTCTTCTTTGAATAAGGTATTCCACTTTTAGGGATCGGGTACGAGTCTACCAAGGCATTTAACCCCTCGGATCTTGGTCGCCCACCCTGCGTAATATATATAAGGTATTCCACTCTATTTCGTACTCAATCCAAATTTTGGGCGTATCGTCATGAAGTGTATAGGTTAGGTTAGGTTAGGTGGCAAAGGTACTAGGAGGTGGGGTTTGTGTGCCCCAGGCACTGCAGCCTTCTGGCTTATTGTACCTTCCTAGTTCTTTAGTTTAGTCAATAGACTCGATCCTTTTTCTCAGGATTATCAAGTCATTGACTGTTATTGCTTCAATGTGGTTCTCTGAGTCATTTCTGCGCGTCAGATTGAATCTCCATTGAGCCGTTGCTCCGCATTCGAAGTTGATATGAGTGGCGCTTTCCTCCTCCTCATTACATACATGAAGTGTATTGTGTTAACTGTTTTTTTTTTTTTTTTTTTTTTTTTTTTTTTTTTTTTTTTTTTTTTTTGACAGGGGCATCTGACAACTTGGACATTTCAGCCCCGAAGCACTAGCAAAAGCTCGTCACTCACACACGCACACGATCACACTGATAAATAAATTCATACAAAATTTACATTGATCGCATCTTCTTATTATCAGAATTGCTGATGTGGTAGAAAAGCTGAGCCGTAGGACTGGGTTCGAATCTCATTCGTGACACTAGCTTTAGCTTTTTCATCTCAACCATGTGTTTGATAATAAAACTTATTTATAGGATTAATTATGTTTACTAAATTCATATATGGATTAATATTTGTTATTTAAATAATAAAAAATCCATGAACAATCCCGAAATGGAAAATTATACGTTGGTACAATCGAGGCCGAACCGCACGCTCATATGACAAAATAGTTGCTGATTGTTTCAAATGTCGAGGCGAATGTAAAACAACAATTGTCCGCCCATAATATCGCACTTCCTCCTTGTCATTTGATTTGTAATTTGATCTTGTATCCGATTAATTATACGTTGTTTAATTGTACGTAGATTCACACGTCGAAGTGTTACGGTTTAAATTACACCGTAGTTGGCTGCAATTTTGAGTTTTAGCCTCCCCGTTTATTATAACCTCTTTGAAGGCGAGCCCCTTCTTCCCCTTATAGAAAGGACTGGATCAAACTTAACAATCCAATTTCGGGAGGAATGAGCAACTTTGCAATTTTCATGAACGTGGCTCCTTCGCGATATGTGTGAGTCCTATTTTATTAGAAAACTTTCATAAATTAATACTGGATTACTGAAAATTTTTACAAGTTCGCAGAAGGCAAATTGAAACCGGCGGTTCCCCGTTTACGGCCGACTTTCGATGAGGATAGTTAACTTTACAAAAAAAACTGACTCGGAAGGGCTATTTGCAGAATAGTGGAAATGTCACGATGGAATGTTTTCGAGTTTACGAATGTCGGGGAAACTTTATTGGGAGAGATGTAATCTTTAAGCAAAACTAATGAAATAGCTTTACAAACTAATAATTTTATATAAGCAATAAGAGACAGAACATATAAACAGTTTATCAGCTTTTAATAACGTTTTTTTTATAGATAAGTAGTACATAAAACCTATTCAAACCTTATAACTTTCAACCAACTCAGGTTAAAAAATTTAGTGGATCAATAAGTGAAATTAGATAATTGTTATATGGCAATGTTATTATAATTATCACGAAATTACTTTATAATCATGTTAATTGAATTGGATTTAACGAAGCTCAAATATTCACTTGCATGTACATCCATGTAAACAAGCTGCATTGAGTTGAGCCTATCACTTCTCGCGGTTTTTCAGACATGGAATATTGGCAGAATGTCTCTTTCGCTTTAATATTATCCCCGGGCATCTTCCCTTCTTCCGGATTGCGACGTAGTGATGGATACCAGCCTTCCGTTATTGCACCGTAGTGACCGGGGGCTTAAGTTGACCTTCCCCAACTAAGTAATGCATTTAGGAGACAGACGAGCTCCCGCATTTCATGGAGCTGGGACTTCAACAATGGCATTCTTGTGTAATCAATACTTTGTCTGAGCTGAAAAATTTAGTCTTTTGGCTTTGGACTTTTGGCTCAACACGCCGCTGCACTAACCACTTGAGCTATTTTGATAAAGTGGTTAGAGCCGCTGCCTATTGAACCGAAAGTCGTTGGATTGAATCCGGCTCTTGACACTAACTATTCATCTTAATCAAGACTTTAAATAAAAAGTATAATTAATTGAAATAATTAAATAGTTCAATAATGACCGCTAAACGTACGTGGATTATGAGTTAAAGACTAAAGACAGTTAAAAACAATTATTAAGATTTTTAATTACGCTAATTATTATTACGAGTCAATATACTATTAAGGGCAAAATAAAAAAGTCCCTAGTATTACTTATATTTTCTTTTAATTGTTAATATGCTTTATAATTTGTAATGGTGTTATTATTATTATGTTTAGTTCTTGTAGTACCTAACGTAGTGGGCATGATGTGTTATAAAAAATTGAAAACAACTTTTCGCAGTCCACCGTCAATTCTTGATTTTGTAATTTATAATAAAATGCTCATAAAGCAGTTCTCGATAATTACGTCTCGACTGATATCAGTCCGGGTTCCGCATTCAGCCTAAGTCCAAACACATTCACACTCTCTTTTCCACCATTCACTCGGGTAGGGTGGTGGATAGTCAATGATTATTTGGAGATCGTAAGGTGCGATCTGGTGTGGGGTAGGTTTCAGAAAAACATTGTCTTTATCGGGCCAACGTTTTGATCGTTATTGAGATCATCTTCAGGGCTCAAAGTGTTTGTTTTCTGTGTAGATGTGTCATTGATGAGAGTATTTTTTTAGTCCCCTCCTGAGCACGGCAGCTGTAAAGCTTATTGTACTTTATCCCTGGCTCCATGCTTGGTGGGGGGGGGGCTCGCAACATAATATATGAACTTGAGCCCCCGTTGTACCAGTGTTCTTCCATCGAAAAAACTTATTTTCGACCCGGGTTGGGACAAAATTCAGGGTCGCTGAGATCGGCTCCCGCCCCTTCCATTGATGAGTGCTGTGTCCATTCCATTCAATTGCGGCCACCGGACCCCTTTGGTACCAGAAAAATTCCAGAGGTGACGGTGAGGATCGAACCCACGACCTGGGACTGAACGCGGTGTGAGACCTTTGACCGTAGACAGTGCTCACCTGGGGGTGGGTAGCAATGTCACTTAAATCCGTAACCGTTGCCGGGGCGTTCCCGGAAGTTTCTACTCTAGAGGAGCCTCTACACTCAGAGAGATAGAGTCGCCTTCTCTATCTAGGGAGTACGCGGGTGGGCTGGCCGTTGTATTTCGGTCAGTCGGCCTTGCGTGCGGCATTAACCATTCTGACGAGTGGGAGCGAGGCGGTAACAGCCTTTCGGGGTGCGAAACCTCTACACCGTCGCTTCGGCGGCGGTACGTCAGCTCTCACTTTGAGAATCTGACTGTCAGGTAGGAGCTCTTTAGCTTAGGTACGGACATTAAAGATCCTCATGTCAGCCCGACTATGAGTTCTGGAAAGAACCCACGACCGCGGGATCTACTAGCCGAGAGTCTGACACCTTAACCACTCGGCTTCCGCGGCCCTAACTACCTAATGAGAGTCGATGGGTAGTCCGCCATTGGTCCTCTCAGACCTCACATTCACGCCAATAAATACATTCAGGCTCAACACGCCAAGGACACAAAACGATCAGTACAATAAAACAACCCTGTTCCCTCCGAAAATCGGAATGGGGGACACAGATACCCAATGCCCGAGCCAAGCACAATTCTCATATAAGGTTTAGTGACTGGGAGTTGGTGGCCCTGAAAAGGGCCGGTGTTATGTTTGGAGAGAAGCGGTGACGACGGATCGAGGCCGGGACCGTGGGATTGGCGCCGTTGGTGCTGGTCTGTGACCATTTGTTGTCCGTTGGCTAAGGTCCGATCGCAGTGAGTCGGTTGACTCTGGAGAGGCCGAAGTACTGGGGAGCAGCTATAGCCGAGAGCAGCGTTAAGCGTTCGCGGCCAAGTGGGCCGTTAAGAAGGCGGGGCGAATGAGGCTAATGCTGCGGGTACTTGTCGTCGTCAACGGCGTTCCTTCTATTGTCATCCATCCAGTGATATGTGGACACGGGTCTTGATGCGTTGTCATTAGTGAGTTTGAGACTTCGTCGCATGGACGAGTCTGCTCTAGCGAGGCAGTGCCTCTGCTTATATAGGGACGTGCTCTACTCTGATTGGCTGCAGTATGGAGGGCGAGAACATTCTACAGATCGTAGTGGCATCTAGTGGTAGCTGTAAGAGGCCACTACATAGCTCCCCCAATGAGCGAGCCCTCAGAACTGCAGACCAATGGTGTAGTGTGGCGTGTCGTTCCATTAGGTTACTCCCAGCCCCTAATATGTTATCACGTCGGGGTCACCAGTTTAGTGACTGGGAGTTGGTGGCCCTGAAAAGGGCCGGTGTTATGTTTGGAGAGAAGCGGTGACGACGGATCGAGGCCGGGACCGTGGGATTGGCGCCGTTGGTGCTGGTCTGTGACCATTTGTTGTCCGTTGGCTAAGGTCCGATCGCAGTGAGTCGGTTGACTCTGGAGAGGCCGAAGTACTGGGGAGCAGCTATAGCCGAGAGCAGCGTTAAGCGTTCGCGGCCAAGTGGGCCGTTAAGAAGGCGGGGCGATCAGGCTAATGCTGCGGGTACTTGTCGTCGTCAACGTCGTTCCTTCTGTTGTCATTCATCCGGTGATATGTGGACACGGGTCTTGATGCGTTGTCATTAGTGAGTTTGAGACTTCGTCGCATGGACGAGTCTGCTCTAGCGAGGCAGTGCCTCTGCTTATATAGGGACGTGTTCTACTCTGATTGGCTGCAGTATGGAGGGCGAGAACATTCTACAGATCGTAGTGGCATCTAGTGGTAGCTGTAAGAGGCCACTACATAAGGTGGCATTCCTACATGCTCTCTTCAGGGAGTCAAGAAATGGCACTCTTCAATTATGTGGGAAACAACACCTGTCTCTTTAGACAAAAACTTGTATCAACCTCGCTTTGCCTATTCTTAATCGGTTGAGGACGTCCCTACTTGTACGACTCAGGTCCTCCGACGGTAACCTATCAACAGTGTTTAACTTGTTTTTAATGCATTTTTAGCACCAGATCGAGGTGGTAGTCCAGAGGTAGTCAGGCCTAAGCCGCCACAAGGTAACTCCTGAACTATGTGTGCGGGCTTGCTGTGAATCCTGATTTTGTTTGTACATAGTATGTAATATATTATTTAGAAATCAACTATAAAATATACTATTAAAGTTTCATATTCTTTTTTGGACTTTGCGTACAGTAATGTAAATGATTGTATTTAGTCCGAATCAACTAATTGCAACATGCTAGTAGAAGAGTGGTTGATGGGTAATCTGGCAGGACCACCTATCGTATATTATTAACAGATGCCTTTTGTTTCTAATTAAGCGATTTCCGTTTATAGATAAGTTGCATGTTATTTAACTCTCGCCTTTCTAAACGCCGCTATCTATTTTTTCTTTCAAAATTTTCTCGTTATGCGGGAAACTATAACTGAATAAACAGAAGAACAAACATACAATATTCCAGTGGTGTTTATAATAGAAAGAGAACGGGTGCAATCAGTTTGCGGTAAAACGCAATTGTGGTTATCAGGGTATGCACACAGTTGTGAACCAATAAAAAACTACTGGTTTTCCAGTCGCCTGCAACCTCTGCCCACAAATAAAAAGAAAACTAATGGGCGGGCAATCTTCGGGGAATTTTCACTTCTCAATCGGTCGATACACCGTTTTTCGGTCTTGACAAAAAAGGAAAAAATCGGGGAAATTGATTCGTTTCTGAAAGTCAGGACTCGTTATACTACTTACGTTACGGAAACGGGAACAATTCTCCTTTTTTGGTTGTTTTGTCGAGAAGATCACGATTCCACTCGGCACTAAAACTCGATGCATAATTGTCTGTCTGATGCTGAACTGGAATTTTTCAATTTGCTGCTTTGGTTAATTGCCGATGGCAGAAATGCAAGGCTATAATTACATAATTGCTATTCCCGTCGTCAAAATCACCGCTTCCTAAATACTGTGGACATAGCTAAACCAAATTGTGAATTGGAAATTAAATATTGCTTCTTCCGGGGACTTTCTGCGTTCAACTTACGCACCTAAACACAATCACACTCTTACGTACTCTTAAAAGTCTTAAGTACATTCTGTTGTATCTACATAACATTCGAAATTAGGGTGGTGGTGTAATCGGTTTGCCTCCATCATCCTTAAGACATACTAATCTAAATAAGGGTCTTACATATTCACACTAATAAATACATTCACTCTCAATATGCGCAAAATGAGATCAAGTATTATATAAATTAAAACAGTCCTGCTCCTTCCTCACAACAACGGACCCTCTACCGTGCACAAACAGATTTATCATATTGGGTGGCAATTACTGCTCGATCAGTATGGAGATTACGAATGACTTCTTTCAATTACGTACGAACAATCCACCAAACATTTTATACATCGAGGACGTAAGTAAATAATCTCTCAGGATCTTTTTCTTCGATTCTGTCTATCCGGCCCATTTTTCTAATAACTATTTACATTAGTTTTACATACCTTTCTTCAGGCAAATTCGTTATATTTCAACTACCTTAACAAAGGCAAACAGCGAAGCCGATCTGAAAAACATTTCGCTGCAAAATCCACTAATATTGAGTTAACAGTTTTAAAAATTCTTGTTGAGACATCGTAAATTAAAATGGCTCAAACACAGGTTTCGCGTAGGTCATTAATGTAATACATCCTTAATTTTTTTTGTAAAATTTCGAAACTTCATTGAACTTTTCCTAGATGGTTGGGATGTTTCAGTTGTTCTATTGAACAGCTTTAAAAAGTGAATATCATAATTTAATTACATAAAAAGCATTCCTGCAAAATGTCATTGAACAGGTATCTAGGCATACGAGTTCCTCACGCTTCTTATATCCCTTATCGGACGAATTTATTTCATATAAATCTTAATTGATAGGAACATTGACGAGGAGGTTAGGAGTTTTAAATAATGTTTAACTATTTAATATTTTTTTTGTGACAAAATCGTACTTTTTTTTAGGTATTCATCAACCAATTTTCTCAGCTATCTCTGTTTCAATGCGATATCCACTTTTCTCTTCTTTTTTATTTTTAATATTCTCTCTTCTTTTTTTTTCTTTCCTTATCTCTCTCTACCTGACTAAATTGTTTTATGTAAAAGTTTATTGATAGGAAGAAACGACGAGGATGCTAGGAGATTTAAATAGTGTTTAATATATAATAGCTTTTATCAGTCAAATTTCTGCTTGTTGTAGGCTTTCTCCAACCAAATATTCTCAGGCCCTCTATACTTCAATGCAGCATCCACTTTTCAAGAATACAGAAAAGTATAGAAAAAATAAATTGTGACCTCCATAGTTTTGTCAAGGATCTAAATAAGCAATTTGAATTTTGTATTATCACACTAACAGTTAATTGATTATCAAGTTTATTTATTCGAAACGGCAAATTAGGTCACTATTAACACGACACGAATGGCACAATTACACAGAAGACAAACACATTGAGCCTTTTTTACTCAAAGTGTTTGTTTTTTGTAGATGTGCCATTCTTGTGTGTAGTACTGAGAGCACCAGTGAAATATTAATGTTTTATGTGCAAGTAAGTCGGAATAGAAAGACATTTTTATATGAAAAGTCGGCTTCGATGAGATGAAAAGAGCCGACGATGGGAAAAAATAGGTAATGGTTCAACCTGATTACTTTATCAGGTATTTGATGTGATGATGAAATATATGTTATCGATAGTAATCAAATTGAATTTCTTTCACATCCTACATGTATTTGTAAAATTTAAACAATTTATATAAATCCCAGTCCCTGAAGATGATCTCAATAAAGGTCGAAACGCTGGCAGGATAAAGAAAATGTTTTTTTGAAGCCTACGCCTTACTAGACCGCAACTCAGGATCTCCAAATAATCATAATCTATTGGATGGTTCTTACTATTTTCTGTTTATAGTTAATTTATGTACACATTTGTAATATCAGTTTGCAATTGAGTATCATATATGGGGTCCAGCATCTCAAAATTTTTTGAATAATATTTATTTATTCAAATGATACCTACTTGGATGTATGGAATACACAGTTTTTGAATCCTGAATTTTGAACAACCGGAAACACGCAACAAATTTAATTTTTCTTGGCGTCATTTTCCGAGATCAAGTTTTTCAAAATGTAGCAAAACAAGTTATGACATTAATGTGCCATCAAATACAATTTAGCCTACTTATTTTATATCATTGAGTAAACCTATAGGGTAGGGGGTCTATATTGTCTATATCCTTATATTTATGTTAGCCATTGGATTATATTTTGAAACCTTATTGTTTTATTAAGTTTTTTAGTTGAGATAAAAAATGTCGATGGGGGGATTCGAACTCACGGCCTTAGGCTAGATACGGTGCTGTACTGTTTGAGCTATCGTTAACTCGATCCACTCGGACATTAACTTCCCATCTCAACCGCACCTTTCGAATTTTCCCTCCTTTTTTGCCATTTTTCAAAGTGAATCCCGCTCGTGTCAATGACTTTTTTTATGTCAACTAAAAAACTTAAGTAATTGTAAGATAATACTTGGTCAAGCGGTCCACGAAACAAGTGACTCTTATGTTTTATATATTGATATTTGGGATTTAAACGAAGTGAGCAATTAATTTGTCCCTCTAGTGTTGTTTCGTTAGAAATCTTTCAGTGAGAAAACATGCCATTTTGTAAAATCGTATCTCTAATTTACAACCATATAAAAATATTGTTTAGGCTTGCTCAAAAGCGTTGAGTAAATTTTGCTTTTTATATTGTCGTTGATATAAATACACTTTTATTTTGATGGTGAGTAGGTCCGTTTAAATAATAAATTACAGTTTGGCTGTATTGACACGGCAGATTTGTTAGTACGATAAAAACGATGTGTTAACAAATCAGAAAGAACTTGCCAGTTATTTTCGCCGTTTCGAAAACAAAATTTAAGCGTTAAACGAATTGTATTTTTTTTTTTATTAATACAAGTTTTTGTTTATAGCTTCATTTATTTGGCAGGTAGATCTGCTATTCTGCCAAGGAAAACCCATAATTCATTATTGTTGAAACCATAATTTCAAATATGTTTATGTTTGTCAACCGTGTAAATTATTAGACGAGTTTCAAGTCTTGACGAAGGGAACGTCTTCTTCCAAAGCTAGACGAATTAATAAAGTAATTTTTTTCTCTCTGTCAAATTCGCCTTATCTTTGATCTTTTATATTGTGTCGTTATTATGCAAAAATAAAATATATATATATATATATATATATATATATATATTTGTCAGACATAATTGTCTTCTAATAAGGGCTATAAAACAGCGAGTATTCAAACGTAGCCATGAAGTTACCCGCAATTTTCCCCCCATTCTCGCCATCCTAATTAAAACCAAAAGGAAAGAACTATTCCAATTCCATTAATTAATTTCGAATTTTTTTTTATTCCTTCGTTTAGTCGATCGAGTAAGGTACAGTATTTAATTAACCGTTCCTAAGTCCTAAGGAATAAGTCCACGAAACCACAAAAGCAAGATATTACTTCTTCCAGGATTATTAAATAAGCGGAACGTACCAGCATTGCATAGGAAAAACATATAAAAATGAAAATTATAAAAGCGAAAATTAAACATTGACATTTATTCAACTTGTTTTTGACCATAACAATCATCTTGGGCTGCTTATCATGCTCCTGGTAAACAAGATTTGTGTCAGAAGCATTTAACTATCTTAGTTGTGTGTCTTGGAAAAAGTTTCACAATTCGATTCGTAACATTTATAGCAGGGGTATTCACGAACTTTGTGTTAACCCTGTGAACTCTGTTAGGTGATCGATAAAAATGTTGACGTAGACTTATTAACATTGCTCGATCTAACAGACCAGGACCAATGTTAGATGTTAGGCCGAAAATGTAGTCACATTGCTATCCGTTAAGGGGTAGGTAACCAACATGGCGGCCATGAATTTTAACAGCTGTGTTTTGTTATCACATATTTTTTTCTTAAATACGCATTAATTAAATCATACCAATGCAATAATTTCTTTTGTTAATTTTGAGCTGTCCTTATATTCTCATTCTTAATTCATATCCTATGGTTGTACGCTGTTAGACTTTAGGATACATGTTAGATATGTTGGCACGAATTGAAGGGTGTCAATTTTTAATAATTTTCCAGTGCACGGATATCATTTTGAATGGAAGAGTTTTAATTTTATTTTTTATTAACTTCTACCAATTGACAATTTAACCCAAAGGAAAGCCAAACAACAACTTCAAGGACTGTTATAGTTTTATTTTGCCTCTACCCATCACAACACGCAGCATTACGGAAAAATTAATGTTTAACGTGCTAAGAAAAGAAGGGGGCGTTCACAATCTTACTGGAACTATTCAAATTAACATCTTAGGATGACATCCTGAATAGGCTGAATGCTCGACTTAACCGGGCCGGGCCAAGGTTAGATGTTAAATGGATGATATATTCGTATTGCTAGCCGTTAGGGCATAGGTAACCAACATGGCAGCCATGAATTTAACAGCTGTTTTTTTAATAATTAATCGTATTTTATTCTTAAATACACATTAAGTCAGACCTATACATTTTGTTTTTTTAATTTCTGACCTGACCTTACCTTAAGTATCCGTTTTGTATATATTTAGAGTGAATTTGTTATCAGGGTGAATGGGTAATATGAACGTGTCGAATTTGTAATATTGAGTACACTTAACCGTGTTAAATCTGTTAGGTAGAATTGTAAGAATCGGCTTGTTAACAATGCTCGATCTTACAGGCTAGGACCAATGTTAGATCGAAAATTAGGTTACATTGCTATCCGACATAAGTAACCAAAAGCCATGAATTTAACAGCTGTTTTTTGTTTACGCGTATTTTTACATTTTAAATTCATTTGTTACTTTCTGACCTGACATTATAACCTCATTCATAATAGATACATCCCATATTCAGTTGCAGTAAGACGGTAGGACACAAGTTAAGCACGTCGGCACGAATTGGAGGTTGTCTTTGTTAGTACCTTTTGAGTGCATAGAGAGCATTTGGAATGAAAGAGTTGATTAATTTTCCTTTTATAGTAACTTCTTAACAACTTCTCTATTAACTTACGGCATGTTACAATTTAACCCAAAAGACAGCCAAAGCAAACAACAAGCCTTCTAGGACAGTTGAAGCGGCATTGCGGAAAATTAACGTTGAACATGGTAAAAAAAAAGAAGGGGACATTCACGATTTATCTGGATTTTTTCCTATTCGAGTTAGTACATTAACACGAATAAATCCTACAATCATCGTGAATACTCCTAGTATATATCATTTTTTCCCAACGAACAGTTGAAGTTGGGTTTATTTTTGAATGAATAATTTAGCTTGTGTATATTGATGTGTCGTTAGAGGCTGATAAGACGAGATTTGAGTGATGCCCCAAGCGCATAATAACGTTTTACCTTCTCCCACCCTTTGAATTATTAATCAGCGTCTTCCCTCCGAATAAATTATTTATTAGCCGGATATCTAAATAACAATAAAACCTACAAAATTATACCGAATACGGTGAGATCTTCAATGGGCGTTACTCGGGAGCCGTTTTGGAAAATTACGCATTCGATATTATGAGCTCAATTTGAATATTTGACGCTGGATGAATCCCGAGCGGAAGGGCCGAGATTGAACTCGTTTTCGAAGCAGAGTGTACCTGATAGCAGGTGTCTATCGAGAAACCGGTCCTACCGGCCACCTGCCCGTCCCGGCTAAAACACATCCAACATTTAACCCACCGCCTCTTCAGATACAAATCAAGCAATTAAATCTCTCCTTCGTTTCATTTTGATAACTATTGTTTAGTGTTGGACTAAATACACAATTCTGTTTGTTTTAACGGATGGTAGATGTTACGCCACACACCTCACATGTACGATTATTTTATGTAAGGCGTTGCGCATAAGTTAAATTCCTATAATACTAATGTAAGTAAAGAATGATCTAATGACGACGGAAAAATTACCATTCGCAATTTAAATACTTTCTAATGCAATTGAAATACCTGAAGAAACGAAGCTAGTTTCCTGACATTACAGATACTCATTACTAAGATCACTTTTACTTTGCTATATGATTTATTTTAAACGGCCCCAACCGTTAAATTAGCCTATAAGTAACCGTTAATTAACTAGTGATTTATAGTTTTAAACAGTCATTCAACACTGTTTGAAGTGTATAAAACAGCTAATACTTAGAAACATTACAAAGTACTTATGCGAAAAGTTTAAAATTGTGAAAAATTTACAGTATTAAACGCAAATTTAAAAACATACTAGTGGCTATTGTGGCAATAGTTCCATTAATGGGGAAGGAAGTCGGTAAAATTTTACAATTATGAATTTTAAAAAGCCTACAAAGCCAGCTGGAAATGTTGAAAAATGGCCAAAACAGTAATTACCCATGGACAAATTGAGCAGACGGTGGTAACTCAGTATTTTTACGAAAGGGAAAAACAATACCAATCCCTTCACTAGTAAAAATATACAGAATCTGCCTGGCAATGGAATCACACCCCCAAGCACTTGGAGAACTGTAAGAGCGGTCTTTATTGTAAGGGACAGCTCCCTATAAGAAAAAAAACCCTTCATAAATATCCTACCAAAAAGGTAAATCCTTTGAATCAGCATTACATCAAATAACTATAAAAAGAGAAGATTCACTGAACTACCAATATATGGCTTTACGAATTCTCATGGACACTGAAGGAAGATTTGTTGAAAAAAGGTGCAAGTCTCCGTGTAAAATGTATCCGTAAAAATTATTTTTTCAGAATGTCCTGCTGTTGGAAATTAAAGCATGAATTACTTCAAATGAATAAGAGATTCTTTATTAGAGCCTACCTTTCTCTTTGATTCCGAATCAATCGCTACACGGAATGGAAAGCATGAAATAATTAATTAATTTGAATTTATTGGCAATCGTTAAATAGTTCTTTCCAATTGCGTTTCGCGGAACAACGATGGAAATAAACGTAATATTTTACAACTAATTTTTGTTTATCCTACATTACCTACATAACGTAATAAGGTAACTTTAGTTAATTAATATTAATAAATAATGTGTTATTACTTTTTGTTTGTGTTTAATTTTTAATCATTTTTTCTTCACTAAACATACGTTTATTTCATTTCTTAAACAGAAGAATGAATTTTTAAACACTTCGTTTAAAATTAGTTCACTCAAGGGCAAGATTAAAGAACAGTTACTAATATTTATTTAGAAAACATTTTCTCTATCGTGCCAACGTTTCGATCTTTATTGAGATCATTTTCAGGGCTCGAAGTGTTTGTCTTTTGTGTAATTGTTGGCAATGTCCTTCAGTATACTTTTAGCTTTGTGTTCATATGTAGTTGCAATTTGTTCATAGAATCCAGTGTTCTTCGTTCTTCTCGTGTAGAAATGTGTGGTAATTAGTGACCGTTAACGATAATTATTTAGAAATCGTGAGATGCGGTCTGGTGAGATATGGACACGAAGTTAAAAAGTATACTCGAGAACATCGCCAACAATGGGAAGAAACTCGGATCGGCTGTCAATCATAGAACTTTTTGTTGAAATGCAGACAACACAAGACCCTGAAGATGATCTCGATAAAGATCGAAACTTTGGCACGATAAAGAAAATGTTTTCCTGAAACCAACATCTCACCAGACCGCATCTCACGATTTCTAAATAAACATCGATTAACGGTCACTAATTACCACCCACAATTATTAATGTTGATATACATATTATAAATCATGTTGCTTCATAACTTTGGAGACTCGAAATCTTCCTGTGCTTCAAAACGTGAAAACCTTTAAAAAATCAGTAATCAAATCAAATGTATGCCATTAGACAAAGCTTGCTTCCTTCAAAGCTGGCTTTCTTTGAATTCTTGGCTAACTGCTTCATCCACTTCTTCATAATTATTATCCTCCTCGCGGACCATCACCATCGTCCCATCCCCCTACTATTATCAACCCATCCAATCTCGGACAATCTTCTCATCACGATGCCTACTAATGTTCACTCCATTCTGAAAAGTTTTATCGCAAAGAGAAAAATGATTTTCCTGTAATACGAATCTTATTCATGTGTCTAGATGTTCATACGTGGAGAATTCTTGTACGGAAAATCGATATGAAAAGCTGATAAGAAATTTGAGCATGAACTTTCCAATCAATATCACGAATATATTATAAGTGTCTATTGGTCAACATCTTAAAACTACTGCTTTATCTCATTACTCCAATTTTTCAATCCCGCATTATTATTAATGACCACTAATTTCGATCTCCACAGTTGAGCAATCTGATGGCACTTTAAATATAATATGATGACACACGGGACTAATTTGGAGGCTTAATCGTACTCACTTTTCCCTATTATCTGGTCGTAAAAATACTTAGCCGCCGTATACTTTCAATTCATCAGTGGCTCCATTTTATCATCTGTCTCTCGCAAAGATGCAGGGTTCTCGCAAGGATATTTTTTAGGACCATCTCTCTGCACAGTACCGACTATACTATCTACCATTTCTGCACCTATTCTACGACATGCTTTGATGATACCCATAGCCAGAAACCTTCAAATTCATGCAATATCCCTTGAGCAGTGATTCAAACGGTGCAAAATGAAAATAAACGCATAAAATAAGAACTTAAATTCACTAATTTCGTGGTCTGCTTGACCAATTGATACATTAAAATTAATTGTTTTTAGTTGAGATCAAAAAAATCAATGGCACGAGCGGGATTCGAACCGGCTGGAATAGCCATTGGTCTTAGCTATTAGAATATTATTCTTCTTGCACTAGCTTATGTAGTTTGCTACATTGGGAAAACATTTGCAATCGATTTGCAAAGCCTTACAAGCTACTGGAAAGATAAGAATTATAAAGACTTCTGGACAAATGGTAACTACTGACTCTGTAAACCAAACTCGTCATTTACATTACTATTCTGGGACCAATTGGACATACAGCATAATGTCCTTGAAAAAAACAAACAAAAAAACCTAAAAGTCGTTGCACAAACAATTATCCTGTCATAAGAACCCTGTCAGAAACTGTTCGTTCAGTACTTTCCTAGATAAATTTTCCCGAAAATTGAAGCTTTACTGACTTCGCGACTTCATAAATGTCGCTATGAGTGGTATTGCCAATGTACAATAGTGTCTATTATTGGCTACTTCTATATTTATGCGAGTTTAAAATATTTGGGACGGACACGTTCATTACAATCGTGTGAAACGTGCCGCAATTAGTTATCTAGCATACTTGTTACGCTATAAGATAGCGTTTTAGATTTTTCGTTATTAATTTCTTTTTTTTTCTTTTCTAAGGAACACGTACAAACACTACGTGTTTAATCATTTCAATTCAAGCGATCAAGATGGATCTGTACTATCTCAGATCAACAAACATTACCTTTGGAATTGTATTAAGCCATTTATCTTTTTGCACAGTGTATGCAAAAAATAATATAAATGTTTTAAAAATTAATTGTCTTCCATTTTCATTTCTCGTCGTCTGAAACCGTTGCCTGTATTGAATTTCTTTGTCTTCGTTAATGTCTTTAAATAGTATTGCAATGGAGAGATTTTTTAAGAAATAAGTTGGTATTGTGGACGATGTTAAATGTTGATTGATTTACAATTTGTGAATCAAGTTAAAAAATAATTTCCGCGTTCTCTATATTCATATTCATATTTCGCAGAAAAATCTAAAATGTACTGATGTTAAAGGTTCTGTATACAAAGTCTCAACGAAAAAGTAATTTTTCATAAACATTTCTGATATTTTCAATAACTACGACTTTCGACCTCTTTTAAAAAAAAAAAAAATTAATACACCCAAAGACAAAACGAACGTACACGTTATTTGTTTTATTGTCAATATCAACTATGTATGAAATTATTGGCCATTCAAAACTTCAAACAACATTAATAAATTATTTTAAAAAAACATTATAAAAGTTTATAAGGTGCTTCTAATCTTTTTACATTGTTTAGACGAAAAATAAAGATAATCCTTTCAATTTTATCCTTTCCAGAGATAGCTTGTAGCGTGATTTTTTAAAAAATTTTCTTCGATGTAACAATAAATTTGAATGTGTCGAGATTAGTGACCGTTAATCGATAATTATTCAAATATCGTGAGATGCGTTCTGGTGTGATGTAAGTTTCGGAAAAGCATTTTCTTTATCGTGCCAAAGTTTCGATCTTTATTGAGATCATCTTCAGGGCCTTGTGTTGTCTGCATTTCAACAAAAAGTTCTATGATTGACAGCCGATGCGAGTTTCTTCCCATTGTTGGCGATGTTCTTGAGTATACTTTTAACTTCGTGTCCATATCTCAACATACATCTCACCAGACCGCATCTCACGATTTTTAAATAAATATCGATTAACGGTCACTAATTACCACACATTTCTACACGAGAAGAACGAAGAACAGGAGATTCTATGAACAAATTGCAACTACATACGGACACAAAGCTAAAAGTATACTGAAGGACATTGCCAACAATTACACAAAAGACAAACACTTCGAGCCCTGAAGATGATCTCAATAAAGATCGAAACGTTGGTCCGATAAAGAAAATGTTTTTTCGAAACCTAAATCACAGGTTACCTTAAATATTATATTAAATACAATTTTCTTAATAAATAAAGGGCACTTATTACAAACTATTAGCGCAGACAAAGTCAGAACGTAAACAAAGAGAACTAGTGTAGGCTAATAATTATTAAACTAATACCAACACTTGTATTTAGTATAAGAAATGACAAAATGAGAGAAAAAATATCTATACACGTTGATAAGAGAAAACAAGTTTAAACACTGAAAGAGAATCTAGCACTGAAGAAGGTGAAATAAAACACCGAAAGCTTGGTGTAGTTTCAATACTGGAACATTCATTGGACCACATGAATAACAAACTGAACATCTTTACATCATTAATGAATTTATTTAAGCAAGAACGATTCTGTACGCATTGCTTTTCAAATTGAAGATTTTTCATTGTCCTGGAGAAAAACTATTGCAATGTCTGACCCTCTTTAATTAATACAGACGATAATTGATTATTCTGATATAAAACCGACCAATTCATCCATTACAATCAGTTTGACAAACAGGCGGCGTTCTTTGAGAATGATAACTTGGCAAGGTACACATTGCTGCAGACCCTCTAAAACATATGGTATTTTTTGCCTTCTAGTTACACATCCCGAGTATTGCCATTACTCTTAGGTCTTTTTGTTTATCTTCAAAAATCGTTATATTTACTTCTCGGGGAGATTCTGCGATCGCAATAACACCATCAGCAAATTGGAGATTCGATAAATAAAAATCCGTATTGCTGTATTGACACCGAGGAAAGATTCAACTCGTACTTCAATCTAAAAAACATAACATTTTGTTCTGAAGGAAAAAGGAAAACGAAGAAAATGAACTTTATTAATATTTAAATAATAAACTAATTTATGTTTTGATCAAATACATATAAGAATTTACCATTGACCTTTTGAAAATTTAAATATTTTTTAAGCACAAAATTCCCCTGATATGTATAGGCAAGATACCAAGGCTACTTGCGAGACACGCCTTAGCTAATTTTAACACCCTTGTTTTTTAACAGCGAGCGTGATAACACCTAGGAAACAGCTTCCACGCTCTTCTTAACTACGCATACTTAGCCGATTGTAATTTGGGTGAAATTTTGTTTGGCTTTCAGCACCAATTTGTCGGGGCAATTACGGCCCAATTATCCGATGCCGGCCCAACCCGACTCCAAGAGAGACTATAAATGACTTGTGTGTTATTCCGCTCTTTGGAATATGCAAGGGTAAAATAACACTTCGGGTCGGATAGTGAGGATAATGACAGCCTCCTTCCTATGCGACATTCTTTATTAACCAATTTTTCGAGCCAACTCCCTTTGGAATTCTCATTTATTTCTTAGAAGTTAAAATTAAACGGTGGGACTGTTATTTTCTTTTGAATTCTTTTTGACAATACACGCTATGATAATTTTGCACCACTTAAGAAATACCCTTTGTAAAAGATCCTTATGAATGGAAGGAAAGTTGTAATTTCGTCACTAAAATAATGTAACGTTAGAGCAATTATATAAACATCCTGGTACGTTATGTAACTAATACATGTTTTCTCAGTCAAACTACCTGCTATTTCTGCAAGCCAATTACCTTGACGAATTGTATGTAACGTTTTATCACCTCGTGACTTTTAAGCATCAGCGAAATATGCTAAACTATATGTGTGTCGATTCTCGCTGGTTGTGTCCTGACTCTTTAAAACGCGTGAAAGAAAATGAAAAGAGTTGTTCAAACAAAAAGTTCTTATATCGCCACCTTGAAAAATCAGAAAAAAGTTGTTGAATACTATTTTGGTTACTTTGAGTTTTTTTTAAATTATACTAAGTTATACTGAATTGTCAAAATAGAAAAGAAAAGTAGGTAAAAGTAACGTTATTAATATAATCTTTATGGTATTGGTTGAGATAAAATGTCACGAGCGGGATTCGAACTCACGACCTTCGATCCACTCGGGCACTGAATTTCCTTCTGAACCCAAACTTTCGAATTTTCCCTCCTTTAAACCATTTAGAGCAAACTCGAAAGGAAGGTTGCGAGGTGAAGTTACCGCCCGAGTGGTTCGAAGGCAAGATAGCTCAAGTGTTAGAGCAACGGCCTATTTAGCCAAAGGTTGTTGGTTCGAATCCTACTCGTGACACTGACGTTTTACCTCAACCAACATCTAACGCAAAGGTTACAGATAATATTATTAAATGGAATCAATAATATACAGACGAATTTATTCTGGTTTAATCTGACTGCCCATGAAAAAAGTACCAGTAGGTCCATGCTTGGCTGAACAATGCAAAATATAACAATATTTAACGGTAACTTCTGAGGATATGAACTCAATGAAAATTTATTTAGAGAAAAGGCCAAAGTGCAAATCCCGCTCGACGCTAACTTTTTTTTTTATCTCAACCAATACTTTACTAAAGGTTAATTAGGAAAAACCGGTAAAAAGAGTCAAAATTCAAAAGGTCGTATTGAGATGGAAAGTTGGTGTCCGAGAGGATCGAATCCCGCTCGTGACGCTTACTTTTTTCTCCCAGCCAATACCTTATTTAAATATGTTTTTTCTTTCCAAAGGTACATCGGGGACGAGGCCAGGAAGACAGAAACACATTTATTTTGTTGTCGAGCTTTCGGCAGAATATATCGCCTTCATCAGGACTCTGAATTAATTATTGAACATACATAAATTTGCAAATAAACAATTTTTGAAAATTCTTTAATTGCTAACTCGAAAAAAATCGTTGTACTAAACGAATAGGTACATGTGTGGATAGCGAATAGCCGGTAGAACCCACCTTCGATAAACGAAGGTAATAAATATTCCTAACGCGACAGTATTTCCAACTGGCTCATTCTTCAATCTAAAAACAATTCCCTAACCTTTTGGTATCAAATGTCACAAATTATATAATTAAAAAGAGACAACTCATTAATTTTAAACAATCTTAAAATAAATTAGTTATCACTCAAGAACTATAAATTACACCTAAGTTTGATATATCTGTTCTAAGGTTACACGAATTATCGTCTTTATGAATGTACAGCATCTCTTTTGTCTCCTAAATGTGTTTCTGTCCTCCTGGCCTCATCCCCAATCTACCTTTGGAAAGAAAAAACATATTTGGACTGAGAAGGCTGATCAACCACCGATGAAAACCTTTTTTAAAAATTAATTAATTGAACAGAATTTATTTGGTCAATCGGACGACGAAAGTTATTAATATAGCGGATATTGTAAAGCGTGCAATTTGAAAAATTGAAAACGACAAGCTTCTGAAAGGTGAATTGCTGCATTCAGGCGGGGCGAGAGAGAGGTGGTTTGATTAATATTTAAACAGGTTTCATCAAAGGGTACAAGGGTCTTTAATGGTTAAGAGCTTTCGGTTCGACTTAGTTCGATTTTTTCATCCTTAGAAAACAGTGAAAACTACGCATAAAATATTCATTTTAGTACATTTTTTTCACCTTTCTAAAGCTGATAAGTTCAAGAATGTTGAAGGTTTATCGGGAAATGCCGAAGTGATGAGATTATCGGTAAATGTTCATCCAGTTTGAAAGTAACGCAGATCAAACGTACTTGTTCAAAATCTAATTTTAAATGTTTGCTATAAATTAATGACTCAAAAGGGACTAGTAATTTAATTTATGAAGCGTTTGGCAAACATCCTTCCTTTGGCAACGAACGTTCGACCGTATCAAAGATTCTTAGATGCAGACTATATCGACCGATTCTTTTCCGAAATGTTTCCAATATACAATTCAAAATTATAAGGCTTTGTATACGCGGCATCGCACCGCTTCCAGCAAGTTTTTTAATAAACTTCCCAGTTTAATTAAATATAGCAGATCAAAGAATTCCATAACGTATATACTCCACCCACCAGCACGGGTGGAAATTTCCCCTTTGATTCCACGAATGCCGGATTAAATCGACTTGAATTGATAATACATTTGGAAGGACTAATATTTAATAAGCAAATCATCAAGAGAATTGGATTTCCTCGACCTGACAAGGTAAGCTTTTGTTGTGTACCTTCTCCCGCTGACGTTTGTTACTGCAGGTGTCGAAGGGCATAATGGCTATAATTGGGGATACCGTTTTAAAACGGGCTCGGTTCGCTATTAACCTGTTCGAAAATCCTTTTCCATTCTGCTGCAGAAGCAGGTTGACTCATCCTGTGTAATCTTGGACGAATGTTTTTTTTACCCTTGGTGTTTCATTTTGTTTTCTGCTTTAACCTTTTTTTCACTCATATGTACTTGATTTCCTCGCGAAAGACGGCAAATTAAAAATAAATAAATCAATAAAAATATATAAATATGAGCAATTATGAAACTCTATTGCAAAGAGATAATACAAATTTGTACATAAAATAACTATGGACATAAAATACTATGAACCAATCCAATATATAATGCTTATTTGAAGATCGTGAGATGCGGTCTGGTGTGACGTAGGTTTTAGAAAAAAATTTCTTTATCGTGCCAACGTTTTCAATCTTTATTCAGATCAGCTTCAAGGCCTGGGATCTGCAAACATTGTTTAAATTTAACAAATACATGTCAGATGTGGAAAAAAGTGAATTTATACAAAGCAAAAAATATTTTTTATATTCAAAGTATTCTACTCACTCAGTGTTTGTGTTCTGTGTAATTGTGCCATTCTTGCGTGTCGTGTTGAGAGTGCCAGTGCGATATTGCTGTTCTGTGTTTATATATGTTGGACTTTTAAGGGGTGGGGAAGGAAAAACCCTCTTCAAAATCTAACATAGACATTTTGCTTTGTATAAATGCACTTTTTTCCACATCCTACATGTATTTGTTAAATTTAAACAATGTTTGTAGATCCCAGGCCCTGAAGATGATCTGAATGAAGTTCGAAACGTTGGGACGATAAAGAAAATGTTTTTCTAAATCCTACATCACCCACACCGCTCCTCACGATGCGACTGGGATTTATATAAATTGTATAAATTTTACAAATACATATAGGATGTGAAAAAAAATTCAATTTAATTACTATCGATAACATATACATCTTCATCACATCAAATATAATATAACATATAAAACAATTGTCAAATTCTACACAATTCTTCAACAATTTGGCTTTCCTTACCCTAATTATACCCGTCTATTACTCCTGAAAGGATAATCAGGTTGAACTATTACCCATTTTTTCCCATCGTCGGCTCTTTTCACCTCATCGAAGCCGATTCATCATATAAAAATATCTTTCTATACCGAATTACTTGCCCACCCCTTCAAAATTCAAGGTATATAAACATAAAACATTAATATCTCACTGGTCCTCTCAGTACGACACACAAGAATGGCACATCCACAAAAATCAAACACTTTAAGTAAAAAAAATTTCGATTGAATCTAAAATTTCTAGCATTGTATAAATTCATTTTTTGTATACATTTTAAACAATGTCTGTAAATCCCAGGCCCTGAAGATGATCTCAATAACGATCGAAACGTTGGCACGATAAAGAAAACGTTTCTCTGATACCTACATCACACCAGACCGCATCTCACGATCTCCGAATAATCATTAACCAACAGTCACTAAACACCACACAATTCCAATATATAATTATAATATATGATGAGAATGATTTTTGCATTTTTGCTTTTTTTCAGCATTTGTATACACAAAACAGCAATGAAAATTAAAAACTATGAGTTTAACCAACGTTTAAATTTATTAGCAACTACGGCGGTTCTATGTTTTTCCTGAAGGGTTTAACGTTTACAGTTGTAGCTGTAATTTTTCATACCAATTAAATAAGCACCACATACAAAATTTTGAAGTACGATAAAGTCGCTTTTCAAAGCATAAAATTGGTAAGTTTTAAATTATTATCATGATTTAAATTAATGTTTTATTGGTGTGCTTTAAATGTTTTATTTTTCATATTAATAATTTTTTTAACATAACATTCAAATTCATTGAACCAAATCCATCTTATTTCAGTCTTGACTTTGACAAAATCAGGAAATGAAACAACTGGAGGAAAATAGAACATTGAAGAAACATGTTGCCCTGTTTAGAAAACTTAGATTTAATGCGATAGGCAACATCACATATAAAGGGGACATAATATATGTCTGTCTAGTGATAGCAGAAGAATCTGGAATTCACAGACAGAAACGCGGCTCATCGTTAAAAATAACAGCATTCCAATTTGCTCTTCTGGCGCTCACTGCACCACATTCTCTCGAGTCGCTGATGGCGGGATGTTGGTGCAGGTCGTCTCAAAGGGGCATACAATGTAGGACCGACTTCTCACAAACGATTACGATCATTTGTGTTGATAATGGCCTTGCCAAAATGTACTTCATTTAGGTCGGTGCTGTGGAAAGGGTTCCGGCTTGCGGTAATGACAATATTTCTGCTCTCCCTTAGCTTTATCAATTGACTCAACATGTAATACCATTAATAACCCGAGACATTTTAGTAAAATCCGATCTAAGCAGTCATGGTGTTGACAGTAATATCTTACAATATTTATATTTTAACGTCTAGATATGGTTCCATCTGTCCAGTTACCCGCTGTTCCTGGACACCGTTATTTTAGATTAATTAACATAAAATATTCACGTCTCACGTCATACTATGTCATCCGGCATCATATTTACATATATTATTGTAAACAAACAAGAAATATGAGAGACTACTGCTGCCCTAATATTGGACTTAAAGAAACGAGAGCAGGGGGATTATGGGTTTTATTTTTTTCCATTACGTCTTTCCAGAGTTCATTCTTCGGGTTACATTTTTAAAACAGTAATAAATACTGTTGTTACGTGGAATTTTGTTTTAAGACATCAAGTCCCCCATAGTCAAAATATAACAGAAAGAAATATAGTATAATATATTGTGCAACATTAATTTCATCTTGTGTTTAGAACGGAGAAACTGTTTTCAACCGGTTACATGAAGCTGTTTTATGGACTACCGAAGAGATTTTACTTTTGATAAATTCGATGGCATTTCAAAACTTCAGCTATCTTCGGTATCGTACTTTTTTTCTCTCTCTCTCTGAATATAAAAAAAAAATGGCATAACTTATTTTCTGGAAGGCACATAACGCAATTGGCGCACGTGGCTGAAGGGCGAGGAAAGAAAAACTGCGTTACTTGCACTATGAGGAACACGTGTTACTCGGTTGGCTGGCGGTGGCAATTGAAAAGTTACCGTGGCCGGACAAATTGTGTTGTTTCCCTCCAGCCGCCGAACAATTCTCACGCTTTCAAACTCCGAATGGGAGAGATTGAGTTTTGAATACCTTTTGCGGGAGAAAAATAACGTCGATAATTTAAATTCGGGCAGACTTTTGCATTGGAACAGAACGGGCGCTGTTTCCAAGGTGACAGGATTCGTAATCGTACGACAGCTGATGACATGCGACTGCATAAATACATAAATATATCTCACCTGTCCCCAGTTTCATCATCGTGATGAATTAGATATATGGTTATTTGAGATGAATAAATTTGGGAAGAGAATTCACTACTGACTTCGTGACAAGCGAAGTGATGAAACAGTTTTATTCCAAACCACGGTGTATATAATAATAACATTGTTATGAGAAAATGTATGCCATTGGTACATATAAATATATACTGTTCAATTAAAACCAGTTCATATTATTTTCTGAAAATTTCACTAAAATATTTATCAGTCGAAACTGATGATGTTAAACAGTTAATATTCACAATAAAAAGAAAGGCAAAACAATCAAACAAAAATATTCATTATTCAGATCTTCTAATCAAAATTCCCAAACAATTTTCGGAAAATTGATTGTTATTACATTTTATATTGATGTTGTATTGGATCTTCTTGACGTCATTTTACAGGTGAATAACCAAGTGGCCAATGTTCCGCCATCTTCAGGGCCTAATTTATTAAAAAACAAAATTGACATGACCAGAGCTACATAACACACAGTATACAAGTACATTACAAAAATACAATTACGTACTTCACCCAATTGTTAGGGAAATTAACTTTATTGCATTTTTTTAAGTGAAGATGAAAATGAATCTATATACTAAAAACAAAAACAGTCTCGCTTAAAGTCTAGTGACACTCATCGGTTCATCCGTTGGTTTCATTTTTTTATAAGTTAACTCTAAATACATGTATTTCTTTATCACGAGTACGTTATATATGTATAACCTTTTAACCGTTTTTAACTTGAAATTATAATTTAACTAGCTATAACGTACTTGTGATAAAGAAATACATGTATTGAGAGTTAACTTATAAAAAAATGAAACCAACAGATGAAACGACGAGTCACTAGACTTTTTGTTTTTACTATATAGAGTCAGTTTCACCTTCACTTAAAAAAAACAACAAACATGTGTATGAAATTCTGGTTTGGTATATTTATGCTGGATTTTTAATTAATATTTTTTACTTCAACTAAAAGTGTATTTTTCTATGTTTTTAATTTTCCGGATACAATGTTACAAAGTTTCTGGGCCTCGAACTCAGGGAGGTTTTATTTGATTTCAAATTATTATTTCATTTTATTTTTCTGGCAATAGGTGTTACTATGTATTCCGCACTTCCATTTATCTGTTTAAATTTCCTTTTACATATTAATTTAAATAAATATACAAAGCAGGTATCATCATTACTTTAAATCTTTTCAAAAGTTGGTTTAAAGTTCTTGTTTTGTTTTAAACCAAGTATTATTCTTAATGTTTTTCCCTGTATTTTTAAGTTTTTAAAGGATATGGCTCAACCCTCCGAAATCGAAATCTATAATTCATTATTCATTCGAATAAAGATAAGAAAACAATTCTGAGAGCGACTCATTATGATTACTGAATACATATATTGATTGTTATAATAATTGCAGAAGAGCTTACAGCGATAACCGTTCACCGTGACCAACTTCTTGGAATATATGACCAAAAGGCGAAATTTTGATAAAAATTGGACGTTGAGATGATGAGCTGGCGTCCCAGTGATGTCACGTTGGGTCAAAAATGAATATGGATATTTGTAATTTATTCTTATTCTATTCATTTTATTAAATTAACCGATATAGTTTTGTTAGTTTGATCAAACAAAATGGAAGATACAAACCAAAAACTCACCAATGTTAATCTCATTTTGTAATAACGGATTTACTTAAGAATTGTAAGCGTGAAGAGCACTCATTTTTTAAACAAGCACATTTTCTGGTCGTTTCTCCATTTTAATCCAGTTGTATTTTCTTTAACCATGGAAGGACATCATCCTGAACCAGAAGTTCGTTTTATTGTAAGAAAGGATCGTCGAGGTCAGCGACAAGTGGTAATCACAGAGGCAATTTGTGTCACTCAGACCGAGATTTCCAGAAACCGGAAGTGCCAATAGAACGCCTGGCATTGAATTTCATTACGTTAAGGGACGACAGAAATGTTGTTATTGCTGCAAGACAGAACCCTTTTCTTACTGTACAAAGTCTCAACTCAGGAGAATATGGTACAGCGAGTCCCTAGGAGAGAACACCAGTTGGATGCTGCTATGTTTAATGATGGGTCGCTTTTCTTCTTTATAGTGCTAGAAGTGCGCCGAAGACTATGGACAGGAGATGCGTACAATGCCCAGTTCGTGCTCTCTTCAGTGCAGATTGGCAGAGGATTAACACTGGAGGACGACCTGGATCCCATATTGCAGACGTCAACCTCATCGTTACGTAGACGAAATTATCGATATATCCCTCAAATCAGGGTTCCCATTGGCAGGGATTTTCGATTTTTGGTTGACAATGTCAACAGAGGCAGAGTTGATCATTAATGTTTAAAAAGCCTGGGAATTTCCCATCTGTCCCATCCCGTATTGTCACCACCATAATCCCATTGAGCACATGCGGGGCGCGTTGCAGACATATTTTTTGGATCACCATCCGCAGCTAGTTGACCTGCAACACCATGGCAACACTATAAACTGATTTTCCTTATGAAATTAGTGAGAAACTTATAACGTGTTATGTAATTATGCCTTAGTGTGCCTAACAGGTGCACTGAGGTTTTAGCTCACAGAGAACATTTTACACGGTATTAATTGTTTAAAACATTATTGTGTCTTATAAACAAAATTACGGTATTAAAACTTTTTATTTTGTTATTTTACAAAATCCCTTAATTAAATTTTCCCTCAGTAAAAAAACAACAGTCTTGTTAAAATTTTGTAATAAAATGAAATAAAAATGCTATGGAAAGTGAATACTAATTGGTTTATGAGCAGAACTAGCAAAACTACTAGATTAATTGGAGCATTTTACTATACTTGTTTTCATATTAGTTTAAATTAAATATCCATTGGCTATGCCGGAATTCGAACCAGAACTGTTAACATGGCATATAAGAGTCGAACGCCAAACTACTCGCCACTTTCGGCACCGTGTGATTAATATACTTTACAATAAAAAAATCTGACTTCACAAAAAATAATTAAAACGTTTATTTACTCAATATGACTTAGATTATGGCACGGGATCTATTTCACTGGATTCTAAGGTTCTGAGGTTAGATTCAATAGCAGTTGTACCATTTTAAAATTATTCATAAATTCACTGACAAACATCATTTCAACTGGTTCTTCTTCCGAAAACGCTGATTTTCACAGGCACTTAACCGGTTCCAAAGCGGACACGCCAATGTTCTTTGAACTTGACTTTTGAAACGTTCATCGTCCCAGACTGCGCCAATTATAATTATCATTCCCAACAGTTATTTTAAAATAAAAGACCTTGTTAGTTCTAACATGTCTCTCTACAAATCATAACTTCTAGTGGTATTATTTTCAATTGCCAAAAAAGGTCCTTGGACCGTTTAAATTGCATAAATTTAAGATCCTGCCAGTAGTGTTTACAGGTTAAGTTTTTAGGTACTAATTTGCACATCCTCGGTATTTTCTTACTTTTTAGTAATTTCAATTCTAATATTCAGTAAATTTATTCATGAGGTTTTAGCATCAGGTTTGTAATTGAAATATTTACGTGTTTTTTCCTAAACATAGTAACCCTAGAGATAAGGTCTACAATCTATTACAATACACAGCACATGGGTCACATTGTGGAAGACACAAAGAGATGTTTTTGAAAAAAGTTTTATAAATACTAGAAATCATATTGATTTATATTTTTTTAAACAGAATTTTGAAGAATCGTTTCAGGAAATGAAAGTTTACTGAACGCCTTTACGATCCCAACATATTATTATGTACAATTCTTGAGTTTTATTTTATTTATTCATTTAAAAAAAATCGAATAAAAGTTTAAATATGCCGCAAGATAGTTTCTCGTCTAAAAAGACAGCTTGTAACCTACGGAAGATTTACGTTTCAATACATTTCCGACAGACGGCAATCACCGGGTCGAAAACGCCCGGAAATGAAATTAGCCCCTATGAAGTCCGGAAGCCTTCTCCCATATTTTCCGATTTGCATATGGCGCCCGGTTCTATATTTTACAATTAAAGGAAGACGTTTTAAATTTGATTTTTGATTTGATCCCCAACGCGGTACGGCATACAATCTATGCGGGTGTCGTTTGTTTACAGAATGGTCAGTGTGTCTAAATCACAAACTAGATACGGGAGTTAAAAAAACATTTCCGACAGTTATATGCCATGCAAATGTAATACATGGGGTCGTAAAAGCTGATATTACCTTACCTTTCTAAATGGCTAGAAATTTTTGCAATAATTTTCATCGAAACAAAAGAAAACAGAAAGAAAAATGATAAAAACATCGATAAAATGGAGAAAAGAGTATATTTCAGCTGTAAATTGAGTTACATTGTACTTTGACATCTGTTTTACTACATTATACTTTTTAAATATAAGTAAAACAATAACATTAACAATTAATTAAGGTTTTTAGTTGAGAGGAAAAAAGTTAATGGCACGAGCGGGATTCGATTTTTTTCATCTCAACTAAAAACCTTAATTAATTATAATGTATCAATTGGTCAAGCGGACCACTGTATTAGTGAAATTAACATTAAATATTATTCTGAAATTATGAGATGCGGTCTGGTGTGATGTAGGTTTCAGAAAAACATTCTCTTTATCGTCCCAACGTTTCTATCTTTAAAGAGATCATCTTCAGGACCTAGGATTTAGAAACATTGTTTAAATTTAACAAATACATGTAGGATCTTTATTGAGATAATCTCAATAAAGATCGAAACGTTGGCTCGACAAAGAAAAAGTTTTTCTAACATACCTACATCACACCAGACCGCCTCTCGCGATTTCTGAAAAATTATCGACTAACGGTCACTAATCACCATAAATTAACGCAATACACTAAAAAATGAGAAGAAAGTATAAAAATGTTAAGAGAAATAAGCTCAAATTTAGAAATTGTGTAATAACAGTGAGTGTAGAAATCCATTATACTTAGTGGTCTATTGACCAAATTAGTTCTTTCAATTACTTAACTATTTTATGTAAGGTTTCGGTTTAAATCCCCAAATTTGGTTCAAATCCCGCTCGTGACACTAGCGTTTTCATTTCAACCAAAACCTTACATAAGAAGATTAAGTAATAGTTTAGAAACATTACCAATTGAATGATAATTTCAAGAGGAAAACTAAAGAAAAGAACCACGATACTATAGCGGCTAGAAGGCGTTCTTTCAACTGCGAAGTGATATGGATTATATGTGCGCATTAACAGATAAAATGAGAATTAATTGAAATTTGAAATTGGGAACTAAAATACTACCAAAAAAATGGAAGGCTAAAAATAATTTAAATATACAATATGAGTAGTTGTACCAATGCGTATCTGTAATTACTGCCATCGTAATAGTATTGAATAATTTCTCTTGGGCTGTTTGTACCATTCAAAATCATTAATCATCATCACAAGAGTAGTAATCATTGAAATTAACTTAATGAACGAACAGAAGGACTGAGTAATTGAGTTATTTACCTACAATCAAACCTGTAGTGAAATGGATTTTAAGAAAAAAATTGCCTTTATGTTTTTGATAATTTTTTTGACAGAAATGTAAACTTGCCGTTTTGAAATATTATAATTCTGCAAAAGGGTTAAAAATTGAGCAAACCCCATAAATCTTCCTGGATAATTCATAAGGCCGTTAACGCGAAGAGATTTACAGAGTTGGAAAGAGATATAAAAACAAATAAAATGTGTAAGTTGAGTGTAGATAAAAAGAAGTTCACACTAAGTCTCGATATAAATCAAGTAATCAAGTCTGCTACTCGTAGTTCAAAGACTTACCGAACAAAATAGTCTGCAACCTTTTCGATTGTACTAAATCGTTTGATATGCCCAAACTTGACAGCTTAACACAAGGTAGTGAGGTAAATAGTTTAACTTTCGTTTTTTTAAATGCTTTGTGACATAAGAAGGTTTTGTTTAATGAGGAATTATTAATAGCCAAATTTTCACACGGTCGTTTGGACCAAACGAGACGTGGGACTTAATAGGGGCCAACAAGCCAGTAAGAGACGACTTAAGATTGTGTAAACTAACACTATCGTATTCTATTCGTCAAATTATAATACTTTAGATCTGTCAGGTGTTATGTCACCATCGCGAAAAACCGTGTAATATATACGAATTTCTGCAAGCCTTCTCACGCTCACGCAGGTCGTCGAATGCGCACAATACATTTATGTTCGTCTGTATTACATAGTTGAGAACCTGAGGTAGAAAAGATAGAAGATAAGTTTAGTATAATGGCTTAGTTATACATAAGAGCCAGTTAGTTAATGGGTAGATGTACCCAGTATAATGTTTGTCTCGTATCCAAAGATTTTAGTTGTGGCGTCCAATTATGAATATTGTACTAATTCAGAATTTATTTATTTTTAATTATTGTTTTTCCTTACCTTTCTATTTTATACAGTATGTTAAGATAGATAAATTGTTCTACTAAGATTGTTTTCCAAGAACATTTGAAATGAAATCGCTGATGTCATTATCCTTAATGATTATGATGATGAAAGAGTTGTTATGTTACGTAGCTGTTATTTTGACGATTCAGTTTAAAGGTGATAAAAGGTTTATTCACTTTAAAACATACATAAACAAGAAATATTTTGTTCTTCACGTCCGTTTTTAATCAAACCATAAAGTTTTTTAAACTTTATTTTTATATTCATTGATATTTATACAAAACTATACAAAATTTTCATTGAGCAAATAGTTTAGTTATATTCAAATTAGATAGATCAGTACAAATACAAATCAGATAGGTCTGTCAGAAAACGAAAAGTTTAGTAATATACAAATCCGACAAATCTGTCAGAAAAGCAAAAAGTTAGTTATAAACAAATCTGACAAATCTGTCAGAAAACCAAAAGTTTAGTTACATACAAATCTGACAGAACTGTCAGAAAACAAAAAGTTTAGTTACATACGAACCTGACAGATCTTTCGGAAAACCAACAGCCTAGTTATATACAAATCTGTAGGAAAAGCAATAGTTCAGTTGTATACAAATCAGATAGGTCTGTCAGAAAACGAAAAGTTTAGTAATATACAAATCCGACAAATCTGTCAGAAAACCAAAAGTTTAGTTACATACAAATCTGACAGAACTGTCAGAAAACAAAAAATATAGTTACATACAAATCTGTCAGAAAACCGAAAGTTTAGTTACATACGAACCTGACAGATCTTTCGGAAAACCAGCAGCTTAGTTATATACAAATCTGTAAGAAAACCAAAAGTACAGTTATATACAAATCAGATAGGTCTATCAGAAAACCAAAAATTAAGTACGTAAAAGTATTAAAATTCGTAAAATAAAATGTAAAGTCACTTAGTCTTACTCTTGCAAAAATGTTATGTGTTTATAAATTAACCATTGTGATGAACGGTCATGCGACGGTCTGTTATGTACTCACTTTTAATACATCATAGCAAAGCAACTTGTAAGATAATCTAAACAGTAGCAATTAGACATATCGTTAGCAGTTTTTAAACTTAAGCCCGCTCAAACTCAGCTTAAATACTTTAGATTTTAAAATTCCTTCATCTCATTTTACAAATCTATATCAAACTAAGGGTCTATGGGGTACTAAATATTCCACAGTTGGTCCTCTTACACTTCACATTCATACACTCTAAAAAGACATGAGACGAGACATCTATCAAAAACGATATACAATAAACAACCCTGTTTCTTTCTAACATGAGAACAAGGCGCCCAAATAACTCAATCCAAGCTCAAAAAGAATTCCCCAAGAAGGTTACACTCCGACTTGCTCTCTATACGGAGCCAAGGAATGGCACCATTCAATTATGTGAAATCGACCGACCTTCCTTTACATGACGGACACCTTCGCGGGCATTGGAGCAATCGTAAATATCTGTTTTTCCAACATTTTTGCCTTTTTTATTTCAGATAAGATTTTCTGTCCTGTACATATTTACTTGCGTAGTGCTTTTGTAAATGAGGCATTTGCTTTGTTGTTATTTTATGTGCCTATGAGTTTTTAATGTCAAATGTGTTTGTAAGTTTTCAAATATACACTCTTATGTTTTCGCCCTTTTGACGTTACTTATCCTTTATGATAATTATGAAATAATTGGTATCCATAAATGGTTGGTTGATACATGCTGACTATGGAAATCAATCTGATTTATGATATACGCTTTTTAATTACAAAAACTTATTCGTTAATTTTGTTGCATTAATACTTGTCCGTTTGTATTCTGTTGTAATTACTGGCTAATTAGTTTAGAATTTAACAAAAGGAATTGATTAAAAATGTAAAACCACATTCGAATTAATTAGTCTGAATGCCCGGATTATTGGACACTGACCGGCTTGGAATGCTGATGGCACTTTGATCAATTAAGAGAACTGACCCTAGCATAACGATTACCCAAAAAATTTAGATGGTGTGTCCCTCCAGCTGATGTGAAGAATCTCGTGACGACGTTTTTAGCATTTCGGCCTTTATCACTATAGAAAGGAATCCGAATTTGATTTTGAAAAATCCGTGAGAATGGCACCGGTTTTCTGTTTGCAGTCAGTGTCACGTGTGGTTTAAATCTAACCTCTACTTTTTAAAGATTCACTACTTGGGAGATAAATAAATTACCAGTTGGAAGTTTTAGAGGTTATGTTTCCTAAAACATGCTTACAAGAAGACCCTCCCGAATTTACAAATCAAAACGTATTTATTACTAAAGACAAAACGCATCTACAGCATCAAATTGGGGGCCGAGTGGTTAGCGTGAGAGACTCTCGGTCTAGTAGACCCCGCGGTCGCTGGTTCGATTCCCGCCGTCGCCTCTGGCCCTTTTTTCACGATACCCCTCCCCCCCCCCAAAAAAAAAACACGCAATAATAAATAATTATATAGAGTCTGGCTAGATATGCAATGTTCATGAGGCCATTAAATTAAAAAAAAAAAACATCAAATTGTAATCGGAGGTTATGGATGTGAGATAAACAATTTTAAGGAAACTTTTTTTGAGTAAGACTGCCTGATATAACCTTTTCTTGCCAATGGGTCCTAATAGTCATGAATACATGTTTTAGGTAACTATTAGAAATCGTGAGTTGCGGACCGACGTTTCGATCTGTATTGAGATCATCTTCAGGGCTTAAAGTGTTTGTCTTCTTTGTAATTGTGCCACTCTCAACACGACACTCAAGAATGGAAGTTTTGGACTGGATTCGCTGGAGGCAATTTCTTTCGCCGATATCTGGTGTTTCGCTTAAATATTTAAATTAATTAACAAAATAATCTAAATTTTATCCAAAAGGAACGTTTGGACAACAAAATATTTTGTCCTCTTTCAGGTTTAGATTTTATGCCAATACAAGTGAGAGAATTAAAAAAAAAAAATATATTAAAAAAAATAAAAAATGCTCAAACATTTTTTTATTTCCAGTTCTAATTTCACTATTTCAATCAGTCATTCTTTGTATATTTTAATGTTTATCCATTCCATGGCTAGGTGCCAAATACAATTTTGTCAAAGTGATCATGCGACTAAACAAAGTAAGATAAAATATTTGGTTTAGGATTGGATTATATTACAAAATCAAGTAACAAAGTTGAAATCCTGTTTTATCACTTCTGATTTTATAACTTAACTAAATAAATAGAATTTGCTCGAAATACACGCACAACGAAGGTAAAGAAACGTATTTTAAGGAGTTACTGAAGTTACCTAAAATGTGTGGTGATTAGTCACCGTTAATCGATAATTAATTAGAAATCGTGAGATGCGGTCTGGTGCGAAGTAGGTTACAGAAAAACATTTTCTTTATTGTCCCGACGTTTTTGTCATAAAAATTCATATTTATGGTCTTTAAATGGTTCTCGAAAAAAATGGGAAATTATTTTTAAAAAATTGTCTTTGTAACTTTTCACCTATCCAACCTTTTTAATAAAATCTTGCGTATTATTTTCATGTTCTAAATAATTAAACAATTAATTACGGTTTAATCACGATAATTCAAGCATTAGACCGAAGGTCGTGGTTTCGAATCCCGCTTGTGGCACTGATTTTTCCATCTCAACCGAAACCGTAATTAAACGTTAATTAATTGAAAAGGATGTATGTGGTCCAGCGGACCACGAATATGATAAATATGTAATAACATTGAAATGCAAAATAAAGGAAGAAAACATATTTAAATAAATGCGTGAATTATTGGTTTGATGGTTTAACGATTTTATTAATCCCACCCTATCACAAAAACGATTACTTTTATTAAAAGCCCTGCCAATCATATTTTTTAACTGCGCGAACGAAAAACCCTATAGAGGAATCTTTTCTGAAATACAACAACCCTGGAAAACATTAAATAACAACATTAATAGAGACAAGCATATATTTTGCAAAAAAAAAAAAAAAACAACAACAAAGTAAACAACAAAACCCCAGACGTGGATTTGGAGTGATAAAATATGGATAAATAGAGAAATGTATAAACTGTATCAAAAATACATAATAATGGAAAAATGTATATTTTATCACTATGTTCAAAAATTAAATTAAAAATGTAATGACAAATAAATAAAAATAACAAAATAAAAATATCTTTTGTACAGACGTTAATTTGCTGTAAGAAGTGAGGTATCGGAATGCAACACAAAAATCTAAGCCAATAACACATTAAGGGCTTTAGGCGTTGACACGGAGCTCATCACTCTAAGGTAAAGGTCCCGGGATCGAATCTAGCGACCCCTCGATGAAAAAAAACTCTTGCTAATATTTATTACTTTTTTTGGTAATAGCCATGTTGTTGAAAATATCACCTCGAATCGTTTCAAATAAGTTTTTATTGTATGTGATTCTGTTCAAATTCTGCGTAGTGGTGTATAATTGCCTCCTTTTTCATTTTTTATTCCTTTTATACTGCTTTTCCTTTTTAAGAAGTAATGAGAGTTAATATGTAAAGTCGGAAAACATTAGTATAAAGTATGTTATTATGTGCTAATGATAATATGGATGAGGTCACTAAGCCAACTCAACAACAAACAAGCCGGTTATGCACTTAAAAAAATAACAATCCTCCTATTGTAATATACCAATGAAAAACCACACTATCTAAAAGAAACTTGAGTGTTCCCTGGAAACAAGAATTTGATGACAAATCCGAAGACAACAAGCTAACATTTTTGAGCAAAATTCAATAAAGATTATGACACAATTTGTAATATTAATAAAGTAGCTGGCGCTCAGCTGAAATAATATATAATATACTACATTCTCCATGTAGAATTAAATTATGCTTTGGTGTTGAGAAACTTCTAAAAAATCCGCCACCAAAGTCATAACAAAGAAAATGAATCAAGATCTAACCAAAAAAGCGGTAGCCGAGTGGTTAACGTGAGAGACTCCTGGCTAGTAGACCCCGCGGTCGCGGGTTCGATTCCGCCGTTGCCTCTGGCCCTTTTTTCACGATACCCTTCCCCCCAAAAAACGAATAACGCAATAAATATATACAGTAGTCTGGCTAAATATGCATAGTTCATGAGGCCATAAAAAAAACAAAAAAAACATCAAATTGTAATCGGAGGTTATGGATGTGAGATAAACGATTTAAAGGAAACTTTTTTTGAATAAGACTGGCTGATATAACAACCTGCTTCTTGGCAAAAAAATAAAAAAATAAAAAATAAAAGCTTTACGATTTTATGAAAGTTCATCAAAAAGAACAATGGAAGCAGCAATCATTGTTGCGTTCGGAATATTTTTGTAACATCAAAGGCATTATTACCAGTAATAAAGTTTTTCAATTTTTTGCCTAGGGGATGTTACAAAAATATCTCAGAATTGACGCACATAAGTGCCAATAATAAAACAATACAACTCACCAAACTCAACACCGCAAACCTCAGTGCCTGGAATGTGCCCATTTACCCAGCGAATGTATTTATGAATGTCAAAACACCCCTTGTGTCAACTGTGGTAGAGGTCAAAACAGCAAACCCACCAAGTTGTACGCGTCTTATAGAAGCACGTGAAATCTAACCGCTAACGGTCAAAAACATTATTCGTGTAACACTGGCTTCCGGCTTCGTACATGTAATTTTCAAACTTACCTAAAGCAAGTGGCTATGGCTAAACTTAGTATTACATACAACAGTTATTATAAATTTTATGTTTAGAGTTTATATTACGGAGACCACAAAACCACATAATAATAGAATGATTGAAATCAATTTATTATCATTAAAACATTTTGAATATTAAAGAGATAACTTTTTAAATCGATGAAAAATAATAAGGGTAGAAATGTTTTTTCATTGATAATTCAAAGGTCTTTAATAAAAAAAATATAAGCGTTAAAAATTAAAACATGAATGTACTTAAAACTTATTGAGTTCTCCCAGGAGCACTCTGCAATCAATATATTTGTTTAATTGTACATTTAAAATGTTTTTTCAAAGTTTTAGTTATCTGTTCGTATTATGAGTACGCATTACTAAGAACACAATTATTTGAAGGTTTAGATAAAAGAAGAGCTTTTTTCATTAGAAGAATCATCTCAGTAATTGCATGCTATAACAGAACCAATGAAAATGTAGTTTTTACAGAAAAAAGTAGAACGTACCAGGGTAATAACAGGCTAGAATTCACAAATTTTATGATTCTTGCAGAAGATTCCTGAAGTTAATGGTTCAATTAATTCTGTTTTCTTCAACCCAAGGCTAAAATTATCAAACTTAGTATAAACTGTAATATAATCTCTTTAATCTTTACATATATAATTGTGTTTTAACTAGCTTTTTACTATTGAATACTATGGGTGCGTCGATGGCCGCAATGGTTAAGGCGTTGACAAGGAGCTCATTACTGTAAGTACATGACCAGCGGCCCAATTCGCAGCCGACATACATATAAACAGATTTTTTTTTCTCAAAAACAACAGAATATAATTCAAATAATCTCGCTCTCGTCAGAAAATAAATATATAATAATGATGTTTTTAGCCGCTATATTACAATACACTGTGAGGCCCTGGGGTCGAACCCAACAGCATTCGAACTCGATATACTTCCAAATGGGCTTTTTTTAAGAAACACCGGAGGTTTCATATAACTTCTTGGTTGAAATACACATAAAAAATAATTAGAAAAATAGATTATTCATAAATGTGTAATACGTATGTTGAACGTGGGGAAAACTAATTAAATATAATTATTATATGCACACAAATCACTTTACATTATCACAAACAGGTATATTACATGGACTAAGCATTTCCCATATTATGTTATACAATGTCTACCCTGTCAGCGTTGAAAATTAACACGTCTGAGTAGAGGGCGTTTTGAATGTGGGATGAGGCTGGGGCCATCTGTTACACTCCAGTCTCTTCTAGGCTAGGATTAAAGGATGGATGGACTAACCGAGGATTCAATTATCCAAAGGTATTAATATCTGAGGTAGCTTCGGGGATTCCACTAGCCGAAGATAACAAATTTAATTAGACCTCCCTAATATCTTTGGGCTATTAAGCCAAAATACAGAAATTTGATATGGCGATAAATTTCATTAAACGCTAATTAAGTCAGGTTTCGGTGAAATAGAACTTAGTAACTTTTATATATACATATATATAAAGTTATACTTTACATATACATATATTCGCTACTTTTTGCTGCACACCACTAATGTAAAGACGTTTCCTTTCGGCTAATCCCTAATATTTGTGAATTCAAAATCTCAAAAATGTATGAAGCCCCTCTCTGTCTCTCTGTCTCTCTCTCTCTCTCTCTCTCTCTCTCTCTCTCTCGTTCTCCCTTACTCTTTCCATTTTCTGGCCAATTTCACTCTCCCTTTTACATTAATTTCTTGCTTGTTTTGCTTACATGTTTCCAACATTTAGTTATGCGTTTATCTGTTTAATTAAAGTTGTAACTCTCCCTCCTCTCTCACTCACTCCCTCTAGTTCTCGTACTCGCTTACTCCCTCTACCTTCGTGCCAATTTCACTCTTTCTTTTTAGATTAATTTCTTTCTTGTTTTGCTTGCATGGTTTCAATATTCAACTATGCATTGATCTGTTTGATCAAAATTCTCTCTCCTTCCCGTGCTCGTTCCCCCTTACTTTTTCCACTTTCTGGCCAATTTCACTCTCCCTTTTACATTAATTCCTTTCTTATTTTGCTTACATGATTTCAACAGTTGCATCGATCTGTTTGATAAATTCTCTCTCTCTCTCTCTCTCTCTCTATCTATCTATCTATCTATCTATCTATCTATCTATCTATCTATCTATCTATCTATCTAGATCTTCTATCTGTCTCTCTCTATCTATTTATTTCAAGTAGTATAAGAATAGCGAAATTAGACCAATAAGTAGACTACAAATAAACGTCATTCACTCATTCATTAAAACATTTTTATGTAATAACAGCCTATATATATATTTAATTCGAGACCAAATGTTTTATGCATATAAATTAATTTGATCTGAGCCGATACGCATCAATCATCCGAACACGCGTTTTGTTGTGTGTGAATGTCACACGTTCCTTCTTAGGATGCTGGCAACAAAAGGCAGACGTGTTCCTCCAAATGAGAAACCCAAATAAATGGAACGGACAATAGAGATACGCTGAGGTATGCTCCGAATTGAGCACGTATCAGTCAGAATGGGGCGTTATTAATAACAATCTGATGGCGGGAGACGCTCCATCCTCCAGACAGATATCTATTGGTTTATCTCTCAGGTTCACAAGTAAAAGATCACGTAACGCTCTCGAACGTTAAAAGTTACTCGCTGTTCGCCACGGTTGTTGCCGGCTTCATTCGAAACTCGTCGGGGAAACATGTTGACGTCTGGTAAGTGAAAAACAAAACAATCAGTTGACAAACTTCGCCGAAATTGGCCACTGAGAAAAGATGGTAAAAGTTGACAAATCTATGAAATATCAGTCTAGACTTATAGTGGGCTGAAGTTCATAAAATGTTATAATTAATATAAACGACGAGTTTCCTTTTATTTTTCAAATCGAGAAATTTACAGGCAATTTAAATTCTATTTTAGTGTTATAAAGTTGGAAGAGGTACGATCTAGGTAAACATATTGTAATAAAATATTAAAAACATCAATATAAGTGTATATTGCAAAACACAGCAAATGTAAAAAATGTATGTGTGGTGATTAGTCGATTATTATTGATTATTTAGTCGATGTTTATTCGGAAATCATGAGATGAGGTCCAGTGTGGTGAAGGTTAAAAAAAAACGTTTTATTTATTGTGTCAACGTTTCGATCTTAATTGAGATCATCACTCGGGATTTACAAACATGTGTGAATAGAAATACTTTGACTGAATATAAAAAATATTTTTTTGCATTGTATAAATTCACTTTTTTCCACATCCTACATGTATTTGTTAAATTTAAGCAATGTTTGTAAGACCCAGGCCCTGACGATGATCTCAATAAAGATCGAAACGTCGGCACGATAAAGAAAATGTTTTTCTGAAACCTACATCACACCAGACCGCATCTCACGATTTCCGAGTAATCAATATCCATGTAATTATTATTAAAACACCATTAATCCTTAGATGTGTTATTAATTTTTTTGATTCCTAAGAACTCAGAAACTGCACCATCGTTTTGACTATCACACAATTTGAGTGAAACATTTAGTAGTAAATTTTATTGTTTCTAGTATATTTATAGTATTTTATAATGTTATAGTATTTACTAGTTTGATAGTTTATAGCTTTGTAGTTTATATTAACATTTTTTAAGTGATTAACTACACAATTTTGTTTTTGGCTCAGCAGTGAGTTTACAAGAAAGCAATTATTACTTTATGGGAAACCACTAATTTTTTAAGCAAATTGGCAGTTTATCACCAAAAACCGCAATAATTATGTAAGAGTTCATAAATTATGGTCAGTAAGTTGACCATATTCAGGGAAAAAAATTTTTCTCGAAAGACTATTTTACGCTTGTTATGTGTTTGAACTCTTGGACTTAGAAATTACCCAGATTATCGTGACAACTATGTTAGTTACACATTACCGAGTTATTAATTAACCTTAATTCGAGAAAATTCTGATGAATAATTATTATTGTGCATAAATTGTTAGTGCTAGCAATGTTCTCGAAGTGAGTTACGATCGGACGTTTGCTCGTTCGTCAGGTCAGACATTTTCAATGGTAGCATCATCTATACTAATTAGTCATTGACAATTAGTTCGGGATAAATTTAATTGATTAATTTTTTTATGAGTTTCATTCATCGAGTGCGTAAGCGTTTCATATTGAGGCCCATGAAAGGCACATTTACACGACACAAAGGCACATAAAATTCCCTATCGATTGAAAGCTTATTAATTTAATTAAGTTGAATCTTTGATGAATTATTTAGTTTAAAACAAAACGAGATTTATTTGGCAGACGGTGGTGAAACTGTACTTTTGTCGTTATCCTGCATTCGTGTGTCTGTGTGATTTTTGCGTCAAATCCCTTTTATAATGACGCACGGGGTGGAGTCCGTGAGTCGGTGTACATAGTGTAGCTTTGATGACTTCAGTCTGGATTGTTTGATTGTTCGAATAAATAATGTATAAGGCTGTTGAACGGTCTCGTCTTTGTAATCATAGATCCTTTTTCTGATTAATTAGTACAATGATTTGAATCTGTTAAGGGCAATGACCAAAAACCAAAATATGCCACTCTCTTTAGTGAAAATCATCCCGAACCCTCGAACCCTCAAGAGTTGACAAACCTGAAGCTGCTAGTGAAAAAAAATTAAAACTTGAAAATATTCAAATAGAACGTATTTAATATATAAAAAAAAAACACATTAACCCAGAAATTAACAACCGTTCGCGTACCTTGTTGACACCATTCAAAATACTACTCAAAATGTGGCTAGGCGAAAATCATACTGACACCTCGAAATGCTTATAACTTATCCGGCCTAGAATCATGAGGAATGACCGAATTACAATATCAATAGGATCGATCAGCTAGGTCGGGGTTTTGGCAGTCCGTAGTCAAACTTCGGTCTTATCCACCCCGCAGGCGATCCTAGTGGAGAATCTGTCAACAGTTCAACACCTATATCAATTTAGGCCCCAAGGTATGCACTTTGGTAAGATCCCTTAGAAATGGGTGTTCAAAAAAAAAAAAAAAAATGGAATACATTAAAAATTATAATGGTGGTCCACCATCCGTCCACCAAAAATTATAATAAATTATTAACAGTATAATATTGATTAATTGAATAATAAAAAAAAAGTTATAATAAATTAAATTAGAACAAATGAAATTAAAGTAAATAATAGGGAAATTTAATCAAAAATTAAAACAGAAACAATCAAGATTGAGCATGACGGGACAAAGATACTCCAAAGCTAGATAACTCACACTCTCTCTCCTGCGTCCGGGAAGAAAGGTTGTTATTTCAAAAGGTATTTATTTATAACTGTTTGTCTTTCATTTTTCATTTTCCATTTATGATTGGTTATTAGTTAAAAAAATTATTTTCTTATTTAAATTATTTTTATATAAGTGAATTTTATTTTATGTCCAAATCATTTCGTTTACTGATCAAAAAATTTCATTTTAAAATATACTAACCACTAACTATGAAATTGTTGCTTAAAAACCTCTGGGGCAAGTAATATTTTATTTGTAGGGCCACAGCACAAATAGAAGCGCCTAATTTTCAACAGAGAGGTGACACATTGATGGAGAACATAATCGCACCACCCTTAATTTTTAACGTATTTACGTTTACTCATATTTTTCATACAAACACTAGATTTATTATATTTATAAAGAAAATGTTTATTACGGATTTCTAAACAAAAAAATTATAAGAAATTTAAAAACAAATAAAAATGAATTATTGAGATATCGTGAGATGCGGTCTGGTGTGATGTCGGTTTCAGAAAAACTTTTTCTTTATCGTGCGGACGTTTCGATCTTTATTGAAATCATCTTCAGGGCCTTGTGTTGTCTGCATTTCAGCTAAAAAGTTCTCTGATTGATAGCCGATGCGACTTTCTTCTCATTGTTGTCGATGTCCTTCAGAATACATTTCGCTGCGTGTCTGTATGTAGTTTAAATTTGCTCATAGAATCCCATATTCTTCGTTCTTCTCTTGTAGAAATGTGCAGAGATTAGTGACCGTTAATCGATAATTATTGAGATATCGTGAGATGCACTCTGGTGTGATGTAGATTTCAGCAAAACCCATCATTCAGAGAACGTTTTTGCTGAAATGCAGACAACACCGCCGCTGCCCTAACCACTTGAGCTATGGTGATTTCCATCCTCTCTTTATATACAACTATGGAATCACACCCTTTGATTATGTGGGGCCAACCAACGTCTCTGTCTATCCAGCCAACCGACGATTTACTTTTCTAACATGTTTAATTGTCTTTCTAGAGACAGGGTACTGGATCAAGTATGTTAAGTCCAGAAATTGGGACCTACCTTAGCCTCACCGTTTTGTCAAGGAGCTGCCATTCAGAATATCTCTCCAAGTTGATCAGGGCGAGAAAGTCAAGAGAAAGAAAGATAGATTATTAAATCGCATTTATGTTGTTTTATATCATTTCACTTTTATCATGCTGTAGTGAAATAATAAAACGCGTAAAAATTACAGTTTATGTAATCTATAGGGACAGGATTAGTCGTTTTATTCAATTCCTTAACACATAGCACTCCAAGGTAAACGATCTCAGGCGGAAGTTATGCGGTAAACAATCCAGGTTAAAAGGCCCATAAGAGAAGCAATAACAAACACGGTTCATTAATTCTGTTTGAAATGTCCCATAAAGTTAACCTTTTACTTTCATCGGTGTGATAAAACGAACTGCACCCAGTGCCATTGCCAATTAGGCTCTGGGGACATTAAATAATATTGGCTTTCTGCAGGCCCAAATCATATAATACCGGATTTAGACGCCAAGGCCGGCGTTGGAAGTATTGTAAATCTCTTCGGTTTTAATGAGAACGTTTCGAATCTGCATAGATAAGTCTGTTGTTATAGAGATAGTCGTTCTGTTGATGCCGCATTGACCCGACGGTGATAAATGTTCTGGGAGGGGTGTTCATGTTACTGCCGGGATTCTCATCAGCGAACAGGCCTGCCCGGCTTTTTCCCAGATAGGGGCACGCACGAAATGCGCTGTTGGTAATTTATAAATATCGTTTTCACCCTATCGGAATATGTCACTTCCAGGTAAATTTCAAATTCGTCTAGATTGAGTTCCTCCTCGTTCATCGAGAAAACACCTGTTTTGGAGTGTTAATGGAACAATTTTTTTAATATTTTATAGAGGAAAATATTGTTAAACAATTCTTTTTTTACAGTCTTTCCAAATAAATTATTTGCCCTGATCGTTCGATATCACCCAATATCCATACCTAATCGAAATGATCAACACGATCACTTTACTGGTTGATATACTTCTCATAATGCAACCGTGGAGACTTCACAAAAATATTCTTAATTTTTGGTCAAATAGCAGGCGTCTAAATTCCAGATTGGTCGATGATAACACGCGGAATATGGATACATTTTCTGACGCACCGGCTATTGCTGATCCGTTTGCCTTGCATTTTCGGTAAAATTTTTTAGATTTCACTAACGACGTTGACCCACCTACCTAACCGACAAAAAATTCGTTGAAATCACTAAAGAAATTATTTAAAAAAACTACCTAGTTCAAGTCATTAGATTCCAGCTTACTTGATTTCCATGCGATACTTGTTCCGGATAGCATGTATTGACACAGTATTTTCAGATGACATAAAGACTGCTATGCATACTAAAATTACTACATGTCAGCATAGAAATATGTAAGCTCATTAAATTCTCTCGGTCCAGATCTGACGAATGCCCAGTTATCAGCTGAATGGATTCCTCATTGTTGATTCCACAGTTGATCTCGGAGTCACGTTCAATTCAAACTGCGATTTCCATGACCACATTAATCAAGCACGCATGGAGACTTTAAAAAATGTTATGAAGAACATGAAGGCAATAAACATTTTACCAATATCTTGTTGGATCGCATCTGGAATGTGGTTCATTACGTATTGTGCCCGAATTTCTTTGAATATGGTATCAATTTTCATAATAAGGAGGGAAAAATCATGGGGTGGGGTTGAGATAGGAAGTTGATGTCCGAGTGGATCGAAGTGATGATGGCTCAGGTGGTAGAGCAGCGGCGCATTTAGCCGAAGATCGTGGGTTCGAATCCCTCTCGGGACACTGACTTTTTTATCTCAACGAAAACCTTAATTAATTGTAAGAGTTTTAAAGTATGGTGGGAACAATAATTTCCCCTTGTGAGACGCTGGCCGAAAGTAGTCATCAGGAAAATAGGATTCAAGGATAGGATAGGTAGAAAGCGCTCAGTTTTTTCGATAATTCCATATCATAGACCATGTACAAGCAATGCTATTTTTTTATATAGAGCAGAGGGAATAGTGTCAGAAACTCTGAAATCTTACTTGATCGTGGAGTGATGGATGCGAAATCTGAATTGTAAGCAATTATTTTATGTGAATCGAGGAACTTTTAGAAAGAAGGAATTTGGTCAATCAGACCACTAAACATAATAAATGCACAATAATTTATCAAGCCGAAGATCGTGGGTTCGAATCCCGCTCGTGCCATTGACTTTTTTTATCTCAACTAAAAACCTGAATTAATTGTTATACAGTGATATAACTTAAAACTAGAAGGCAGATGGAACATAACATTTTTATTATTTGCGAGATAATTAAAAAAATGCTTTATGAATCGGCAGTTGTTTCTTTGTCGTATTTAAGAAAAACACAATTCAACATTTTCAATTTATTTTAATAACAACTCTTGCTACATTACGCAGCAAACACGAGCTACTTTCACTAACATCAGCTCAAGTAAGACCGGACGTATCGAAAGTTAGCAAAAAACGTAATGTTTGGACTAAACTTTCAACACAAAATTGAAAACTATCAATAATTATGTCGACAGCAATGCAACCCTTTCAAATCTTTAGGGGCTTCATAGATTTGGGAATTTTTAAATAGTATTGCAGAATATTTTTCAAATATCGTCAACACTCGCCAAAACGTTTCATCTTTGATTGTCTAGAGCAATGAAATAAAAATTGAGGAAGCTGTTTCAACACTTCAGTAATTAAACATAGGTGTATATTATATATTAAACTGCTAGATAAATAAAAATCACTATATTTATGACAATTATATTTTATCACAGTAGTTTTTATCGCCTCTTTTAATGTAATACAATCTGAAAGAACGTGTGCAGAAAATATAAAGAGAACCAGAAAAGAATAAACAATCGTGAAAGTTAATAGCCCCATATTAAGGAAACTTTTCAAATAAATTGGCTCTTCATATTTAATATCAATCCATAACCTTTTTATCCAACTTGTTACAATGTTTTATCAAAGTATGTAGAACGTTCGGTAAAAAAAACATATCGACAGTTCCACAATACAGAGTGCAAGAAGCGTGGTAAGCAAATATTTATTGGGGGTTCCGGGTGTGGTATATAAGTAAAAATAATAAATGTCACATTGGCTTTTATCCAGGAAAAATTTGTTTTCCGAGTTGTTTGACGAAAAACAAAACACCCTGTTTTGTTTGAATTTTATACAGAGAGTAAATAAATTCGAAATTGTATTTTCAGTTTTTAATGTAGATTCAAATTTGTCCCACGAATTAAATAATTTCTGTACAAAGACGGATTCGTCGTTGAAATGACGCAGATATTCATATTATTGCTGTTGTCTAGCACTGCTTATTCAAAGTTTCTAAATTTGTATTAAACTATGCATTTTGCAGCAGCTGACAAACATATAGAATTAATTATTCAGATATCGAGAGGTACGGTCGGGTGTGATGTAGGATCTCAATAAAAGATCGAAACGTTGGCACGATAAAGAAAATGTTTTTCTCATACCTACATCACACCAGACCGCATCTCACGATATCTGAATAATTATCCATTAACGGTCACCAATCTCTACACATTTGTACAGAATTAATTTTTTAGAAAATAGATCCAAAATACTTTAATATTAAAAAAAAAAGATGGTTCCTATTCACATTAGGAATCAATAGAAATTATGAATGATGGAGTGAGCGTGGAATTCAATCTTTTTTTTCCTTAATGTGAGTAGGAACCATCTTTTTTAAAAAAGGGTTGAACACCACTCACTCCATCATTAATAATATCTACCAAAAAAATTTTTTCTCCTCCATTTACCCGATTCTGGCGGATGTACCACAGGGGAGCGTTCTCGCTCCTCTCCTTTATACAATCTACCCGGCTGATCAACACACTCAACTTAACACTTTCATTGTTACCTTTCTCTTCTTTCCTTTCCCTTTGTTCGCTTCTCGGCCTTTTGGCTAAGATCAAAGTGTAATAAAAGAGTAAAGTGTTACCTTTCCCTATGACACACCAATTCTCACCGCCGATAAAGACCCCGTTACAACCTCGCGTAATTTGCAAAATCCCTTACACATTCTCGAACCCTCGGTGGAGGTTTCTCAAGGTTAACGAAACTTAATAATTTAAAATTTTTACCATCCCCATCGCGGATGACGTACGATACCTTGGACTGAAACTCAACAAACGTCTTACATGGAATCCCCATCCGAAACTGAAACGCAAAACTTTAAAATGCAACCTTTAAGATGCTAAAAAGACTAATTTGATAAACATTCCAAAATTACAGTAAAATATATATATATACACTGCACTGCCCTGCAAGTCCCACTAAGTACTGTACGGAACCACTAAACTTTCCAATCTTAACAGATTTCAAACGCTTTAAAATTGATCGAAAAATATTTAATGCTTCATTTTATGTCTCTAACCATTCGTAGTCGACCTTGCCCAATTTCGTTACAAAAATTTTCCTTATAAATTACACGATCACTCAAACCCGTTAATCAGCGAATTGTCATTCTCAACGTTACTCGCCTATCCTCTTCGGAAACTGAATCGACGTTGGCCAAGCAACAACTTACTTGTCTAACATTAGCCAAGGATTGGTCTTGAAATAAAGGCCAGCCTGATGGTAAACTGACGGCTCCCATCACTGGTTGGACGTTGTTCATGCCTTACATGCTCGTTGTGGGTCCGTACACAGCCTTGTTCACACAATATAATAACCGTTTCAATATTTTTGCTGGTTGCTTATTCTATGTGCAGTTGTACATAAATAAAAGTTGTTTTTTTTTAATAGAGAAAAATCACAAACAGGCAAGAAAAATTCCGCCGTTTTCGTGAAATACTCCTGAAAGCTCATTTATCATGAAATTCGTCGATTTGATTGATATAATTTACCATTGATTAAATGGACTAGAATAAATCACGCTTTTTCCGAGAAATAGAAATCTGCGGTTCGTACCACATTTAAAGGCTTTTAATTACGATTATCACATTCTCCATTAACGGGGTAACAACGGTTTTTAAGAGGACTTTTTCACGTTTTAATTTTTAACTCCTCTTCTAGTCAATTGATTTTAATTTATTATTTAATTGATTTATTCAAAGTATTTATCTACTTTCTACAAATTTTTCCCAACGCGTGACCACATTTTTATGCCGGTACTGAAGAATTCTGAGCCTTGAAATGAAAAAAAATCTGTAAACGCTTTGCGTTTGTAAGGTGTCTAAATTTCTAACCAGGTGAAAATCTGTCCGAGACAAATCTGGAGAATAAGGTAGATGCTGAACGTGGAGGAGTATAGGACCTCTCTGGTTTACCAATGCAGGTTGTTTATTGAGTAATTTTTTTATTCATTTCGGCAATTTCCTTACAGTACAATGTAGACGTAATGGTATCATTTCTAGACAAAAAGGAGGAGTGCATAATTCTAGCCATGTCCACTGTACGGTCACCATTATTTTGGGGGATACCAACCATTTGGTTTGGCATGTGTCCTGGTCTGCGTCGATGGTTAACCATTGCTCTGACCGACGCTGATTGTTATATGAAATCCATTTTTCATTAAAAATGATTATTCACTGAAGAAAATGGTCGGTTTTTGTTTGGAGAGCAACGAAGGCGCATTAACTGCTGACGCTCAGTGAGCACGTGAGGGACCCATAGATCCAGCTTTTTGACTTTTCCTGTTCCTTAATTGTCTTGACACGGTAGCTGTACTTGCATTGAGTTGTGCTGCGAGTCGTCTGACCGTTTGATAGTTATTGGTTTAGCTTAATGACATCGATATCAATTAAAGTTCGAGGACTTCCGCATGGCACCTTTTTCAATTCGGTATTCCCTTCCAAAAACTTAACAAGAATCAACCAATCGTTAGTTCGTTTACACTCCCTTCCACAAACGCCTTGCAGATGTTTCTTGCAGCGTCACCTGCTGAACGACGGAGATTAAACTCATAAAGGAATATTACACGAAAAACGCGTGCTTCCATATTTATATTTTTGAAGATATACTAAAAAATGTGTAATGGCTTGGGGGAGTTCATCTTTATAAACAAAATTGGAATATAATAAGCGCTTAATTATTATATGTAAACATAGGAAGTAAACAACATAAAACCGCTACATCCTCGCCGAAACTCTGAAATTCTAAATTCGGACATTTCTTTCATGAGAAACAACCCAATATTTTCTTAAAATATGTTTGATGCTTTAAAAACATTTATCAAACCGGAGGCTACATTTAGATACAAAAACATTTCACATTTTGCATAAAAGCGTCATATTACATATTTAGTTATAATGCGCCGCGCGCGCACACACACAAATATATATACTTAATGGCAAAAATTGTCAAAAAATGTGGAATTGGATTTAAATATATATATATACCTTTACTCAGGAGCGGGGGGGATAAGATAGGTTTGTTTAAAAAATTATAATCGTAGGTACAAACTCGTAGTATACTTGGTAAAATAAACGAAAATTAGATTCGTTCTAATCAAGCACATTGCTAGGGTTTGTGGGCATTCTACTTTATTGTTTGTATACTGATTTTATATACAATAGCAAAAATTTTCAGAAAAATGTGGAATTGGATTTAAAAATAGAGAGAATAAAAAGTATTATATAGTCATCATATAATAAGGCTCAAGTTCAGCGATAAATATTTTTTATTTATAGTAGTATTGTGCTTGATAAGAGCGAATCTATTTTTCGTTCATTTTACTAAGTATACTACGAGTTTGTACCTACGATTATAATTACTTTTTTTTAAAAACAAAACTATCTTCTCGCTCCGCTCCTGGGTGTCTGGGTTTTTAAAAAGTTGGTAAAAATACGATTGTTGGCTATTATTGATTTGTAAATTGAAAATAAAACTCGTTCAGATAAGATGAAGAATTTTGGAGAAAAGCGTATCGAAGAGTGAAAAAATGTAACTTTTCAGAAGAAGATGCTGATCTTGCTCGAAATTGTATGTTGCCTCCCATTTTATACCATAAAAACGTTACACACCGTATCGGTTATACAACTTTTCTTCTTGCATTTGCATGGACATGATTTTTCAATTAAGAATATTCGTTGTTTGACACATAATATACAAAAAAGGCTGATTTCTTCCAACAGCATGTGGAATCCCGAGTTATATGTTTATCAAAATACATAAGAAAAAAATATTTGAACCACTTTTAACGCTAAGAATCTCGTGCTTTGATTGGCACTTTTGGCAGTAGCAAGCATTTTTCCCCTGAAAAACTGTCACTACTCTTGTGAACCAAATCGAGCCTTATTTGTCAGTGGTAAAAGTTCCAGTTCTCGGCCTGGTCTTGATGAAAAAAATTTCACGACCTGAGAATGGGTCATGGCAGTAGCAATTGAAACGATTTTTTTTTCATCAAGACTATACTGAGATACAAATTATTCGTGAGTAAAAAAGTGATAGATACATTTCAAACAGTAAATTCACAAATTTGGTAGTCCGCTTAGTCATAGTCTTTCAATTAATTAAGGTTTTTAGTTGAGAAAAAAGGCTGTGTCACGAGCGGGATTGGAACCCACGCTCTTCGGCTAATTACGCCGCTTGATCTATCGAGAGCACGATCCACTCTCGACACTAATTTCACATCTCATACCCAAAATTCAAAATAAGTTAAAATGAAGTATATATCACTAACGTTTTCCGTGGCCATTTCGTTTGTCGCCGAGAATCAAATAGATTACACGACATTTGAAAAATGGCAAAAAGGAGGGAAAATTCAAAAGGTGGGGTTGAGACGGGAAGGTAGTGTCCGAGTGGATCGAAGTGATGATAGCTCAAGCGGTAGAGCATTGGCGTATCTAGCCGAAGATCGTGGGTTCGAATCCCGCTCGTGCCATTGACTCTGTTATCTCACCTAAAAACCTTAATTAATTGTAACTTCACACAGTGTTAAAAGTCGTAATAGAATATGCTGCTACGACATCTAGCAACACCATTATCTTCAACAATGTTTCAAACAACGTCACTATTTGAATGCTTTACAAGAAAAACACTTTGCCAACTTATCAAAAGTTACTGTCAAATAAACCTATTTTAAAAATATAATTCATAAAAAATAATGTTAGAATAATAAAAAGATCATACTCAGCCAATTTTTTTATTAAATTTATTCTCGTTTGAAGTGGAAAAGGAGTGAACATCGTAAAACCTTTAAAGCGGAGTGTTTACGGGTTCACATAAATAAATATATTCCTATAAGATGGATCCAAGCTATTACATTAGCCATTTTTTTATGTGATCACATATGCTATAATTTTCCACCCGGTTTAATAAGTTCGATGTACTTGTCACTTAAACGTCAAGGACTTTATTTATGTTAAGAAAAACATTTCTTCTGTAAGTATGCACTGATTAGTAAAAAAGTTCTTTTAATAACAATTTGTAAACAGTATATGTATATAAATGCTGCTCTTGATCTGCAACATTTTAAAATGGCAGGCTAATGAAATATTAGTGAATGTTTTTATTTTAAAAAATTGCAAGTATTTTGTTGAGAGATTTCCATGTCCTACTTTTTAAGGTCGCAGCTACATGAACAAACAAACGTGTAAATTACTTACCAAGTACGTACATTTCTAAGGTAACGAATGGGCATTCGGGACCCGATCTGATACCTAGTTCATTTTGTTTGTTATGTCCAGATCAGATATCCTACTATAGGGTAAGAAGGCCGTTTTAGAAAGGCGCTGTTTTAATAAACTGCACCACGTTGACATAAGCATGCGGGCTCAAGAAGAACAAACAGGCCATACAAATACGTTGTTTCACGATTAATTTCTAAGCAAGAATCCGGAGTTTCTCGAAAGGGAAGGAAATAACAAGCTTTATTTTGCCCTTATTTTCTCCTAAGCCGGTGCTAAAGGTAAAAGTGAGTTCCTGTCAAATATCAGTCAGGGTTGCTTTTGATTATCTGTGTTTTTCCTGTAGTGGACAAGCCCTTCTGTTGTTTTTTTTTCGACATCGCCAATAATAAAAATTTGATAAATTAATAAATTTCACAAGTTTAACATGACAATTTCAAAATAAGTTATTTAAAACAAACATACCCAATTACTACGTACATAAAAGTAATCTAAATATTAAATTACATCTTTTCAACCAAAAAATAAATGAAAAATACGAGTGGATTGATTTAAATTACAGTAACATTTGTATCTTTGTTTTATTGTTGTATTTTATCGTGTGTTATTTTATTGAGGGGTCGCATTTTGCTTGTGTTTAACTTATTATCATGTAGATTTAAAAAAAAAATTATTTATTTATTTTCCGTGAATAAATCTACAGTTGCCCATCAGTGCACTTCTTAGGTATCGTGCTAAGAGATTAAAAGTTTTTTGCTTGGGGCTTCTGACATCTAGGTCATTTCAGCCTCCAACTAAGTATATGTTCTATTTACCCTTTCAAACACTAGAGTCATACAAATAAATACATTCTTATACATAAATACATCCGTACAGCACACTCATTCCGTTTGGTCGGTGGAGGAATATCAATTACTCCACCGACCTATACCCAAACCAATCTAGATTGGCGTTGATGGAGTACATTTATAAATATTCCGCCATCGACTCCGAGCACACACTTCACTCGCCATTCACGCTAATAAATACACGCACTCAGACAAAACATATAAGACTGTATACAATAAAGAAATCGTTAAATTCACACAAAAACTACACACAAAAAATTAAAAGGTGTTGAATGATCAAAATGATCTATTACAACAAGTTTGTCGAAATCTCGTAAAATGACAAGTTGCAGTTTATAAACCTACAATAGCGAAATTTAATGAAAGTGGCTACTCCTTAAGTTGGATCTATCGGATTTTTCAATTCACGTTTAATTACTCCTAAATACACCGATGGGCAAAATGGCACCCTTTAATTTCAATATATTTAGATTTATTCATATTTTGTATACCAAAAATTGATTTGGCTGTAAAAATAAGTCATTTAAAAAAAGTTTATTACCTAATTATAAAAAACAATTATTGATCAGAGAACAAAAAATAAAAAATAAATAAAAGTGTAAAAATAAAAACCTTTTTCACCAGTGGCACGAATCACGTCCGTTAAGCGCCTATGGGACAGCAAGAATCTCTCACCGATGTGGGGAGGGGGAATGGCACTAAAAGTACTTCGATTATGTCTCGTAAGTACCTCTGTGAAGTTAGAAACCTTCCTCGCACAACATCCAATTCGTTATGGGCGGCCGAGGAATTGCCACCCCAGACCACCAATGACCCACCGTGGCTTACCTTTCTCAATCAAATGAAAACGAAGGAAAGAGATTACATAAAAGCTATCTTTAGTCGTAGCAGAATGGAATGCTACCTTTTGTGCAATTGCGATTAAACAGAAAGTAATGAAAGGAAGTAAATTGACTACGATAGAACTTAATTACTTGTAACTAATGAAAAAAGGTAATGGAATTACTTTTAAACGAAATCAATTGAGTTGTGAGTAAAATTTGTCCATCAGTGTAGATATTGCAACTAAGTTGTTTTCCTCAGATTCTCTTCGCTATTTACATTGGGATTCTGACAAATCCACCTTTTTAAATGAAGTCATCGTAGCATTTTTATCTGATAATCCAAAAATGGTAGCTTACAAATCGTCTCGTATATTGAACAACCAAGTTAAGGCAGCTGAAGGGCAACCGGATATACACATCTCAAACATTCCATTACATAAATTACTTCAGTTTTTAGTTAGTTCGTTTTTAATAAACTTGAGTCAGTTAAAAAAATATATTTTCTTTATAACATATTAGTCAACTAGTTAGAAGGTCTTAAGTTGCAAGTTAGCACCTACGTTTAAATCAGTACCATTTTTTGGATGATTCCCTTGGCGATGGTGTTAATAATTTATCAATTTAACCCTTCACCAAACCTAATGGATTTAATAAGTAAAATGACGTATATCTTTTATTCAATTTGTCGCCGAGAATCGACTAGATTACACGACATTTGAAAAATGGCATGGAGGGAAAATTCGAGAGGCAAGTTGAGGGGGGAAAGTTGGTGTCCGAGGAGATCGAGGTGACGATAGCTCAAGTGTTAGAGCAGTGGTGTCGAAGGTCGTAGGTTCGAATCCCGTTCGTTACACTGGCTTTTTTATATCAACCAATACCTTCCATAAATATTAATTAATTGAAAAAGGTTGTTTAGTCAATCGGACCAAGAAATCTGATGGATTTAACACATAAATTAAATTCTTTCTAGTTACGTAACAATTGAAAACAGTATGTTATTACTGACGCAAAAACTTACTGTGAGTTAGTAATTAATGTAATATTATTGATTGTAAATTGACCATGCGATATTAAACGACCCAGGTGATGTTGCACTGCGCGATTCTTAATCTCGTTAAAACAACTTCCTCTCTTCTTCTATTCCTGAGCGATTAGGGCCATTTCTTTTATTCTGAAACACTGGTTTTTATTAGACGAAACTTATTATTTTCCACTTTAAGCCACATTCGTAACGAATGACCGAGCTTTTGAATGAGTTAAAAACTACGATTATCTTTTCTGCGGTTGTGCGTCAATTAACCGGTTCATTGGCATTTATATGAAAAAATCATTGCAGGCTTGCAGTACGCTCTGGGGCCCAAACGAATACCCTCATACTGAGATAAATTGAAATAATTAATGAGAACTTTTCAACAGTGCAGAAGGGAACATTAAAAAAAAATTTTTAACGAATTTTAGAGGGATTAAATATATTTTTATTTTTTTGACATGGATATGCCTTACGGCTGGGGGTCAGTCCGAAAGTTTAACACGGAAATTGTTACCACTCCCGTCCGTCGGTGCACTGTTTACCAAGGATACGGGAGAACAAACTTGTGGGCAGGTGTTTTTAAAGCCGCGACGCGATTGATTCTTATGACGCGACGCGATTGACGCTTATGACGCGACGCGATTGACGCTTATGACGCGACACGATTGATTCTTATGACGCGAAGCGACTGACGCTTATGACGCGACGCGATTGCCGCTTTTCACGCGTGTGACGCGACGCGATTGATTCTTATGACGCGAAGCGACTGACGCTTTTCACGCGTGTGACGCTACGCAATTGACGCTTTTGACGCGTGTGACGCGACGCGATTGACGCTGATGCGACGCGATTGACGCTTATGACGCGACGCGATTGTCGCTTTTGACGCGTGTGACGCGACGCGATTGTCGCTTTTGACGTGTGTGACGCGACGCGATTGACGCTGATGCGACGCGATGGAAGCTTTTGACGCGTGTGACGCGACGCTTTTGACACGTGTGACGCGACGCTTTTGACGCGTGTGACGCGACGCGATTGACGCGACGCTTTTGACGCGTGTGACGCGACGCGATTGACGCGTCGCGATTGACGTTTTTGACGCGACGCGATTGATTCTTATGAATCATGTGACATGACGTGTTGTAATGAGCTTCCAAATAAAAACGATCCTCAAATTAATAAATAAGCGTTCCCTGATAATTTGCGGGTGTGTTTAAATAGCCATCATAAGACATATACATGTACAGATGTATCTGCATGCAGTGTAGATACACGTTACATTTTTTTTTACATGGAATGGAAGATTACTGTCTCGAGAAAATGTATGCTTTATTCTTTCTACGAATGTTCCCTAATTGCAATCCATGGCTGTTAAGGGACTTAATGTGAAGTACTCGACGGATCCATCGTTTTTAAGAGGCTAATGCACGCCCGGGAATGAAGGCTGCCCTGTTAGCCCACCCAGATAACTATTGTTTCAACCGAAGCGGCTCTACATTGTCCGTTCATGATTCAATCATCAGAGGAACAAATGACAAAAACTTCTTCACTTTTTTAAACCCCCCGGGCGCCATTAGGCCAAATGGATTCCTTTCACGGAGCCAACAGTTAGACGTCTTAGAATAGGATTTAATACCGTGGTTTCAGCTCCGGGAATGAATCATTAAGAAATCATACAGTTCTGATGAATTGACTTTGTAAATGATACCGACAATCGTTTCTTTTCTCAATGAAGACATAAAGGTATTTCCATTTCAAATATTTACTTTCCAGTTTTTAACTTTGTAAATTTGGCCAGTTCTAAATGTCTAAACGTGTTGGTTGTAAATTGGTTAGGGTACCAGATCTAAATATATATTTATGTTATACGGAAGGGTGCATAACCATCTGTTCTGTAGTGCAGCGTATTTTCGTTCCATGTTCAAGCTCAGCTGCATGGTTAAGGACACAAAGGGGTTGAGTGGTGAAACCCCTGGCTGGTACGAAAAGAAGAGGTTGTGTCTTATTCGTAGCCGTGGAACGTAGTACTTGCGCATGACCTCCGAATTACCTACCGACCTAGTGGGAATCGGATTGCCGAGAGCATATAGCCAGCGAGGAACTATGACTACGCTGCGGGCGACTCTCAAATGCGTGAAGAATGGTGGATCTTCTCTATCTAAGGAGTGCGTGGGAGACTTTTAATAGAATGTCGGCCACTTTTAGGATAGCTATTTACACGCCACATTGGTTGAGTGCACAATCGGAAGGGGCAAGCGGGAAAAGTCGACATGTCGATTCTTTGCTGTAGGAAGATGTGGGCTTCTACACCGACCTCTCGGAGGAAGTAGATTTTCCGCGCGTGGAGGTGTGTCGCTCCGAACTTGAGAATCTAAAGTTTGATAAGGCCTAATCGGCCAGGTGTGCACATTGAAGAACGTCATTGTTACATCACATTGGGACCCAAGTGGGAAACAGGTTCATCCTCTCCTCAAACTCGTGGAAAATTCTAACAATTTAACTTTTCTATAATCTTTTAATCTATGACTATGTAACACTTACACACGTAAAATCATGTATTGTTCTTTAGTTTGCGGCATCCAATAAAGTTATCAGTGTAGATCAAACTAAACACCATAAAATTGTTGGAACATTGTAAAACCAACATTTGTTAAGTATACTATCAAGTACAGTCCAGTTCTTTTTCCTGTTACAGTAATTACAACAATGGAACAATCTAAAAAACACGATCTTAATCCGCGTTGGAAGCAAATCTAACACGTCGATGAAAAAGCTGACTGACACTCTAAAAAACACGATTAAACCGACTTGGATATACAGACTGCAACTATGGGACCATTAAACTTACCAATATCCAGTGAATTCATTACTTCCAGTCTAAAATCGTCAGGATGATAGTCAACGTTCCATAAGAAGTCTCTCCATTAACACCGTCCACAATGACCTCAATAC
>CM077099.1:13419399-13452713 GCA_039619505.1 Cimex hemipterus | reverse complement strand
TCTCTCTCTCTCTCTCTCTCTCTCTCTCTCTCTCTCTCTCTCTTCCTTTCGAACTAGTAACTGAATTGTTTAATCGAAAGAAATAAAAAAAGTTATTTTTTCATTCTTGTCGAAGTATAAACAATAACTACCTTGCAAGCTAGTAATTTAGGTAAATTATTCAAAAATCGTATATCACGAGTTTACGATACTTAAATATCAGTTGGGTGTGACAGGCTTTTGTAGGTTTTTCGTAAAAATCGCATAAATTTAGAAAATTGGTTTCGAACCCTAGTTCGATCCCAGTTAGGGACAAAATAGACAAACGAAATGATCGAACGTTTGTTTTTGTCCTTTAATTTCGAAGACAAGTAATATTTTATTAGTTGAGTAATTATTTACTAATTGAAAGAGATCACAGAAATCCATTATTCATTCATTTCGAGTAATAGTAAAGGTCTTACAAATTTCTGGATAATGTAAAGTATTGCAATTTCTATTATTCAGGAAAGTTAATGATAACCGTTTTGTCACGGAATTTACAAAACTATCACTGTGTGACTGGTCGAAAAAAGTAAATAAACGCTGAAATACATATTATTGTTTGTTTTTTTTTCATTTGAAAGTTAGTTATTGAAGAAAATTAACAGTTTTGTAAGTTTTAAAAAATATAGGGGAAAGTACTGAAAATCCGTAGCCTAAATCAAATTGTATACATTCTAATAGAGTATTTTGTTTAATTTAAGCCCAAAATTATCTGTTGGAAAAATATCTTTGAATTTTTAAATTAAAATTTAAATAAAAGAAAGCGAAAATTAAGTGCCAATCTTAGGAAGATGTCTGAGAGCTAAAATCCTTAAAACCATACCCAAAGAAAAAAGTTGAAACTTAGTCAAATCCATACATATTGGTTTTGCCCAAAGAAAAAAATCGAAAACAAAGATAAATTTAATCGGACGCCGGTGGGAAGAGAATTACTTTTAGTGGACTATATGGATACTGGTTTTTCTGACACAAGTCGTATGATAAACAGGGTGCTAACAAGACCAGAACCGGAAGAGAATAGGACTAGTCAACAAAACCATAAGAGCAAGAGACGTGATCTGATAATGTGGGTGCAAGAGTCTAGAACAACGAGATTTTTATAAAAAGATTATTTAGCATTGACACAGACGAAAACTGAGAACAACCAAAACAATCAGAACCGACTAAAGTTAAACTAACAATAAATAAAAATTATTACTTTCGTTATTGTTTTTAAAGATAATTGTAACTTTTGGTTTAACATCGGTTTTTTTTAAGTTTTTTTTTGAGTAACTTTGTTACTAGATTTAATAACCCCTGAATACAGTTTTTTGAATGGAAATGCAATACAGTAATATGTTTTATTTACTGCGCTCAGTATGCCTAGAAAGTAAGCAAAAGTTACATTAATGTGGTGCACCAATTGTAATCTTTTAAAAATAGATTTTTACTTTCTGGCGCTGGTAAAATACATTGGGAATGATTTCCAAGATTTGCAGAACTCTTCATCTTCCTATAATGTTAAAATAGTTGTTACTACGCTTTGATAAAATTATGTTAACATACAATTTACTTATATCAAATAAATATCTGATATAAATCGTGTAAATTTTTAATGTGATAATTTTCATTATTTGTGCCTTGAAATTAAAAGTTAGTCATAACTGTATAAATTATCATGCATTTTGACAAGAAGAAATAACCTTTGGTAATAAGTTTAGAGAAAGTCTTCTACGTAAAATATATCATACTCAGTTAGTTTTGAAAAGAAAATATCACGGCTTCAATTTAAACTTGTTCAACTTTATGGTGAAACGACTCGACGAACTGAATTTCAAAACTTCGCTCTCCACTGGCGCGGCGTGGCGAGGAGGGGTGTGGAAAGTTTTCCGCTTTCGGTTGATGCGAAATCCAGATTAGCACCTCATTAGGCGTAACCGAGGGATGAAATGAGTAACATGTCGTCGACTTAAGATGTTGGTAACTGTGTGGCCTGCACAAGACAGATTTCAAACTGATTGGTTGTCTTGAGCATAACCATCCATCACGGGGGCTCGCAGCAAAGTTTACCTAATTCAGACAATGCCTTATCAAGTCCTTTGTTACTCAACGTCCTAGTCATTATCTATCATATGGCCTCAACCCCTGAGAGGCCTAATTAAAATTATATTATGGGTATGTTAACTGGGAAAGATACTATTACTGTTTTTAGGAGAGTTCTCCTTTTCCTGTAAAGGACAAACTGTAACCATGTAGATTCAAACTCGAAAACACTAGCATTAACTACAAATTAAAAAAATTAAGGCAAATCTTGCGTTCTTCTTGTCACTGAAAATTAAAAAGTAATAGATAAACAACAGGTTTGTTAATTGCTAATATTGATTAGAAAAATTTAATGAAATAATGTTGCATTTTACCAATTGTTTTTCATGCTTGTCCAAACTTGATTAAGCTTAAAAAACAGAATTTTATATTTAGGATTTCATTTAGTTTTTTTTTTTTCACTACCCTTTCGCAAAATAAATAGATCTAATACCATTTTATAAACACGGGCTAAATTATTTCCACAATTTTTCCCCTTTATTGCTACATCACGAGAAAGATATGCCGTGACATATGTCCGCTGCTAATGGGTGTTGATAAGGAAGTGTAGAAATGAATGGGTGGAATCCAAGCCATCCCGGTTTGAAGCGAGGGGCGAGGGACCGATGGAATTCCACGTTACTCTCCGCCATTGTTTTTAATGTTAACCTAAAAACGTGATTGGCTAACTCGGCATAACATAATCAGAAAGAAAGTTTTTAAAAACAAAAAACGTGGTCTATTAACACAATTATGCTTTAGAAAATTAAAGATTTGTTGAATCTGAAATATAAGATATTATTTAGGAAATTTTATATTACAAAAATAACAAACTATTATATCTACTACTACAAAAATTTACTTTACGACTATAAATAATGTCATGGTTAAGTTTAATGGAATCACCATAAGAGACTCAAACATTTTTTTTAAATTTATTTGTTACCTACCCATGATAGTATACTGCACGAATATGTACACATGATTAATACATCACACAGCACAACATTAGCACTAATGCCATCAGAGAACCCGTCCTTTGAAGAGCAACCATTGCTGGCACTCAGTGTATATGTTAAGGGTAAAGGAGGTCCCGAGGTCATCGTCGGTTGAGTCCAAGTAGTGGGTTGTCAGGATGGGTATGAGTAGAGGGCTCGAGCATTATGGTTAGGATGGTTAGAAAGGTTGGTGTGGGACGGGTTAGTTCGTTGACAAAAGAAATGTAGACGTCTTTGTGGATAGAGAGGTTAGTGACATAATAAGGTGTTTTGACAATTTGTCTAAGGACTTTCGATTAGAAGGACTAGATGCGCTGGATATTGGAAGGCTTGGCAAGTACCCTACAGTTCTTCTCGATATGTCCATATTGGTCCATATTGTACAGTGCCAAAGTCGATTTCGGTCTTAGAAGTCTTCGTAGTAGTCCAAGTCTTGTATTAAGATGTTTTTTAAGTCTTATGTCGAGATGTAGTCCCAGGTATTTGTGAGCGGAAACTGGTATCTCTGTTTTTGACATACAATGAAGAGCCAGACTGCTTTTTCACCGTAAAATGGCATTTTTCTAATTTCAGTCTTGTTCTCTATTTTTACACCAGTTGTCGGTAAGAACAAGGTGTTCCTGGATATTGGTTGGCACCTCAAAGATAAAAATTTAAATACATGATTCAGACTGCTAAAAAGACTGGTTGACAAGCGTTCCAAGCTTACAGTAACAGTCTACCAACTCTACAATCTGAAATTCTTCTAACAACAGTTAATGCTCCCGTTTATGTTTACTACCATTACAATTCATACTGACTTAAAAATCCCATTCGTAGCCGACCTTGCCCAATTTCGTTACGAAAATTTTCGCTCTAAGTTACCCGAGCCCTCAAACCCCTAACCAACGAATTGTCATGATCAAAATTAGCCAGTTCTAGCCGGAGACTGGGCGACAGCCTTATGACCTCCAGTCTGATAGTGAAATAACTGGATGGACGCCGTCCATGCCTCACTTTTGTGTGTCCGAGTAACACACCATTGTATGCACGTTCATCTAATATAATAACAAAATATTTTTGTTTGGTGCCTATTTAAAGTGCAGTTGCAAATAAATAAATTTTTTGTCTTTTTTTTTTTTTTTTAATGGCCTCATGAACTAAGCAGATCTAGCCAGACTGCTGTATATATTTATTCCGTAATTCGATTTTTGGGGGAAGGGTATCGTGAAAAAAGGGCCAGGGGCGACGGCGGGAATCGAACCCGCGACCGCAGGGTCTCCTAGCCGAGAGTCTCTCACGCTAACCACTCGGCTACCGCGGCCCCCAATTATCATTTTATTTTAAATAATATTTATTTTACACTAACACCTACGAATCTAGTTGCAGTAAATGTATTTGGTAAGTAAATCTTTCTTTTTAAAAACTTTTATCTAATGCTTTCTGTACAAATGTTTACACAATTGGAAGTTGATCAACTATAGAAATAAAGATATGGCAGGACCCGGTCAGATATTGGAGAAAAGCAGGCCGTTGCTTGAACTCTTGCATTTAGGATTAGATTGTTAGAAGGTCTCGTGGTCACTGTGTTCTTAGACGTCTTAGTGATTTGTTACGCTAGGACGATGAAGATAGAGATTTTGCTAAAAGGATGAAGTGTGACGAGAGCTTGAAATCGATGGATCAGATCCGTCACGAATGCGATGTCTTCGTATGTGTGGACGGTTCAGCTTGTGACGAAAAGAGTAGGTAGAACTAAGTTGAAAGGTTTGGTTATAAGTCAGAAGTAATGTCAGTAAGTATAATGTTTGTAAGTGAAATTAAATGTTAAATTAATTACATTACGTCCAAACATTTAAGGCATGTTGTCAACTGCAGGCACATCTTAACATTGTACACACCCGCGCACATCACTGGAAAAATCCATTCAATAAATGCAGAGGATTTACTGGTTGAGTTAGTGAAAAAAATTGTAGGACGACAGGAAAGGTTACTGTGGAATATAACCAGAGCTCACAAAATCGTAAACGAATGGAATATATTGATAAGCGAAGATGATTTTATTGAAGATGTACAATACAAAGGAGCAATAATTATTTTTTTAGTGGTGAGATTAGTAAAGAACTAAAATTCCACGTCCAAATACGTACTTATTTTGTCAATTGTCATCGTTTTGCCATTGGTTCGTAATGAATAGAGAAGGGGTGTTCTTAGTGGAAAAATTATTTAAAATACTCTTTAGCTCACTTTGAACTTCCATTTGCTGTATCAGTCTTCTAATAGGGTGAAGTGGCCATGAAGAAGCTTAGAACAGATGGTTTGAAGTAAACAAACAAGACGATAACCACGTCGCCGGAGAAGGTGGAGATGTCTGGGTTTAGCGAAGTAAAAATGTCGGCAGTACATCACCAACTCAACGATAGGTCCTTCAGGAGCTCAAAATTTACTGGAATATAAAAATACATCGATTTTTACATTTCTCAACCTAATCGAATTGGACAGTGAACATTGCAAGATAAATATCAAATTGTGGTATTCCAGTTATACATTATTTTCAAAATATGATGTATTTTCTCTTGTCAGATCGTTACCAGATATTTCACATCATTTCAAAAACAACGTTGTAAAATACAATTTTTTTTTTGTCAATTGTGTTGCTTTGTGTCTGAATTGATAAATTATGATATCATGCTTCTATTCTATGACGTTTTCAATTGATCTTTCCATTTTGCATAGATTTATTGGATAAATATCTTATGTTATCAAAATAAATGTAAATACATGATTTTTTTTTTTCAATAAAGGATGAAAACCCCATCAGAAACAATAAATGTTTGTATGTCTGAGAATTGTAACGTATTTTATTCTTGAATATCATTGTGAATAAGGAATTAAATAACTTAATAAAAAAAGGTTTATTTTACTTTTAGAAATGTAATTATTTAAAAAGGGCGAGTGAATAATTTTCGAAATAAGTAAAACGTTATTTTCAATCCTTCACCTGAGCCTCTTTTCATCTTGGATTCTTCCACCCCCCCCCCCTTTCAACGGGGTGTTTCCTTTTAATTCAATTAAAATCACTTGGTTGATCACTATGATAAAGCATTCATTTGAAACAGCAACAAAGTTTTTAAAAGCTGGGTTTTTCCTCTTCCGAACGTCGGGTATAAAACAGAACCTGTTAGGAACGACGGGGAACAAAGTTTGAAGCAAATCAATGATCCATTGTTTCGTTCGCTTTCAGAGATTCAATTTTGCCAGAATTTCTTTTTCCCCTTTTAACTTTATCAATTATTTTCAACAGTTCCTGTAATAAACAAATTAGCGGAAATCAATCAATTCGACTTTACCGACCGATGTGTGGATGCCGGGAACCACTTCGGCCTGACGGTACTTCAACCATCACCAAAGGGGTTATTTTCATCCCTTAAACAATGACCGTAATCTGATACCCGAGACTTTTAAAGCAAAAACCCTTTTGTGTTTAGAATTTAAATATCCCGGTGAAACTTTATTATTGTTCATAATTACGAAAAATTTATAAAGATGTCTTAACAATCTTTGTAATTTCTTTTTTTCCTTTTTTTAATATTTCATTAGATAAATCTATTATGAATAGGGTAGTGATCGGGTATTTATAATCTCCTAATTTTTTTTACTTTGACTTAGAAAACCAACTAACATACTTTAGCGTAAGTTGAATTCTATGTATTAAGAAATACTGATTCTTTGGTGAAATCTTTTGATGGGAAAATTTGTGTATACACTATTTTGCCCACTAGAATAAACCAGTTATATAGTCCTAAATAGTCCACTAAAAGTACTTCTCTTCCTACCTGCGTCCGATTAAATTTATCTTTGCTTTCGATTGTTTTGTTTTTCGGGCAAAACCAATATGTATGGATTAGACTGTTTCAACTTTTTTCTTTGGCTAAGGTTTTAAGGATTTTAGATCTCAGACATGTTCCTAAGATTGGCACTTAATTTTCGCTTTCTTTTATTTAAATTTTAATTTAAAAATTCAAAGATATTTTTCCCACAGATGTATGGATTAGACTAATTTTCACCTTTTTTCTTTGGTTAAGGTTTTAAGATATTTTTATATATCATTTTAGCTCTTAGACAACTTCCTAGGATTGACACTTAATTTTCCCTTTCTTTTATTTAAATTTTAATTCAAAAAGTTTAAAGATATTTTTTTGTTCACAGATAATTTTGGGCTTAGATTAAAAATACTGTATTAGAAAGTATAAAATTTGATTTAGGCTACGGATTTTCAATATTTTCCCCTATATTGTTTCTTACAAAACTGTTACTACTATCCAATTTTCTAGGTAGAATTTTGAATGAAAGAAACATTAATTTATATTGCTGCGTTTATTTACTTTTTTTTGGACCAGACTACACGGTGATAGTTTGTACGTTCCGTGACACAACGGGTGATCATTAGCTTTCCTGAAGAACAGGAATTACAATTCTATACATTATTTCAGAAATATGTGAATTCAATTGAATTTGAAATTTGAATAAAATTTACTGTTACTCGAAATGAATTAAAAATCGATTTATTGATCCCTTTCATTCAATTTCATAAATAATTACTCGACTATTAGTTTGTAAAAATATTACTTGCCTTTGAAATTAAAGAAAAAAAAACATTAAACGATTTCGTTTATTTACTTTATCTCTAACTGGGATCGAACTAGGGTTCCAAGCCCATTTTCTAAATTTATGCGATTTTTACTAAAAAAAATCCAATTGACTGTCACACCCAACTGATATTTTAAGTAACGTAAACTCATGAAATACGATTTTAGAATAATCTACTCAAATTACTAGCTTGCAAGATTGATATTATTTATTCTTCAACAAGAACCAAAAAATCACTTTTTGACTTTTTTCGATAAAACAATTGAATTATTAGTTTGAAAGAAAGAAAGAGATGGAAAGTGAGAATGAGAGAGAGATGCAGGTACAATAAATTTTTATTATTTAAAAATTACATTCGAAATAATATTATTAATTTAAACAAAGTTCGATCACATTGGATTGGTTCGTATATTAATTCATGCCCTAATCGAAGTTATAATTACGTTTTTGCACGTTGTTTCCAATTGTCAATTTTTAAACAGTACATTCGCATTTTTATCTAAAAATCACATTAAATCGCTTTTTAAGATAATAAATAGTTATGCAGACATACGTCTTACGTGATGTATTTTTAATGAAATGTCTAGTCGGCGATCGAACGGGCCCTATGCATTCATCACGAAGTGACTTCTAGAGAATATAAATCTCGATGTGACTATATCTCAGTCCCAAACGGTTTCATACCTATTCTGTCAAAAGGCGATTCAACTACAATTTATTTCCATTATTTCGAAATATTTATGTTCAGAAATGGTTCAGAGTAAATGTACGAGTGGTGATTGTTTATACAATAGTACTAGTTTCATATGAGCATCTTTGTATTTTTTTATTTCCCTGCATGCTTAAATTAACATGATATTCCATGTTGTTATAATTAGTATAATTTTAGCCTGACTCCTGTCTATGAATCTTGTGAGATAAAAAACCAATCCCTTCAAGAAAACGTTTGTTTTTGGTTAGTTCATGTCGTACCTATGTGAAAAGTATGTGTGTCCTCCCTCTGTGAGTCTTCTATTCGTATGCATTTTGGTTTCTAGAATAAACTGACACAATTATATTTTCTGAAAACCGAGAGTTATTATTAGCATGTTAACATTTTAGAAAAATATCTTTGCCTGGTAAGAAACATTTATCAATGTTTTAGGTGTTTCAGGTTGTATAACTGTTTAATTTTTTTAGCAAAATTTTTATACTGTACGATTGTTTACTTTATAATAACTCTAAAGAAGGCCATCTGACGTTGAAAATTCAATAAAAACAAGATTAAAAGAAGATGGAAAACGTCGGCGGGCCGGATCGGCAGGAAAGTTCTCGCATATCAAAAGGACTATTGACAGGTGGCTCTCGGAGAACCTGGCTCGTAGAAGGAGGGTTATTGTCATCCGATTAAAAATAGATCGGATCGGGTCAAAGCCCGAGAATATGTCCCGGCGTGGTTCCCTATAGAGAAAGTGTAGAAAAACCACCAGATTTGAGAATTGTGCTTGCGCACGGTAGCGAGTGATTTGGGTCCTATTCCGTTCTTGAACGAATCTTGTATCGTTAGAGAGAGTTTACAGTGAATGTATTTATTTGCGTGAAGTGAATGTCAGGTCTGAGACGGCCTGGCGGAAAATTAAGAACGCATCGCATCTCAATTAGGCTAGTTATGCAATAGGTGTTGGAAGAATATTGAGCGAATTGTTTGTAAATAAGATATAAGGCATTGAAGAGGGAGTGATTATGTGAATGTGATTGGATTAAGGGATTGATTCTGTTGTGAGCTGAAATGACCCAGCTGTTGATAAGATGTACAGGTCTGAGCCCGGGCTGCCATCATTAGGGTGGGTGATTCTCGAGACCGGCCGGTGATTTATTGTACATTACTTAAAAGCAGAAATTGCCGGTGAATTGGGGGAAGTGATAGTTTCATCAGTTCTCAGGCGTGTTTGTACCTACATTCGAATGTAGATTTGAACTTATGTAAATCAGTAATCAAAACCAATTTTAATTTGAGAAATATATAATTAAACGTTAAAAATATATCAATTAAAGTAAATTTTTAAAAAGTGAAAATTTATGTTGCAAGTGAAAACCAAAAGTTATTTATAATCCAAATCAAGTAATATAAATTGTTTAATCAAATTATCTGCCCTTTCTTAAAACTTCGACTTCTTAAATAAGTAATAAAAACGAACCACTGTTTAATGGCCAATGCTTAAAAGCTTGATAAATCTTTTGCACCCCCTTAACTTTATAAAAACCCGATCGTTATGAAAGATTTCTATCGAAGAGCTAATAACCACTAAAAAGTATGTTTAATGAAACGAATTTTTTTTACTTGCAACATTCTAAATCGGTTGACATTTATATACAATTTCGGTCACAAAAAGGGAAATTTTTATATTGGCATTTATTATATGATCAGACACATTATGCTGTTTGAATTCAACAAATGTATAAATGTATAAATGTACAAATGTATAAAGATTAAATTTATTTATTTTTGTTATGTATGGCAGGGTATATTTAAAAAGTATGAGAATTCAAGGCTGGGAGGAAATTTCGAAATTCCCAAAAACGCTTCTTCCGTTCCCTTAAGATCTGATCAGATAAAATGATAAAAAATTGATATTTACTAATATTTAAATTTATTGTATTATTTAGAGAATAGTCCAGATTCTGTATTGATATACAAATTAATTATCAATTTAAAATTTTGTTTTTACTGTATTTGATATGCGGGTTCACTCATAGAATTCATGCCGAGAGACGTGTTTGTAACTCCAACCTGATGATGAGCTTTTGATGCTTGAATTCGCGGATCGTCGAACAATCAACAAAACGGGAATCTTCATACTCACTCCACTTTCATCATTTCAATTAACCTTCCGAACTCTGATTATCATACCGGATATGTTTTCCCCTCCTTCGGCAAACCATTAATATTCCCTCTCTTCAAACGTGGTGATGTGTACAGTCTGAATAATTATGGAGGCAAATCTAAGATGCAGTAGGTGAAATATTTTCTTGGTTGTTGCTAAACCGAACAGAAACGTTGAATTGAACAAGATGATAAATACATTTGGTACATGAATCATTTGGTTTCTGAAATAAATTCGGCAAACGACAATTGTATTAACAGTTATTATAAACTTCACTCGTTTCGTGGTCCGCTTAACGAATTAGTAATATCTTTCAATTAATTATGGTTTTTAGTTGAGATAAAAAAGGCAGTGTTATAAGCGTGATTCGAACCCACGATCTTCGACTACATACGCCGCTATCGTGACCTCGATCGACACAAACAACCGTTTCAACCTCGCCTTTTGAATTTCCCTCTTTTTGCATATATAAACAATAATTTCAACGATAAACTTTTCTTTCCAGTTTAAATTTTAGTTTGACCGGATTGTCGCTGGGGTAAAATTATAAAAGTTCATATTTCCTTAAAATGGCGTAACATGTTAACTTGTATGAAACAACAGGTTATGTAATTAGTTACATGTAATTTTTCAAAAAATATTCGTGGAAAGATACAAAGAGTTAACTCATTTTTAACACCTAATCTAAGTAGCTTTTTCTTTTGCTGAACATGGAACAATTTTGAAATCCTAATTGTTTTATCTAACTGTAGCTAATATTGTGAAATATAATTGTCTACTTACAAAGAAACTTTATGCCAATCGTTTCGTTTTTATTCTATAAAATACTATAGTCAGTAATAAACTCTTTCAAGCTACAAATAAACCAATTATTTAATGAAATGTGTATTTTTTTACTTCTCAGCAAGATAAATAGAAAATATGTTTTGATGACTTCTTCCGCCTTGTGTTTAAATTGTCAGTATTAATAAAATATATAAGAAATAATAAGATATAAAGAAAGAGTTCAAAGTAGATTTTTCTATAAATATTTATTTCTCTCATCGTCTGAAATATAAAATTTTATAGTCAATAAAATATTACGTCACAGCATGTTTTCCCTTTATTGTATGGGTACCTTTGGGAATAAGAACATCTCGGCGAAATTCTACAACATTCAAAGGGTACTAATGCCCCATAAATTTTTCCCCTTTTCCTCAGAATCAGCTTCCTGAGAAATTTAACGAGTTTTGTCAAACATTTATAATCGGTCCAGCAAGCCCCAAGGAAACGGGATCTAGACGCTTTTACTGATATTTTCATTCGTAACAAAAATCGTAAGACGCCTATAACCGATGGGAAAATTGCGGGTGAGGTAAATAATAAATCGATTTTTCCACCAGTCATTCTTTCTTATCATCTAATAGGAAAAACGAAAAATTAGAGCCAAATTGTGGAAGTATTGCATTGTCACCATTGTACACCAAGGAAATTATACGAACTTAAAAAAAAATCAAAACGAGCCGACCTAGCATTGTTAGGAAGTAAATATCTTTCGAGGGAACACAACCAGACATAGTAAAATGGCAATAACCTTTGTAATCTTGATATAAATAATACGAGATTTTTATAGAAAGGTCCTACAACGCTGCAAAATTTGTAAATTAAGGATACATTTTTGTAAAACTCATTCTTTTATATCTAACAGAATTTGATTTATATTTGTACTTTTCTGTAAGATGATGTGGTTGAAGTCCCGGAAGTCCGAAGTCAAATTAGTTCAAGTATTTAGACCATTTATTGAGTTGGTTGTAAATCAATTTAAAACTTTTCAATAAAGTAACATTGTTCTGGGCATACCAAAGAAAACCCAAAACAGAGTTTTGGTGTGAATATAGATATTGCATTTCGTAAGAACCGGAAGAAAAATTGCAAATTGTAACATATTGGAAAATTGGACAAACAATGAGGACATTGTTCTTTTGTGTGTATGGATAATTTTAAGATTATTATTTCATTTAAAACCCAGCCAAACACGTGAGTGCTCTCAGCCAATATCCGGAGGATGAAATTTAAAAGGAATTAACTTCCATCTATGTAATACTGTTAAATACCTCCCTTTTATAATCGGTGCATTAAGCCCTCTGTTCAATGAAAAAAAAAATTTAGAATAATGGCTCACTGTTAAGTCGAGAGACCAAAAACGAGTCGAACATTAAGAGTATTAAGTCCGTCGAGATGGTAGCCTATGGGACCAGTCGGCGTTGCGGGCAATCCGATTATAATTTGTTGTGGCGGTGGGAAGCCTTTCATTACCCCTTTGGTTATTGAGCACAGGCAGCTCATTAGGATAATCTGAGGGGATCTATCCCATGATTTTGGGGGGATGTTATTATATGGTGGCCGGGTAAACGGGAGTGGCGGTATACGAGCACGTTTATGGGGCTACCTCGCACTCGCGTACTTTCATGATCGAGTCGTGATGAGTGAGAAATTGACAGTGCTCGATTGCCGTTGGCCGATATTGAACGCCCGGCTATATCACATGTTGATGTTTATCGCTGATTACCTATCACACATATTTACATTCGACATAAAAATTAAACTTTGTTATTACATAATTTGGATAACCTAAGGGATACCGGATCTCCAACAGTTTAAACTTTAAACTAGAAAATATTTACAGAAAAGCTTATGAAAAACTAAAACATCATAAAAGAGTATCATAATGAGGTTGACTAATCAAAAGTTCATAACAATTGATGAAGTTTTTGAAGAAAGATCGTAATGACAAATCTAAAACAAACAGTTGGCTCACATATCGTTACTATTCTTTTCAAAAAATGCGTTGATATTATAAAAAAAGAATGACTTCTCAATTGAACTTGACAATTGAGTCGTTTCTTAAAGTTTCGTGCCTGAATGCTTTTAAAAATTAAAGTTATGTACAATTAATTTAACTTGTACAATAACTGAATCAACGCACTACTAGATCTAAGCTGGAAAAAATTAATTTTTCTACCACACTTACGAATTATGGCTTTGTAACATGATTTTTGTACAATTCCAAATTAAATGAAAACACATTTTTTTATTGCATCCTCAGTTAGAAAGCATTTAACTCTGGAAATAATAAGTTTTAGTACATAATTTTGTAATAGTTCTCGGTTCAAAATTGATTTTCGTAAACCATCAAGTTAGTACAAAGCCTTTCAACATCACAAAGAATTGTTCAGATATCGTGTGATGCGGTCTGGTGTTAAGGTTTCAGAAACACATTTTCTTTATCGGCCAACGTTTCGATCTTTTATTGAGATCATTTTCAGGGCTCAAAGTGTTTGTCTTCTGTGTAATTGTGCCATTATTGCGTGTCGTGTTGAAAGTGCCCAAGACGATCTCAATAAAGTTCGAAACGTTAGCAGGATAAAAAAAAGTTTTTCTGAAACCTACATCACACCAGACCGCCGCTCAAGATATCTGAATAATTATCTATTAACGGTCACTAATTTCTACACATCACAAAGAATTTGTAATCGTGTTTTTGTTTTAAAATTTCTTTCGTCATTTGTTTATTTATTTTTTTAGATTAGTTAGATTTATACATTGATTCTTGTTTCTTTATGATATGCATAATTTATTTTATATTTTAATAAATAATACATAATTATTTCATCCAACCCCTGCCCTTAACCAACAAGTTCCGATTTTTAGGAAGATATTAAGTAAATTATGATATTTTTTCTAATAATTGTGCAGCAAATAAAATTTGAATTATTATATTGCAATAACCGTTGCACATTGGTACGTCGTTAGTAAGTTTGTTTTCAAAGAAATTAACTTTTGAACCATGCTACTTCCTACACATTACTTGTCGCGCAAAAATAATTAACTATTTTTCTTCACAAATTATATTATGAATACTATGTGGTGATTAGTCACCGTTAATCGATAATTATTTACAAATCGTGAGATGCGTTCTGGTGCGATGAAGGTTTCAGAGAAACATTTTCTTTATCATCTTGAAGATGAGCTCAATAAAGATCGAAACGTAGGCAAGATAAAGAAAATGTTTTTCCGAAACCTACATCACACAGCACCGCATCTCACGATTTCTAAATAATTAAGAATACTCTCGAAACATTTTCATCATTTTATGACCACGACGTGTCAGCAACTATGACAGTAACCAAATTGATTTTAAATAATTGAAATAATATGTTAACAATAGTGATAAAATGAGCACCAACTCAATTTTAATTAAGAAATTTGTAACATGGATCATTCTGTTTTGTTTTTGTATAAGAAAAAAAATTCAACTGGAAAAACAATTAAACAAAAATATAATTTAAAAATAGCATATATACCAACCACCAATATTGAATTTTTTTAATTCTATATTTTATTATCTATATATTGGTTCTCACATAGTTACAAAAAATTGATTAATTTTAAGTTGAAAATACATTATTGTGTTTGTCTTAGTTACTAAACATGACCTTGATTATTTCGTTAAAATTGGAGTTCTAATGTATAGCGAGTTTAGAATAGACATATACACCTGAAAATGTTGGGTTCGTGATGTTAAATCTGAAACTCCTATAGGTGTTAGCCCCTGTTTGTTTTACCAGACGCGGTAGCACACCGGAGAAAATTCATAGCTGACCGCCCTCCACCAGTCAGTCGTACTGTAAGAATTCAGGAGTCAGTTCCGACGAAACTCTCTACTCCCATGGCGGTTGACCGCATTCTGCGGTTGACCGAGGGCCCGCAGTTGTTTTAGATGTTGTTCTACACCCGGCCCCGGCCTCTCCTCTGATCCTCTGTTAGTGCCGATGGAATTGCGCGGTGGAAGGAAAGGGAAGAGAGATCCGGTTATTAATGGCTCATGCTCTGACACAATACCTTCCGCATACTTGTTGAACAACAAGAGCCAGCGCGAATGGCCCTTCAAGAATATCGTAGAGGTAATACAACTATTTGCCGATGGAGAGAGTACTTTAGAATTCTCCTTTGTAATGGAGTTGTCTGAAGTTTGGACCACTTACCGTTAGGTATAAAACGACAGAAATGGCTATGGTCATTGTTAATCGAAACTGGCTAGAAAATTAATCATTATCCTACGAATTAAATTCAACCCATTTTACAACTACTTGTAGCTAATATTATATTAATAATAATACGTGAGCAAGAAGGGGCAAGACTGTACCAAAGAATGAAATAAAGATGTAATAAAGCAATGTTGATTTTGCAAAAATTGTTATCGTACTAGACTCTACAGGTTATTAAAAACCATAAGCGTAATAAATACAAATCAAACAACGTACAACATATTTCTCATTCTTATATTAGTACTATCCCAAATAAATCAATGTTGACTAAAGCATAAGCGATTATAAACACAGCGTTACATCTTACAAATCGAATTTTGCCGAGAGTTGAACATCCTAACAGATAAGAATAACCGTTTGTTTTAACCAACATAAGAGGTATTTACGATGTTTGTAAGATTAACATCCCGTGCTACTTTTTAGAAATGATTTCTATCAACAGGGATAAACACAGAATCAATTACAGACCGGACATATGTAAACTCAGTCGCTACGCTAATAGCATTAATCAAATTCACTATCGATAGCACACGTATATCATTTTCACATGGCACAAAACATATTATATAACAGATAAAACAATGATCACATTCCATACATCAAACATTTCTACATAGTCTTAATTCTTCAAAACTTTGGATTTCCTTTCCCTAATTATCCCCGTCTATGTAATCGTAAAAGCATAATCTGCCCGAACCCATTTGTCGGCTCCTTACACCCTAAAAATCTGACATGAAAAATGTCTTTCTATGCCAACTTCCTTGCGCCGATCCGTCTGAGCACAGCTCCCCACTCCGTTATCTTTTCTTCGCGACGGTGGAGAGTAATCGCGCGAATTTCCAAAAACGATTGTCACAAAATAATTATCCCTAAACCCACCAAGCTCCAAACCATTCAAATTATTTAACGATTATAATGTAACTTGTGTCCGAGCATGATAGTGTCTTAGGAGTGAACAATTTTTAAATATGTAGAGATTAGTGACGGTTAATCGATAATTATTTAGATATCACGAGATGCGGTCTGGTGTGATGTAGGTTTCAGAAAAACTTTCTTTATCGTGCCAACGTTTCGATCATTATTGAGATCATCCTTGACAACACGACACGCAAGAATGGCACAAGTACACAGAAGACATACACTTTGAGCTCTGAAGATGATAATAAAGATCGAAAAGTTGACACGATGAAGAAAATGCTTTTCTAAAACCTGAACACCAGACCGCATCTCACGATATCTGAATAAATGTTAAATAATTTAAGTAATTTTTTGAAGTACGATTTCTATCTTAATCATGCATGTATTTCAAGTTAACGATATATATATATTCAGTTTGTTTGATCTAGGATAAACAAAATTACTAAGCAGGATTTTATTAAACGAAATTAAAGATTAAACATTTACAAGCCCTCAGGAAGATGGTAAAAAATGTCGATTCCTTTTAAGGACCCTTTTTTTACATTTAAAAAAATGGACGCGTTTGAGGGAAGTAGAAAACTAGTAGTAAACACTTCTATACACATTTTTGGGGAAAACTACAAAATCTTTTTTTTCTTCAAAAGCTTAAGGTTTTCCACCTATGAACCGAGCGTAATGGAATTTTTACTATGGTTTATAACCTCTTAAACTTACAATAAGCGTAATGATCCAAACGCCGCCAAGTTGGCAAATAGATTGGGAAACCAAATTAAAGCATGTAATAATTTGAGAAGTTTCGATTTATTTCATCCTTACTTTATTCTTATCTCTTGGAATAATATAAACTGTTGGATTTCTTAACAAAACCAGAAAAAAACTGTTATCCAACGGGTATATAAACTAAATTAATTCTCAGAAGAGATGAATTTTTAATTGAAACACCGTAAGAAAATTGCCCCTGGCATACCTCGCCTACAGATTCCTGAAAGCGCTCACAAATACACAAAATTGAGTTTTCAATGAAAATTCTGATTTAAGGATGTAAAAAAGTGTTTAACACGAATCAGATTTTTGCCGTTCAACAAAATCTATATAACCTACATTATTTTAAACTACATTTGGTATTTAGAAATGTTTATATTTTTAGTATTATTCAATAAAAAATTCTGTTTGTTATTTGTCCTAGATTAATGAAAATGGAATGATGTAAAATGACGTTGAAATACTTGCATATCGAAAGCAGGCAAATATCTTTTTAAAAAGTAGTTATTTTATTAAATATACTTTTCTTCGGCTCTCGGGGCTCATTGGCAAGAGCTCTCGGACATGTTAATTATATTTTCCGAACTATTATCATAAAAAAATTTTTAAAATTAAAATCAAGGACACCACGATGCAATAGCATCCCGTAGTTGAAAAAAACATCGTTATCGCATAGGAAGTTTTGCTATTCTCAAAATATTCGCTTTTCAGCTTTTTTAAATTTAATTTCACTTTTTTTAAAGCATGGTCAAAAATTCTATCCGTTGGTTTGGCTACAATGACTAAGATTTAGTTAAAATTGCAATAATTTATTATATATGAACAGCAATTTCCAATAGGTTGGTTTAGATTTTTATAAATATTACCCAGTTGGAAGTTTTAGGACCAATTTCTTCCTATTGCAATCAATAAAGTATTATATAATTTTGCAGTCGTTTTTGATTTGTGGTTATTACTTTGAAATCAGGGGAATAATTATCTTCCATTACTCAATCAATGCCAATCGGATTGTGAAATAAAATTAATAAATCTACTAATTTTTAAGTTTGTGAAATTCAGTTAAGTTAGTGGAGATAAATAGCACATTTTAAATGAAATGGATGAAAACAGTTTTGGGATTTATTTCCTCGTGGGGAGTAGGGTATGAACGAAGTTTGGCCGTTTTCGATCATGTTGTCCACCTATCCTCCCTGGTTTTACAGAAAATTATAAGTTTGTTAAAAAGATTACATTTTTATTGAATAATTTTGCCAGTAATATTTGCCATTCAGCATTAAACTGTAGTTGATTATTCGAAAATCGTGAGATTTGTTTTCTTCATCGTGCCAACGTTTTGATCTCCGTTGAGATCATCTTCAGGGCCTGGAATTTACAAACATGGTTTAAATTTAACAAATACATGCAGTAAAAAGTGAATTATACAATGCGAAAAATGTTTTTTATATTCAGTCAAAGTATTTCAAGTCCTCAGAATGTTTGTTTTCTGCGTAACCACCAACATTAAATGATGGATTCTTATTTTTTTTCTTTTGCTTTTAACCTGATTAAAAACCATAGTTTAATAACAAGAAGGTTGTTTATATTTAAAGTCCAACCATCGCTATAAAACCGCCAGCTTGCCGAGCTCATACGCAAAGTTCAATATAAAAATTCTTACTTTTAAATGAAAATTTAATAGCGAAAAACGCTTCGTAGAGCGGACAAGGGTGAAAAGGGTACGATCATACTTATTGAAGTAGCAATAACATAATCCCCAGAGGAAAAGAGATAAGAACACAAAATCCTGGGAGACGGGCCCCAGATACGCCGGGCGCCTCCCGAGGGAGGATATTAAAGAGAAAATGAAGCAATGAAATTTAACATTATAAAAAGGGAGCCGAGAATTTATTAGTTAATTATATTCCTATTTCCATGTGGCCGTGCGCCGGCTTAATTTTATTGCGTGGGAAAATGCGTGTGATAATCTTTACATTTAAACAGCTCGGGTGGTTCTAATAATTTTTTTTTGTATTTGCTAAATGTAAAAAATATTTTTGCAACATTCCTTCATACTTTAACAAAACCTAAGATAATTGTTGATAATTTTAATAAATATACTACAATACGTATTTAATAGGATGAGGAATAAATACTGAATTACATAGTAGCAAAACAATACAATACTAACTTTGTAAGTTAGCTGGAAAGTAATACATTATGCTAATGTAAATGCAAAATATAATAGAAGAAAGCTATAAAGTCATTATGTGCAAAAACAAAAAAAAAAAAAGAGCGGAGAACACAACCGATTTCGGCATGTAAGATATACAAGCGAAACACCATCGATCAAACATTTTAAATTGGCTTATATCTCAGTAAAATCAAACTTGACATAACAGTTCCTCTAAAATTATCACGTAACGGAATTTTAATGGCAGAAGAAGTTTCCGAAGTCGACGCAGGGTACTATTACGTGTTCGGGTCCTGTGCGGGAGAACGAACTAGCCGGAGGATAATTATTGTTACAGAAACTGGCTGTTAAATCTTAAAAGGATGCGGGTTCCACGGCTTAACGAGTGCCACTGAACTTATTCTAGACCGGCTTTATACGCAAATGTGGGCATCTGGACATTTTATAAAATGATAAAATCGTCCATCAACAGTCAGCTTCCTTCCAGCCGCACGATACACCTCTTCCTTTCAAGGACTGCAATGTTATGTTTATTGAAAATGTGGAAAAATGCCTCGCACAATAAATAGTTTTATAATTAATGAGCATAAACGTTGGCGCCTAGACTGTAAAGATTAATATGGTTGCTCGAACACTGGAAATAACGGAAATAGAGGGTTCGGTTTCAGAAAAATCTATAGCTCGAATACACGAGAAGCATGAAATAGTGATTTCTAGACTCATAAACTGTTCTTCAACGTACCGGGTAATTATTCGTAAAATCCTCAACTCTTTTTTTGTGGGTAGACCTAGTAATATTTTTATTTATGTAGTTTGGTCTTTACAAATCATTTTGTTCGGCGAAAACAAGTTGGTTTGTTTCCTATCGCCACCTATGTGATACCGTCTAATGTCAAATTTCGTTCACTTATGAAAAAACTTAATTAGCAATATCACACCCAAATCCACCATTGAATATCACGAGAAGACAAAATAAAAGTCCAACCCAGTGAAAATAGGAACAGAAAAAAATTAGCAGAACTAGGTTCCAAGGCAATTCTTAACCACCGTTGAGGTCCGACCATGTCCAAATTGTATTATATACATTTGCTGCATTTTATTATATTTAGATTTCCACCCTCCAAAAGAAGACGTAAAATAATAAATATTTGTTTGAAAAAAATGAATGGGTACCTCGCGTACCTGACAGACAAAATCGCTTAAAAAAGCGTTAGGTTAGGTGTGAAATTACAAAAACAAGGTCTGACGAATGATCCTGCACTCAGGAAAATGGCCGATATCAAAAAAATAACAAATCCTGTAAATCCACTGGATGACATCAAGCAAACCGATATTCATACATTCAGTTATTTCGAAACTTTTCGGGCAACTACTATTTAAAATATCAAACCATTTCATAGAAAAACGACCAAAAAATTTTGAAACAGAACACACAAAAAGTAGATCAAGTTCACAAAATCTCTTCTTCTGTGTTTCTTGACTTGCCACAAACCTCGTATAAAGCATGCTGTTTTAATACATAAACAAACGAAAAATCCTCCCAATGCAGTACGTTCAAATTCTCTCTTCTACCTCTCGGAAAGACTGGTGTGCCTCAGGAAAACGTTCTAGGGTTTTCAACAATACTGCACGTATCCCCCCCCCAGCACCATTTTGAAAAAAATCAATTTACAAAAACCCGATAAATAATAAAGCGGGAATCCACTTACCCGCTTATGCGACGCTACCCGATGCCTTGTCCCGTTTTGGTAGGATGTGCATACCTATGCGAGGTCATCACGCCACGTACAGTCATACAGCAATCCCAAATCAGTACGCAACCGCAACTCTTCTTTTGTTCTTAATGCATTATTTTGGGCAAAACCATGTAATAAATTGTTGGTTGAACTTAATTGTCTTAAGTAAAGTTACTCCGGCGTTTCGGTACATTTTCTTCCTAACCATCAAAATTAAATCATTTTTATAAAAACGTATGCATTTTTGAACTAGTTTTATGTTTGTTGATCGACATGCAGATAATCTACGTGGAGTTTCAATCTTAATGGAGGTCATTAGACAGGTTTATAAAGGAAAGAATAATTGTTGGCTTACCAAGCTTTCGGCAACTTATGATAATAACACTATAAGTTGGTGAACCTAACAATTGGACTTTTCCTTGACCAGGATGGTCTCCATGAACATTGAAACTACACACAGTGCAGATATTGTCCGGAAAAAGAAGAAACAGTCGAATATATCTCTTGATGCAAAGCCAAACTGAGATCGATACTTGTATAAGTGGAATAGCTAAGGTCTTAAGATTGGCCTAGCGGAGGACTGTAGATAATAGTGGAGATGGCATTATAGATGAATTAATCTTTATGTAAGGTATTGGTTGAGATAAAAAAGTCAGAGTCACAAGCCGAATTCGGACCCACAACTCTCAGCTAAATACGCCACTGCTTTACTAATACTATCGGAACTTCGATCCACTCGGACACCAACTTTCGAATTTTCCCTCATCCTCGGCAAGAAATGAAATAGCCACGGATAGCTTTTGTGAAGTTATACATAATTCTTTTCTCCGCCAATACCTTACATAAAGAATAATTGCAAAAAAGCTATTCGGTCATTTGGACCACGAGCTCTAGTGAATTTACTACAGATAAAATATTGCTGTCTAGTTTAAAGAGGTCGACTATTGTTGTCCTTAGCTTTAACCTAGGTATGATGCTAAATTCACGCGCGATCAGCAGATCGCAATCTTAAGGCACAAATCTATGTGTTGCTGTTTAAACCGTGTTATTTTAAATATTTTCTATTTTCAATAATATACAAACATAATAACGACAACATTAGAAATAGGCGGCAGATAATTGAAATAATGTGAAATTTTTCTTTGTTGATTTATATATTTTTTTTATTGTTATATTATGTAAACATTTAGGATTCAAACATTAACATCAGTTTTGATATCTTTAAAGCCATCGTAGAGTTGTCCAATAATGCTTTTTACAGTCCGTTGCCCTTTAATTGGGGAGAGATAACGTTTCCCTTTGCTACTGTCACAAGATTACGAGAGTCGCTCGAATGAAAAGTGCCATATGTGGCAAGTGTTTGGGGCATAGCTTTGCAAGAGCGGAGGCGAATTGAAATTTCAATTTGTCGGAATTTCCCCTTTGAGAACTTTATCCTAGAAGCATTTGGCCCCTCAAACATCTCGAAAACTGTCAATATTTCACGGGCGAGAACAAATAATTACAATCGGGTGGCGGAGGGGGAGGGGAACACGCTCGTAATAAAGAAAGAATAATTGAGTTCTTCAATTTATGAGGAAAGGGTATAAATTGAAATCTCTCTTGAAAATAAAACGGAGTTTTTCTTAAGGGAATTGAGATTTACTTAAAGCGGAAATTGTACGGGGCGAAAGAAACGCTCGCGTAAGAAGATAAAAAACAGAAAGTGGAAAGAAAGCGAGAGAAGAGGAAACATTATCAAAGAATTTTCAAACGAGATTTTCTCTTCGGGAAGACGAAACCAGTGAAGTTTTTTTTTTTTTTTTTTCAAACAGACCCAGCAAAGGAATCATTTGCATTCAGAAAACAAGCTTTATACTTTATTTTTATGAGAACACGGAGGAGGGGGTCTTTCTCATTGTCAATATATAATAGGGATGTTTCGTTCTTTAGGTAAGCCTTTTGCTGATTTATCGCAAATCGGTTTCCCATTTCCCAAGTTTTCAAAGAAGAAATGCCTATTTCTCTTATTCCCCTAGTAATGCTGTTTTTGGAAATGCCCAATGAAAAGGAAACGTCTAAATTCAGATTTTTCAAAGGCCCCCTATAAAATAAAGTAATATTTTAATAATTTAAACACATAATTACTATATTGTCGAACTATTTCCTTTCATAACTAACCGTGTGATATCTTTTTTTTGTTCTCAAAAGAGGGATGTAGGATAGTTTCTTGGAAGTAAAAATTATTTATTTTCCAACATGTATCTATTTATTACAGTTTCACTATTCTAAGGATCTCTATTCGTTGTACAATTGGAGGAACGTTGTACGAACTCAGAGAACGTTTTCTGTGTCGACGTGATTTCTGAAAAATCTGAAGATACACCGGTTATTCTACTGTAGGTCATCATGTCCTAAATAACTCCAAAGCAAGAAAAAAAGTTTCTACTCTCCAAAATATATAAAAACGAATATAATGAAAATTTTTGAAAATAGTACTCGGAAGCCCACAATGATGAAATTGACCTGTACTCAATTATAAAAGATACCAATGAAACAATGGTGTATACACTTTGAAAGAAAACAGGCAGTGTAAAAACACCGGGTGCAAGCAACGACCGAAAGGACCTACTTTACTTCTTTAACTTGAATTATGATTAAAAACTGTGCACGTTTAATCCAATAATTGATTGTCTGAAAGGTTGTTTCCTATCTTCTAGATATCTTTGACGTTTTTTGCTCACCATGCTTACGTCGAAGTCAATTTTCAGACACAATGAAAAAATAACGACAGTCACAGTTCTCGCTAAATGCCGCTCTAAGCTTTAAGAAAGCTTTTCAAATGTTTATGCTTGTGAAAACAAAAGATGTATTGCAAAGATCGGGTGTAATATTGAGACCTTTAACGAAAGTAGTATTACAAAAATATTTCACAAGAAAATTGATATTAATGTTTTCCAGTTGGTATCAACAGTTCTAAATATGATTCTACTTTTCCATAATATAGAAATAGGTCAACGTCCTAATTTAATTAGTTAAATATATCAAAAAGTATAAAAAACCAAATATGAATCGATTTTCAAAATTTATAACTATTCAGTGAGATGAGCTAGCTGAAAGGATAAATAATAAATTCACTAATTTCATTGCCCACTTAACCAATTAATATATTACAATTAATTAAGGTTTTTAGTTGAGATAGATAGTAGAGATAGCTCGTAGTCAATGGTACGAGCGGGATTCGAACCCGCGATCTTCGGCTAGATACTACCACTTGAGCTATCGTGACCTCGATCCACTCAGACACCAACTTGCCATATTAGCCTCAGAATTTTCCCCTCTTTTTGCATGTAGAGTAGAGGCGTATCAAGCCAAAGATAGTGGGTTAGAATCCCGCTCGTGCAACTTCCTATCTCAACCCTAACTTTTGAGTTTTCCCACCTATTTGCCATTTTTCGATTTGTCTCAACTAAACATTTCAATTAATTGTAATATATTAATTGGTCAAGCGGACCACGAAATTAGTGAATTTAATTATTTAAAATTGAAATATACTTCACTAAAGCTCTCCGCAGCCATTTCATTTCTCGTCGAGAATCCAATCCACGCGACATTTGAAAAATGGCAAAATGGAGGATCCAGTCACGATAGCTCAACTGGTAGAGCAGCTGCGTATCTAGCCAAAGATCGTGGGTTCGAATCCCTCTCGTGACATTAACTTTTTTCTCAACTAACAACCTTAATTAATTGTATTAAATAATAAAATTATGCCAAAATAAGTTATAGTTAGTTTTTAACACTAAAAAAAATAAAAGATGTCCCAGCAATTAACACTTTTACATTAATAAACCACACATATATTATTTTTTAAGATTCCTAAATGGGTAAATAACTTCTTTATTACACAACACGTTCATAAATATTGTTAGCTGTTTGCACTTGCAACATAGAAAACGATTACTTTTTGAAAATCTATTTGTGCGAAAAGATTCTTGTTAGAGAGACGCAAATACTATGAACTTTTTATCTATTCACGAAGTATTTCTCACACGACGAGACAATGATAAAAATATATCTGAAATTACCATTATTCGGCGCGTTTTTATTTTAAAGCATTTTTTATGTAGCAAAGAGATAAATAATTAAAACAATTTATAAATTTAATTGAAAATATGAGATATAAAAAAACATTGGACGTTGCGAAATGATAGATGGTGATAACGTGCTAATTGCATCTTTTGGTTTAAATAGATTGACTATGTATGTATATATCTCTCATCTGGAACCCAATTTGCACCGGTTCCTTCTTCGTCCTTAGTAATACATTTTTTTTATTATATCCATTACTTTTGTGCTTGATAGACCATTAATCGGACCAAGTTAAAGTTCATTCCGTTTTATTTTTTAAATAATACTTTACGATGTAAAACTCATTTTTAATCGTTTAATTACAGGTCGGTTTTTAACTCATAACACATTAATTATAATAGATTATTAGTTTCGCCTGAGCAAAATTTTTGATTTAATAAAAACACATGACACGACGAACTTAACAAAAGTTTATTCTCTAATAATCTGCTGATTTTTATCTATACAGATCTTGGATTAGCATCGTTCTTTGTAATTTCCGTAGGGGCGTGGAATAATAATCGTTCGGCTTTTGTGGTAAAGACGATCCACCTCAATCATAACGGGCTTAATCGATGTGCGATAAATATTCAAAGTAAGCCCGAACGGAGACGTAGCCTGGGCTGAGCGCGACTAAGATTATCAAACTAATTAAATTACGTAGATCTCGCTCGGGACCTGGATTAGAATGTTATTGCATTCCAAAAGGACCTACAGCGTTGAAGAAATTGCACAAATGACCATCTCCGCGTTGCATTATGCACCAAAGGTAATAACAGCCTTTTCTTACAAATTTACTGAGGTTGCTCCGTGTTTGAATTTTACAGAGCCGTTATTTTTGTATTCTTCATTACTAGAAAATTCATCAATTACAAGCAGCTTCGAAACAATTTGGCTTGTTAAAGAAAAATTAATGGAATTCAATCCAAATGGATCATTCTGAATATACGTTAAATAAATAAATCGTGCAATGTTCACGCGAAACCTTTTGTGAATGCCCGAGGATAAATTTGTGCGTTTGAGGAGCGTGCTCAATAAATTGGGAAAGTTTAGGCTGTCACTGTTTCCCTCACGTAATAGAAGGCAAATATGGTGATCCTACACCAAACAAACTTTCATGAAAATGGGACTTCGTAGTATTGGTTAAAACTTTTCGCTCCTTTAAAATTTTATTTATACATCACTGCCAAAGTAGCGTAAACAATTTCCTGTCATCGTTGTACAGATGAAATTTTATACCAGCCAATCAACCTGTTCGATTATTAAGCGATAATAGGAAGAAGGAAAGTTGTCCGTAAATAATTGTAATTTAAAAATGAATTAGTGCTCTTGTTCTAATAAAACCCTGAGGTTGATGCCTCATAAAACTATAACAAAGATTCTACCCCAATATTAAGTTCATTTATTTGAAAACTGTCGTTCCATTCATTTCTCGAATATACACGATTTATTTACGACCCGTTAAAATACTTCTTTATGCACATCACTGAAAGAACATTTAATTAAGAAAACCTATTTTCAAATTTATTATTCCTCAAAGATCCGGATAATGAAACATTTTTCCTTTAAAGTGAATATTTCCTGCTCAAGAGTAAATTTTTATGCCTGTCCTGGGTATCAAATAAATTGTTTGTGCTAAGAAATAAGTAATAATTCAAAACTTCGATGTTAAAGCAAACAAAATGAGAAGTAAAAATCGACAAAGCTAGACCACGTAGGAATTGGTAAATATTTAGTAACAATTCAACTGAAATTTGATCGTCTCTTGACATACTGGTTTTATTGCTGTAGTTTCAGATTTTCGAATGTATTATAAAAAATTGAAATAAATATCACCGACATTTTATTTTTAAACTGTCTAAGGTTGAGACAAATAATTTTGGTCATTAATGTTTTAAATTGGTGTCCTTCCTCTCGGATCCCTGGTTTAAGGTTAACATTCGTTAAATTAATCAAAGCCGGTGTTATGCAATGGAGAATCCTATTACCAATTCTCTTCACAGCTTGCAACACTAATATACCTAAACCCTAACGCTATATTCACAGGATTCGCGGACGATTTCGCAATAATATTCCTACACTCTGTCCCTAACCTAGGAGCATAAGCAAACCAAGAACACTTAAACGTTTTTACTGTGTACAGTGGTCACTCAGTGTATTAGGATAACTAAGAAGACTCACGTACCCATTGGTTTATATAAATATTGTGGTTATCCAACCAACTAACCACCTCCGCTTCCTACGTTTCTACTTGGACCTAAGCCCGGATTAATTCATTAATTTAATTAATAGACTGATGCCCACAACCAGTGATGTAGTATATATTTACAGATTTGTTATCTTAGTACAAATTATTTAAAAAGACGTACCAAATTTCATTATTAATGGCTAGAGTTTAACATTTAACATCCTTCAATAGGTTTTGAACAGAAATATTGAGTAAATCATTATTCTCACACTCATTCGCTTGTCTTACTACTCTTAACATCGGGTAATGTACAATATAATGTGTGTCACCTTGTTTGACACGAAATAGATCTTTAGACCTTGACTGAAAAGTAGGAACTTTAAACTTGATTAACGTTAATAAGTAGGAACAATCTATTACATTTTTTAACAACTTAGAAGAAAAAAGTCCTCTAGTGCATAATCTATGCAATTTCCGTGCCCTTAGAATGGTTTCATAAGTATGAGGGTCTCTATGTATCTTAAATTTATAATAAACAATTCGGGTGCTATAAAAGGGACTTCAGACAACACAGCCGTACTAAGCTCCATACAAAAGAACAATGCAGCAATTTTAATACAGTCATAACATTACACTCACATGAAATTCTTAATATAAATCCCAAAAGTTTGAGCGCTTTTCTTTTAACAAACACCAAAGGACAATGTCTTTTATTGTATTTCTTCTTTCTAGTGACATCTTTAACAGAAAAATCTTACAATATGCACGATAAACTTTTAAAAAAGATATGGATTTACATAGACACGTTTAGAAACAATTTTTTTTCGCATCATGAATACAGATTATTTTTATCCTATTGCAACTGCACACAGTCATCAGTTGATTTAGTACGTTTGTATTTAAATAATTATTCTTTTATTTTATTATTATTGAGATGGGAATTTAGTGCCCGAGAGGATTGAGATCACGATAGCTCAATTGGTAGAGTAGCGGAGTCCTGGGTTCGAATCCCGCTCGTGACACTTACGTTTTTATCTCAACTAAATACCTTAATTAATTGAAAGATATTAATTGGCGGAACACGGAAACTAATGAATTATTATTAAGTTTTTTTCAGTGGTCCTGTTTTGACCTCTTCCGATGATCTTCTGAAAAGAACTTCTTATATCCAGCAGTACGATAATTTATTTTCATCGTTAAATTATTATTAATATTATTTCGTGTCATCGGTAAATAGAAATATTTTATGTGCAGGTTCAATCTTCATGGAGGTCAGTAGATAGGTGAAGAAAGGAAAAGATTTAAAAAAAAGGTTCAACTCAACCCAACAATTAGTCTTTTCGTTTCTTCACCTATCTACTGACCTCCATGAAGCTTTGAAACTCCACATAGATAATCTGCAGGTCGATCAACAAACATCATGCCTTCAGAAATATTTTCTTGTGAACTATTTATTTGATTGGACCTGCAATAAAATTTTTAAAAAACAACGGAGATACATGGCTTCCCTGAGGTAGACGTGAGGTTGCATAGAATTCGTAGGATCAATTATCATTAAATTTTACTACCTGCGGTGCTCTTAATCAGATCGAAAAAGCCTTCATTAATGCCCATTAAACGCATTTTTTGAACCAGAAGACCTTATCAAACGTCTTAGTAAAATCTGTGTGAATAGCATCAATTTTATTGTACTGAGAAAAAACATCTAAAATACTATGCTGCAAAATCAATAAATTCATAGTTGATGACCAGAATGGAAACCGTGTTGCCCTTCAGGAGTAAAAGTTATAAGAATATAATATCACGTATCACACTTTTACTTATTTTTGCTACTATTGAAATTTGAGAGATAGGTCTGTAATTGTCAATCTTTTGTCACCACTTTTGTGAACTGGAACAACAAAACTATTTCCCATTAGTGGACATAACAAGCTAACAATATTTAAAAGAATAATTAGGACAGACTTACGGTGTCCAGGTTAAGTGCTCATTGAAGTCTTCCAATGTGCGAAGCATCCATTCTTTAATCAACTGCCCTTTGTCGTATCCTTAACGCGCCCTTCTAGACTTATTGTTAGTCATCCAATTCGTGAGGGATTTGATCCGAATACGATTCCACAACTTCCACTCGAAGCCCTCTCTTCAACGGCGGGGTGTAACGATCCTCCACACAACCTAAGAAGACAATGTACCTGTAACAATGGTAACCTCTGAATATAACCCTAAGCATCCCAGTTAAATACCGAGAGATCCAATTTTCCTCTCTCCAATCTCAACGGTGTGACAGGTTCCGGACGAGCCGTAAACTTTTATTACTCATCATACTGGCAGATTGTTCTGAGCCAAAAGCAACTCATAAAACATAATCTTATAAATTATATTATACACCACGGACTCGTCAATCCACACATTATATATAGTAGCAGCCTTGCAGACAATGTACTTAGTTTTTGTTTTCATATTCTATAATTAAACGTACATTTATACTACAATTTTTATTGTTTTATCAGTTTCTACTTAATTATATAAATTCTCAATTAATTATACACAATTTTTTCAAAATGAAAAATTTGTGTCCCAGGAGGGATTGGAACGACTTTCGGGTAAATACACCGCTGCTCTACCACTTGAGCTATCCTGACTTCGATCTCCCATGCCACAAACTTCTCATTTCGACACCCAATTTTATTCCAATTATAAGCTTAAAGTCGTGGGTTCGAATCCCTCCTATGTCACAAATTTTTCATTTTGAAAAAATTGTGTACAATTGATTGAGAAATCGTAAATTTATTCCAACCTTTTAAAGAACCTCTTGATAGTTAGAAATGAAATTTTAAAACTTTGAACTGTAGAATCAGTCAAATTAATTACGAAAAATTGTCATGCATGTTTTTGGTGTTTCTTGTATCGTCCTAACGAGTTTGTTTATTTCTTCCCACTAAGTTTCATACGCCAATCTATATATTTTTTTTTAAAAATCCCAAAGATTGTACTATTTCATTAAAATTGTCGAATTTTACTTGCCACAGAATGAGTTCGAATCAGACCTGTGATTCAAATTTTTCATTTCGAAAAACTGTGTATAAAATTAATTGAGAAATCATGAATTTATTCCATTCTTTCCGTTTATTCCAAAAGAACCTCGTGATAGATAGAAATGAAATTTTAAATGAATGTCGAGTGTTAGTAGACCCTTGTCTCGATATTCACGAGATTTTCAGAGAGACTTTCCCGCGTAAACTTAGGTCTTGGTAATCGTCAGTATGGTTTAAAACTTAACAACTTAACAATATCTTAAACGGCTTATGTAATATTTTATAAAAAGATTGCATGCGTGATAATTTGACGTGAAGACCTATGCGCAATGGGTAAATCGTGGGTAACAGCTTTTAGTTTTATTAACTATATTGTTCCTGACGGATTTTTTATTATCTCTTAGTGCAAACGGTTAAAAATTATGTACGCCAAATTGTGACATAGTTACTCAGCTTTGGATAGCTGTAAAACAGTTCTGTTCCAGCGTGATAGCGCTAGTCAACACATTTCCCGTCGTGCTAAGGAAAATTTAGAATCCCTTCGTGGGATCGAACTCCTTCCAGATTTTATTCTAGTCCTTTCTCTGTCAGATTGTTACTTGTTTCAATCCACCTCATACTTTACACGAAAAATATAACTGGTTTGGAAAAGCTGAAATTTTTGTTTGTTTTCCACAATCATCATCCCAACTGTTAGGGCTAGCCTGTGGTCAACGAACGTGACTAATAAACTATAGGCCAACTAATGGCTAACAGTTGATCACAATGAAACTATTTTGAATTATTTTTTAACAAACCTAAAAATTTACCTTTTTGTCGAGAATAGTCAATTTTACACACCTTATTATGTGGTTTAGGTCAAAACAAAATCTTTAGACAGCTCCATGATATTGGGAAAAAAAGGATTTCTCATAAATAATAAAAATGGCTGAATCGATCTGAGTAAACCTGCAGAAAAAATGGGGCGAACTTTATAAGCACCGGGTATGCCCGTTATCGGTTATTAACGGTTATTGCCTGTGCGCATCATCCTAGCGGACTTTATTAAGCCAATCGTTTGTTTTATTTAAATAATATAAAAATATTACGACACGATTCAAAACCTCTCTGTATGGCGGAACTACAGAAAACCCAGCATTGAGTCCTTTTTAAGAGTTTATTAACGAGCTTGGTGAGCTGTTATAAATCGTTGGCTTGTCCTTCGGTAAAGGGAAAAGAGGGCCATAAAACCTGGAAGGTAGTTTAACCCGTTCGGTAGGCGGTGGTAGCGAAGGGAAGGCGTAAACTTTGACGGTTTTGTCTTTACTGACCGCACCTTTCAAACATGATTAGGGTTTTAAATGTTTAATGACGGCCACCGCAATGCCTAGTCGAGGGTTCTTATTTGAAAAGTAATTTTAAGCCTTTATGTAAATAATTAATTAACGGACATAATTCCTTGATTTGATAAATAAACAACCGTAACCACTTGGTTTATTCCTTATCATCCTGTCCGATAATTGGAAATTTGCGTTTGCCGTTTTATGATGAAATTTTGGAAAGAAAACATTGAAAATCACCTAAAGCGACAAAAAGATGTAATTGGTTTGACCAAAGACTACAGCGAGAAATAAGCCACCGTTAAAAAGCACTTTCCCATTTAACTAAGAAATGTGCTTACGGAAAATGATTTAGCATTCTAGTCCGAATAGTTAAATCAAATTATTGATTAATAAATGGCTTTTCATTACATCTTTATAATACCATACTGGGCTGATCAAAAGCGCAGGATAAACATAAATTATCAATTCATGGTCTATTTTTAAAAAGTCCATATCATTGGCACTCAATCCCTCTCTCATTCTCTCTCTCTCTCTCTCTCTCTCTCTCTCTCTCTCTCTCTCTCTCTCACCCCAACTCTATTTTCCCTTTCACTTAGTCACTCATTTTCCTCTTACTTTCTGTTTATCTCTATCACGTTCTCTATTTCTGTATGTGTCTTTCTATCTATCTATTTAAACTCCTCTCTCTCGCTATATTATTTTCTTAGCTGTAACCACGAATAAATCATTTTATTTATGAATGATAATCCTTTCTACTTTTTGCAGTTTTATAATACATAGCAATTAATAGATGTCGAATTGTGATATTGGTTTACATAGTTCCCTTTACAAGCTTTTATTAACTGAATCCTTGCTCTAAAAGCCTGGTTTCCGCAAGATTTTTACAATATGGATTGGCCACGTAGTCGATTATTTTAAAAAAAATTATATACTTTAATTTCTCAGGGAATTCCCGTGCATGGTCAACTCTCACTTACTTAAAATATTGTCAAAGTTTTGTTGTTTTTCGTAAGCTGTCGCCAAATAATTTAGACTGTTAAAACCTGACTTATTTCAGAGAGTTATATATGTGGAATAATCCGCCAGTACAATTTCTAAGATTTAGCCGAGCAAGTTAAATGTGGACTTTTTTTTTATAATTATTATCATTAGAACGACTATTATAATATCATATTCCTTATTGTTATTCGGAAATCGTGAGATGCGATCTGGTGTCGTCTAGGTTTCAGAAAAGTATTGTCTTTATCGGGCCAACTTTTCGATCTTTATTGATTCCTTTTGATCTTCAGGGCCTGGGATTTTCAAAAATTGTTTAAATTTAACTAATACATGTAGGATATGAAAAAACGTGATTCTATGCGATACGAATCTCTCTCTCTCTCTCTCTCTCCCTCTCTCTCTCTCTCTCTCTCT
>CM077099.1:13393158-13418999 GCA_039619505.1 Cimex hemipterus | reverse complement strand
GATGTGTATAAGAGACAGTCTCTCTCTCTCTCTCTCTCTCTCTCTCTCTCTCTCTCTCTCTCTCTCTCTCCCTCCATGTGTTTGTTTCATGGTACATATGATTGGTGATTTTTGTGTTTACTTTAAACTATTTTCTTCGGGCGGACAATATATACGAAAATAAAATAATATACCAGAAAATATTATATAACATAATAATAGACTCTTCCATAATTCAAAAATAAAATGTTATATAAGAAAAACTATTAAGACCGTTTAAATAATAAGTTACAATAATAAACAATTAATATTAATTGTAATAATTATTATATAATTAACTTTATGAAATGTATAAATTTAACGATTGTTACATTAAGATAAGGTAAGCAGTTAGTACAATCATTAATTAAACTTTTTAACAGCTTTTCTTGAAAAAATATTACGGCCAAATGAAATTAAGCACAAGATATAAATGAGTACAGTTAAAAATCACGTAGGAAAATTTAAAGTGCCCGGGTAAAAAAAAAAAATGCGTAATGACTTTAATAGGATTGTGTAAGCAATTATCTAAACACAATTTATGACGGCAATCCAGGGACATTAAATAATGTTACAAATACCTGCCCGGAGGCGGACCGGAAAGCGGCTGATAGATAATTGGCGGTTGATGAATATGTCAGTCAGACGGACGAAAGGCAAACGGCTCTGTACCATTTTTTGGCCTTATCCATGAGTCCATTCATTCTATCAATTATGAACCATAAATTATTTAGAACTCACCGCCTAAAATTATTAGTGCCTTTTTTAAAATAAATTCGTAAAGAGAGCGATGCCTTGGCAAACTGCTTGTGGTTCAAACTTCTTTTTTCATAATTCATAACGGCCATTTTATAAAAGGCTAATTACAATTAATTAATTAATTTAAAAAGGATAAACGTCTAGGGTATTATAGTGCAAAGGCCTAAACTTGAGTTTGTAATTTATAACAGTTCCATCACTTTAAACGGTTTTCCCGAAATGAAAAATAGAACATTACCTTTTCATATAGCGGAAGTTGTGTAACAAGTCGGAGAATAATGGAGGTATTTATTTAATCGATTAATAAAAATGTACCTAACATTCTTATAAATTTTAGATTCCGTGTAAATAGGCCACGTCCTAAGGTGGGACTACCTTGGCATTATGAAGTTTAATAATCAATTATTTTTCTGTTTATTTAATTAATTAGGTAGCTCAACAAGTGCGCATGTTTTAACAAGTTCTAGCTACATGCAGAACATTAATTAAACAAATGAAAATTTATTAATTAAACATGGAAAGAAACGTAAAGAGGTGCCAGCTTGTCCGAGCGTGATGGTATGTATAATTAAGTCAAAAATCACTCAAGGGTTCCTAAAGAAATTGATATAAATCGATGAAATATGACAGTAAAACGTTTTCTTACTTGCCAAATAACCTTTGGTGAAAATAAAAACGGGCGACGAGCACCTTGTTTAATGTTATCAGTCTTTGTTGGTTCTATAATATATTTGGATGATTGTTTTTGTTTATTACAACGTAGATGATTATTGCGTTGATTACAGATGTAACTTTAACATGAATATCCAACGTTGGATAAAATTATTAAGGAACATGATTTAATTTTTTTATATATAAAAATAATTTAAAACTATAATAAGTTCTATAAAGTTAAATACCTTAAATTTTAAAAAGCTACATTGAAATAAATTAAAATGTATTTCATAATCTATAAAAAATTAAACCAAGGTTTCAATATTTTAACTCGCCCTGAGGTAAAGGATGTATCGACTTTGTTAATAAATTGCTGTTTAAGAAAATTTTGACAAATATATACAATATATAAGTCATCATTAGGAGAATCATTAAAAGTCAATTATTTATGTGAACTAATCGCGTAGTCTTATACGACTAATTACAATATTTTTAAGACATTCATTCCACTTTGTCATTCATTACTAGCATGCCAACACTTATCTCCTCCCAAGTACGCGCACACACTCATTTCCGTCCTACAGCTTGCTTCCATTACCAGAAAAGGTGCTCAAAAAACTAATGGTAGATCGGATTTCGGTCGGTTTTCGTCTGAAGTCATTGACAGAAAGGAAAACAGCGTTGTCCCAGGAAATTTGTTATTTTTTTATACCTTTATAATTGACAATAAAGTCAGGCTGATAATAAATTCACAAAAGAAGAAGTTAGTATATCAAGAGATACAACAGGTTTCTGGTCAGTTTTCTTGACGATATTTTATATAACTTATATTTTCGTTTGAAAGTGCAAAAATTGTTCTACAGAAAAACTGTTATTAATACTATTCATTATTTAACAACTTTGAAAGAAAGAAAGAGAGGGAGAGAGAGAGAAAGAGAGAACGTGAGGGGAAAGAGAGTAAATGAAAAAAAGAGAGAGTGAGAGAGAGGAAGAAAGTAAGAAATCGAAAGAGCGTGAGAGAAAGATAAAGTGAAAGTGAGAAGAAAAAGGACTGAATGAGAGAGAGAGAGAAGGAGACAGAGTGAAAGAGAAGAAGAAAGTAAGAAATAGTAAGAATGAGAGAGAGAGAGAAGGAGACAGAGGGAAAGAGAAGAAGAAAGTAAGAAATAGAAAGAATGAGAGAAATACAAGAACGTGAGAGGAAAGTTAGTGAGTGATAGAAAGGAAAAAGCGAGTGAATGAGGGAGTAAGATAGAGAAAGTAAGAAATTGAAGGAGAATAAGAAAGAGTTAAAGAGAAAGTTAGGGAGACTAACAGACAGCCAGAGGAAAGAGTAATATAGAGAAAAACAGAAATTAAATGTAATGAATAGTTAAAATAATAACTAATAACCAATAAATTGTAGTATTGATGGTACCATTCATTATGAAAGATGACACGATCTAAAGTAATTAAATGTTCATACATATTTATACCACTGGAATTCAGTTTGACACTATTTCGTCATAAAATTATTAATTCCAACAACAGGTTTCTCGTGGTGCGTTTTCTTTGCCTGTCAAATTAGTAGTATGGCTCGTCTGTTTTTGGATCATGATATGGAAACGGCATGCATTATTTCCCCGGTCGGAAAAGGGCTAAACACTCCCGTATCTCGTAATTTGATTGTTTCTTAAACAGGCATTATTTTGCGCGAGAATCCACCGGTAATTGGAGAAGGGCCATACAGCTGGTGGAATTGTTAAACTTTGTCATTCCACGACAGACTAGTTTATGTTAATGTCTTTCTCGTCTTTCTCTTTACTACCCCCATTACGAAATGTGAGGAACATTAGAGCGGGGGGGGTAATCGATCTCTACGAACTTCTCGCGTTATTTATAAACACAAAGTTAATTCCGAGTGGTGTATAGTGTTAGGGGTTTACCTGGGGGTAAACTTGTATCTCCCTTTGCAATTAGCCTTTGCTCCTTAATAACTGCGCCCCAGCGGAGAACCACTAGGGAGAAATTTCTAAACGAGGAACGGTACTCGCCGTTGCCCCATAAATTTCTATATTGCAATTTCAAACATATTGGAATTTTAAATAACATCGTATGTCCTCTGGTTGATTATTTAAAATAGGGTCTACCTGAAATAAGGTCAGCACTATAGTAAATACTAGAATAAAAATAATTCCAAATTATTTCCTGAAGATGTGAGGGTGACGACTTAAACTAATTATGAAACAGCAGGTCACTTTTCTAAGTTACTAAGGCACACGTAATTCAAAATATTTCCTTATTTTATGTTTAAATATTATTTATCCGGATTTGTAATACAAATATTTACAAATCTCATGTAGGAACATCAGCATTCTAAAGTTAGTCTCTGGTGGTTGAATAAGGGGCCTAAAGGAATTTTCCAATATGCATGAAGGGGTATAGGAATTTTCCATTTACCCCTTTTCCTCCGGACAATCTCGGCTACTCTATTTTCTTCCTTTTTTTCGTACGGTGAAAAATGTTAAAATAAAATACTTGTCCATCGCTGTTATGCTTGCATATTCTACATGCACGCGTTGTTATTTTTTAGCAGTTGTCAGAAAGCGTGGCTGAAAAATCGGTTTTTTTTAAAGTAAATCTAGAAAAATTGTGCCGAACAAGTGGCTGATATAGTGAGTGAAAAAATACATTTAAAATATATTTTATATTCAATCATTTTGCATTGTATAAATTCACTTTTCCACATCCTAAATGTTTTTTTTTTTTTTTTTTTTTTTTTTTTAATATAAACTATGTTTGTAAATCCCAGGCCCTGAAGATGATCTCAATAAAAGATCGAACCGTTGGCACTATGAAGAAAATGTTTTCTGAAACCTACATCACACCAGACCCCACCTCACGATATCTGAATAATAATTTGATGCTATACAACAAGAACTGTCCTTACGGTAGTTCCAATGGTCACATTTCTCATCGATATTAATTTTGAGGTTTTTGAGCGTATTTCTAAAAGGTGAATTTAGCACTAAGCTTGAGTTTTGCCATTTTAAATACGACCCCTATCTCTGACGCGGGTAAAAGTAAAGTAAAAATTATCATTGGCGATTATTTGCAATAGATTTCCAATACAAGCTCACCCTGGAACCATGCAAGCCAAATGTCAAACCAAATGGATTTATTTTACGATCATACATATAAATATATTTTTTAAAACGACCTAGCTTAATGGATAAAATAATTCTTGTCTTCTTTGCATTAACAAGTAGGGGCGGCGTAGACTTAGATCAAATCGCAGTTCGCCAAGGACGAACAACTGCTACTAATGTCGCAACTAATGATCGTTCGAGAATAAATACGAGTTGACCAAGGACATTCGGGTGTGACATACAATGTGCTAGTTATGTACATTTACGAGACAAAAAAAGAAAACAGTATGCAACATGCATTCAGAAATGATTACCATACAAATAGAAACGCCTATCAAAACATCAAATATGTACAAGCAATTAGATTTCTAATGATTCATTTTGCATTCTGGTAGATAAGAGATACTGTATTTTTGCCACAAAGATTGTTTCCAGTTCCTTCCGTTTCTCCCTCTTTCTTTTTCTCTCTCACTTTCACTCTCACTCACTCTCTGCCTCTAGATTCAAACAATTAATTATGCTTATGTGTTTTTAACTTAATTAGGTTCTCTTTTCCCTTGTATTAAATAAAGTAAATTTTTGCCACTCCTTACACTCTCTCTCTCACTCTCACTCACTCACTCACTCACTCACTCCCTCTTCTATCTTTATCTTTTTCTTTTTCTATTCCTATTTCTCACATATATTTTTCCCTTTCTTTCTATGTTTCTTTCTCGAACTCTGTTTTAATTTTTATATGAATGAGAGTGTTGCACTGTCCATTGTCTCCATTTTACCATCGAATTAAAATTACTAAATTGTTTGTGTTATTAACAACCAAAACTTTGGGAATATTTTTTTAAATTACTTTTTTATTTTACTGAACAACACTTTATTTGCTATGCCATGCTAATTGAATTCAGTTTATTTATTCCATTGATGAACACTAGTTCTACATCGAAAAAATAACGATTATAAAACATTATATCGAAATTATTGGTGATGCTTTCTATTGTACTAAAATTCTATAAAAAAATCTTCACAACAATGGTGATATTTTTTAAATAAAATAGTTAGTTTTAAGGCTCAAAATAACATATTTCAATATTGTTAAATTGCTCTTTTGATACCCAGTTCGAAATAAACGAAATAATAATAATAGTAATATATTTTATCTAAACGACGGTTTTTCGTGGATATTTCGACAGCTTTTATCATGTTATTGTGACTGCAATTAAATGGTGATTTCTTGGGGCATTTCCATCTTTCAATCAAATCTATTTTCCAGTATGGTATGGTAATGTCGCTAACGGGAGATTTTAAATATTATTATGATATGAATAATAAATAATTAATAAAATCTGTAATTCCGTATTGTAGATGGCCGCCTCCGTTTATTTCGCAAACCATTTTCGCTAGGAATTGCGTCGTGGTAACAGATTTAACATAACTTTCTCATCTAGCATACCCCTTCACGCCTCTACCGTCGGGCGTAACTCAGAAATGGTCGATCCCATCAAAATTTTCCTTTCAGTAAAAGTGGCATAAAATAAGCTCCAGAATCGATTTGTACAATAAAAATATGGGATTCTTATTTAATATAACATGTATAAACTTCAGTGCCATTTCCCAGACAGATAAGAAAATTATATTTAATCGGTTACCGCCACGCTATCTATATCCAAAATTAGCTCGGACATTTTAGCCACAACTATTTTCGAATTAAATGGGTGGGCATAGAAATTAATATATCCTGTATACAGGGTGTTCTTTTAGATTGCTCGGCTTAATTTCTTTTGAACCAATGACCATTTTTATTTTATTTATTTATTGTATTTTTTTAAACCTCATTTTGTTTGTTTCGTACTTATTTCCAACGTTTTCAACTTCACTAAAGTAAACATTAATTAACTGTATCGTTTACATTACTCGAATTATGATAGTAAATCTTAATTCCTGGAAGTAATTAAATTTTACAATAGTACCTATTCTTTACTTCTTAATGAACAGAAGAGCACATTTTTCCGACCAACAGCGGGTTGATATGAATGACTAGTTTACCGTTAATGGTGGTATTGCCCGTTCTGTAATTGAGTTGTACTCCCAGAAATATCCTGATCGCCCCAGAGTAAACCACAAATCGATTATTCGTGTAGCTCGGAAAATGAGGAGATATGGATCAGTTGCTGTTCCAACACCAATTAAACCGGCAGTGTAATTTCGACGAGGAGCGGAATGTCTTACTGTATGTTCGCGAAAATCCGCTTTCCTCCTTACGAAATGTTTGAAGTGTTTTAGGTTTTTCACAAATAAAATAAGAGATGACTTCCGGGATTACAATTTTAAGTCATACCGCTTTCATCTTTCCCAGGGACTTTGGGTCTCTGATTATAACTATTTCCCAATTAATTTTTTTCCGAAAAGTCCACGTGAAACGTTGTACTGTGCTCCACCTGATGACGACAAGAGCACGAAATCGATTGAACGGGAATCCAGGATTTGGACTTTTCGGAAAAAAATTAATTGGGAAATAGTTTAAATAGTAAAGTTCCACAACTTTTTTGGAGGGAAGTTTTACCAATATTAGATACTATTCGATGATGTTCCTCTGCAACAACGACAAATAATCCAAAATCTCCACGTTGATTGATGGACCCGCTTACAATTATTTGCAGGTGAGGCGTTATTTGAGTTGTCACTTCCGAGGTAGGTGGATAGGACCCCGTGGCCGGATCTGTTGGCCTCCTCGGTCACCCGATTTAACTCCACTTGACTATTTTCTGTGGGAAAAAAACAATGTGTGCGCCAATCATAACCCGACAACCTCAGTAAAAAACAGCGGATAAGGATAGAAAATGCATATCCATCTCCCCGATTCTGTTGCTCTTAGCACGGTGAAGAGTGGTTAAAAAGTGCAAACCTTTTTATCTTTAAGCAAGGCAGGCAATTCGATCATGAAATTTTATTAATAATGACTATTTTTCATACTTTTTTCCCTAAATTTGTTATTTTTTTACGATCATAAAATCCGATTGAACCGCCTCCGACGTAAAAAGATCTTTAAAATGATGTGCCATTTGAAATTTTGATGCTTAACTGGGCCTGAAATACCTGTATAATTTTCTCAAAAAAAAGGTACAAAAATGAAACTAGACTAAAACATATTAAACACTTATAGCGACATTTGTTCCAGAGAAATTCAGACGGGCCATCTAAAAAGGACACCCTGTTTTATGTTTTATATAAATCATTTATGAGAGTGACTGACAGACATCTCACAGGCCAAATCCCTGAATCGAAGGGGCTGAAATTTCGTTATTCATTCTATAACGATATGGAAAGCCACTAAGAAAGTGTTTCTTTTATATTCCATCTTTGAGCGGTCAATTTTTTACCATGCATATATGTTTATTAAATTCTCAGTAAAGAGAAATTATATTTATTTTAAACTGTATTTATTTTATAATATTTTTTATAATTTTTAATTATGAATTTAAACAATATAATAATTTCGGTCGTTAAGCACACAGCGAGAATCGATTTTTCTACGTTGTGTTAAAATAATAGATTGGTACGATTTTGTGCGAATTTCAATTGAACTGGAGTTTAAAATGAAATTGTTAAAAACCCAACCTGACAGAGCCTTAAGTCTTCGGTCAAGGCCGGCTTAAATTCTAAAAAGAAGTGAAGAATGGAAACGGTGAAATCAGTTGATGGTGTAGGGTGTAACCCTCGATTTGCGACCGCATCGTATTTCCCTCACGTAAGACTTAGTAGAGGGTGGAATTCTACGGAAGCCGAACTCTGAGAATGGAGGGGGTGCTAGGGTGAAAATTCGGATCCTGTGTAAAATATACGTGCAGCCCCTCGCTCTTCCTCGCCGTTCGCGTTAGGTGATGTGTGAAATACACTATAGGAGGGTCCCTAGGCACTGTCGGCTGAGCCAAAGCAAAATGAATACAAATCACAGCACTCCCCTCTACCCTTGTCTCATGGAGCATTACACGTCTTGTTCACAGGTGAAAAATTGCCGACATTACCCTTGCAATTTTGTATCATCTGTACAAGGTTTTCCCTACACCTCCTTGCTTATATATTTATTACACTAATTCTTAAGGAAAAGGAAAGTAGGAATTGTTCAACGTCCGTTTCCCCTGTGATCAACATCCGTATAAGGTACCGATCGTATTTATTCTTAAGTGCTGTTGTACTGAATTCCTTCCTACACATTATTTTACAAAATCCGATTTGGGAAATTTTAATTTATGAAAAAAAACTCACAATTTTAATTTAAAAAAAAAGTAACAGAAATAAATTTTATAATTTTATTAAATTTATTGTAACTTGGCCTTCCGAATTAAGAATTAAGAAAAGAAAATCAAAGCTTGGATGGCAATAGGATAAATTAGGTTACGAGTGAATGTTTGGAGTCAGAGTTTTATAGCACTCAGAAGAGATATAGCAAACCTAAAATAGAATTTTTGGATGTTAGGGCGTGAAATGACCTTAGCCGTTAAAACGCCCTTAAAAACTAATAATAATAATAATAATAATAATAATAATAATATATTTTATTAATTAAAAAAACCTAATTTTTACTTACTGAAGTCCAAATGGAATTAAATATAAAATAAATTGATTCAACTGTATCTCCAATTTATAAGTAATATTTGCAATCAGTAAATGTTCCTTATAATTAGACAATTCAGTTATTTAGTTCTTCGTTTATAAAAATACAGTATTTTAATATCCTATACTACTGTAAAATCAGAGGATCTGACTCATAGAACACGGTTCATCTTCACCCAGTAAATTGATAGGCCATACGAGGTTGACACACGGGCACTTAAGTTTGGGCCAAAGTCCGCCTATGTGTCCTGTGTGGCAGAGAAAGGTTGGACAGATGATTGCAATTCCATCTACTTCAAATAGTGGGTAGGAATGCTTGTGCTTGAGCACGGCAGCGAGTATCTGGGTCCCCATTCCAATTATTGGAGGAAACCAAGGTTGTTTTCCTGTGTACAGTCCTGATAAGATTTGTGTCCCTAGCATGTCTTGAGAGTGAATGTATTTATTAGTGTGAATTTGTGGTGTGTGAGGGCCTACGGTAGTTTATTGAACCTTCAATTATACTATAAGTTGTACCAATTATACAATAGTTGTAATGGATCTTGAAAGCAATTCTAGCACGCCACCATCACAATTTATTGAATGTGAATGGGTTTTGAATTTATTACACATTTATATTGGAGTGTTACATATAAGAGTGCATAAGAGTGAACGAACCTATCCATGTGGATGTGGATGGATGGATACCAGGGACGGGACGGGAGGAGTTCTCTCCTGAGCAGTGCAGCTGTACAGCTGATTGTACTATACCCTGGCTCCATTTTTGGGGCGGGCTCACAACACAAAGTGAACTTGAGCCCCCATTGTACCGGTGTTCTTCCATCGAAGAAACTCACTTTTGAAGGGGTTTGGGACCAGGTTCAGGGTCGCTGAGATCCGATCCCGCCCCTTCTATTGATGAGTGCCGTGTCAATTTCTTTTAATTGCGGCCACTGGTCCCCTTAGGCGTCAGAAAAATTCCAGAGGCGACGGTGGGGATCGAACCCACGACCGCGGGGTCTACTAGCCGAGAGTCTGACGCCTTAACCACTCGGCTACCGCGGCCCACCAACCTATCCATGGACTACAGATTATATCTGCAGCATTTTTATTTGGTTTAAAATATAGATAAATTATTTATCTTAAAAATCCGTTCTTAAACTAAAAATTAATTTATTCTGGAAAACTAATAATATACAATCTGGCCCAGTACATGTGTGCTAAAGTCAACTCACACAAAACTTAGTTAACGTTAAATTAACGTAGTACTTAAAATTGTCCTCACTCTAATGTTTTAAGAAGCTCACATACATTTAAGTTACACCAAAACGAGGATTTATTTTTGCAATTACGTAATAAGAACCCCACGTATCGACCTTTATCAGGAACGGTTGAGATAAAGTTTAGTAATATTCTCCAAAATTGACGTTCTATCTGTAAAGGTAAATTGGATTTAATCCGATTCCCAAATACAACACAGTCCAGTCAGTTTGAGCGAAGCGAGCAAAGTTTCTTAATGGAAAATTTTCCTGCGCTCTGGACTAACCATGTATTCTTGTTACCCAAATATGATAAACAATAGCCTTGAAATACTTGCTCGTACAAGCAGATTACGATATTATTTCATATGATACGTTAATTTATATATTTAGCAAGTGATCGACGGTTGCTTTGGGTAAAGACACTTTTTTATCTAATATAAACCTTGTAATGTGATTACTGAACGCACACAACATTTAATAAGATCCTTTCTTGCTGTGTGGCAAGCATTTCATCGTTTGTGGTGTGAGAGTCACCAATACATACTAAACCGAATCTTTAAAAAAACCTACTTTCGTACCTAATTAACGGAATGATTCTGCTGAGTTCGTCAAAAATCAGACTATCCTGGCAGTGAACAGGGCAATGTATTTGGCAATGTATCTTGAACTTCATTTCTATCTCATATTATTCTCATCCACATCCTGATCCATTCAATTCCCCACACTAGCCGAATGAAATATACTCTGGCTTATTAAAATGAGAGTAAGCAAATTCACATCCGAACAACCCCTCATACAATATTCCTCAATAATACTCATGTTTAAAACTGTAAACAACCCCATTAAATTAGTGGTCTATTGACTAAATCACTTCAATTAAATAATCTTTTTATGTAAGGTTTTGAAATGATAAAGGTAGTGCAACGGGCGCAGTAGTAGAGCATCGGCGTATTTAGCCGAAGGTCGTGGGTTTGAATCCCGCTCGTTGCACTAACTTTTCGTATCGACCAAGTTTTCATACAAAGATTATTTAATTGAGAGAAGTAATTTGGTCAATATACCATTAAATATAATGGATTAATTAAGCAAAACGAAGTATAACTTGACAAACAGCTTCACGTGGCCACTTTTTAGGTCGCCAAGAATCCAATTCTGATTAAACTACATTTGAAAAATGGCAAAAAGGAGGGAAAACTGGAAAGGTGGGAGTCCGAGTGGATCGAAGTCACGATAGCTCAAGTGGTTAAAGCAGGGGCGTATCGAGCCGTCGTGTGTTCGGCACTAAATTTTCCATCTCAATCAAAACATTACATAAAAAATTAATTATCTCTAAACAACGTTGGGTAATACCTCAACTCACGATTCGAGTCTATATAACTTTATATCAAGGGAATAACTAAAACTTGATCAATCAAACAATCCCTCTACATGGCACTACAATACCGACTTTGGTACCCGATCGATACTATGGGGGACAATAATTTTCCCGACATTCAATGTAACGAATCCTCCCAATCCAAAGTCCTCCGAACCACTGTCAACGGTACGCTAATCTCGATAATGACCTCCAATAAATTTTCCACATTCCACAAAAATCTATCATCATATTCAAACCTGTTAGTCCGATTCATGATACGAAACTCCTACACACAATCAAGCGACAGAAGCGGAATGGCTACGGGACCATGTAATATATGGGTGTTTTGCATGTCGGTGAACTCATGTTGAGCCGGCACTGGGTTAAATATTTGATCCGACTACACTCCCAGGTTTTTTTGAATTACACAAACGCGTGTCAGCATTGCGCCATCTTCATTTAAGAGCTGTCAGTCACGTTGTTCGTGTGGAGGTTTATAAGCCATTGGGTTCAGCTGAATATGTTGAATTAATCAGAGCACGGTTATGAGTTAATCTTAATTTCTCCCTTCAGAATTTGAAAAAATCCATTGAAGTACGAAGGAAGGTTTGCCACCTTATTTTTTTTCATTTACAATTGTGTGTATTTTTATAACTCAAACTGATTGTGACTTACACAGTCCTGCCTCGTTCATAGAATATTTTCAGCTGGAAAAAATTGACCTCTAAACAGCCGAAATGAATTACAGGCCGGAGGCAGCGAGCCCTTAAATAAAACGATTGAAAAGATGGATGGAGATGTTTTTGAATTGCAAAAACCCAAGTTTCGATTGAAGGGGTGATGAGTGGGAGGTGCCTTGCTTTGCTTTAACCTGTCAAAAAAGGACACGAACAAAATGAACCCTTCATTGCCTTTTGCCCCGAGATGCATGATTTAAGCCTGCCAACTTCTGGTCGTCTCGAAAGCAGGAATCTTTGAATTTAACTTAAATTAGAATTGCCAAAATAAATCGTTTCTCATTGATGCTTGAACCAGTTCTCCAACTCCTCGAGGCGGACCGCAATACTGCCAATTCCAATGAATATTTGAAAAGGAAATCGTTTTGTAAATCTAAACGTCTAATACGAAAGGCTTACAATGGGGGTGAACCAACCAAGCCTTCTATTATTTATTGAAATATAGTTTATACACATTTTTCAGCGTATATCGCAACTCAGTTAATCCAAGATGGTTGTGGTCTAACTATTATTCCATTTTGTGTCGTAGTGAATTTAAAGCAAAAGCAATGAAATAACGATATTTTTTATTTTAACTAGAAATAAACTTAGAAAAATCAATGACCAGCATTTTTTATAAGAATTTAATCTATCTGCATAAATAATTACAAATGTATAAAAAAAGTGAACATAGTTCAAAAATATTGAGTTTGAATAATTTCAATAACCCCCTCATTTCCTGTCTTGAAAATTTATATAAAAACTTAAAAAATAAACAAATAAAATCAGTACATAACGTGTGAAGTATTTATCTTAACGCAATTCTTCAGAATTGCAATTTTAAAGACAAAGTTAAAGTTACAATTTTTGCTTTTTTTAAAACTTTTTGTGCTCATATTTCATCAAATTCTATATAGTTGACGTAGTAAAGGGGAGTTCTAATTGTATTTAGTCGTATCTTCGTTTTGGTAGTATTAACTATAAATTTACGCACCGACCCTTATCTTGTCCGAAAACGTACATTTGAAGCACTTACCTACCATTGTACCACCACTACTCCATTATACTCAGATTTTCTAGCTTCATAAAATGGAATTTAATAGGGAAGTCAAGTTGTATTGAGAACCAGTAAATTTGGCAGATAACAATCCAGGATAACATCACTAATTCGTTTGTTACCATCGAGAAATGTTAACACAAGTAGGTAAAAACAGCTCAGGGTGTCGGTGGTATTGAAAAAAAAGCACATTTGTGTCGGGTTGGAATGCAGGACCGCTGGATTCGAACCCAGGACCTTTAACTTACAGTGATGAGCGCTGGGTCAACGCCTAAGCCGTTGGGGCCAACGACGCCCCAAATACATTTATTATATTTCTGGGTGCGGGTTATTTGATCTTACAGAACGTCAAGTAAATTTATGGAAATATTTTCGCAACTTTTTTTTGAGATGACTAAAAAGAGCATTACGTTTTCCTAGATGACTTAATTAATTATAAAGTCTATCAGGCAATCTCATTTGGGCAAAATTAGTTTCATCTAGTTTTGTCTCGGGAGTGGAGAATTGCATTTCAGAAATATGACTGTATCGAGTATTCCCTTAACAATCTTTCATTTCTACGGATTTATAAAATACAAGACGGAACGCAATTAGATTGTTTTAAGCATAAATAAAGAAATTATTACAATTAAATAAGGTTTGTAGTTGAGAGGAAAAAAGCTAATTGCACGAGCGGGATTCGAACCCACGATCTTCGCTAGATGCGCCGCTGCTCTACCAATTGAGCTATCGTGACCTCGATCCACTCGGACATCAACTTCATCATCTCAACCCTACCATATGAGTTTTCCCTCTCCATATTTCAAATGTCGTATAATGGGTAATCGTAGGTTCGAACCCCGCTCGCGCCATTAGCTTTTTTCATCTCAACTAAAAACCTTAATTAATTGGTTTTCATTTTAATTTCTAAAATTAAAAACGCCACTTAGTGCTGAGGATGTTGTGCTTGATGTGTCAGTTATTGGTGGTCGACGTTCCATCAAGAAGGCGGCTATTGCTATTGGAGTTCCCACCAAACTCTGAGGTAGACAGTTAGAAGTTTTGGGGAAATTTGGTACTACCTTTTTGCCATGTTTCAATTTGTCTCAACTAAAACTTTCAATTAATTGTAATATATCAATTGGTCAAGAGAATCACGAAATTAGTAAATTTAATTAATTAAAATCAAGTACACTTCACTAAATCTCTCCGTCACCATTTCAATTGGCGTCGAGAATCCAAACCAATTACACGACATTTGAAAAATGGCAAAAGGAGGGAAAACTCATAAGGTGGGTCTGAGATGGGATTGCTGAAGATAGTGGGTTCAAATCCCGCTCGTGCCATTGACTTTTTTCATCTCAACAAAAAACCTTAATTAATTGTAACGCATTAATTGATCAAGCGGACCGCGAAATTAGTGAAGTTGATAATTTCTGAACGCGCTGCTCAAAGAAGATTATTAAATCATAATGGGCTGATGGCTTTTCGCCCCGTAAGAGACCAAAATTGACCAGACTACGGCTCGCATTTGCTGGAGAACAAAGCCATTGGTCTTTTGACTATCGGTCTGCTATAATAAACCTGTCGATTTGCTCTACGACATCCAGGAGAAAATACGCTGTATTGAAAGATCAATTAAAAATGTAAATCAAAATTAAAATAAATTTGGTGTTTTTTTCATTCATTTTTTAATTTTAATTAAACATTTATATTATTTTCTACTTTTCTTAACCCTCAATTATTAAATGTTAAAAAACGCTAAAGATTTATAAATTTGATTTATATAAATAATACAAGTCAAATTATATTACATGTGGGAGGAATTTTTTTCCTAAGTGTATATCCAGCATAAGAGCGTAGAACTGCGTAAAGAAAATATAAGCCATACTCTAAAATGATGGTTTTAAGTATCAGCGTGCCTTGAAACAAAAACAGACGCTCAAATGGTAGGTTTGTGATAGAACATAAATGCGTACTTATAAATTATATAACTTATATAACATTACTACTTATATCTCATAATTAATTATTTTTGGAACAAAACAGAAAATATATCGTTCTATTTTTTAATGTACCATTAAGATAAGGTAAACATATGCATTATAATTTGTATGTTAAGACGCATCTCAGAACAATGTAGCATATCAGCATGAATCACAGAAACTCCAAAAAGTGTCTATTTTAAACAAACTTGTGCAGGTTCAGTGCATTTTTAAGATTCGAAGCATCAATTGCACCTAATCTTACCTTGACCCGAAGATTTGATGCTCAACTTAAGACTGGTATTGTAAACATCGAACAAATTTAACGAAAATACTGAATCGTCTATTACTTGCCATGAGTGCTTGTCTTCACCTACTTTTCTTACCAACCTATTTCAGCTCAAGAAACCACAAATCAAGGTTTTCACTTTGACACCAAATGTAAAAAAAGAATAATGTCTTTCAATAAAGGAAAATTATAAGATAATTTAACGAATAATTTATTTCGGCGGTCATCTAGAAGGCCGTTTTGAACAACCTTCGAAAGATTGAGGTGTATTTTAAACCAACAAAACTAAAAAACATTCTGCAAACTGTAGTTAACGATATTGACGGTGCATATTTTAAAAGTGCTTGGCCATAAATAACAAAAAAAGTTCACCTTAGACTAGTTACCTTCTAATTAAATCACGACCTGTTTTTCAGCAACATCATTTACTGGCCGAAATATTGATACGTATTTCATATTTTTTCTTATGTTATTATGTATACATATATTCCATGATATACTATTACAGGGCTTGCATGTATTGGATAAAAGTGTGAGGTGATTAGTGACCGTTAACGGATAATTACTGCGAAATCGTGAGATGAGGTCTGGTGTGATGTAAGTTTCAGAAAAACATTTTCTTCAGAACAAAACATTCAGAAATATCGCACTGGCACTCCCAACACGACACGCAAGAATGGCACAATTACAAAACACTTTGAGTGAGTAGAAATACTTTGATTGAAAGTATGTTTTGCAATGTATAAATTCATGTTTTCCCACATCCTAGAAAATTGGGAAAAACGAGAGGGAGAACCACACGAAAGACAGAGAGCAAGTTTGTGAAAAAAGAGAGAGCGAGAGAGAGAGAGAGGAAGAGAATAAAATTTAAAAAAAGGGAGTAAGACTGGGAAAAACGAGAGAGAGAGAGAGAGAGAGAGAGAGAGAGAGAGAGAGAGAGAGTGAGAAAGTAAAAGAAAAAAGGAAGAGAGTAGGACTGAGAAAAACGAGAGTTAGAGAGTTAGAGAGAGAGAGAGAGAGAGAGAGAGAGAGAGAGAGAGAGAGAGAAAGTAGTTTTAATAAATAAGGAATATGTGTGGTGATTAGTGACCGTTAGACCGTCATTTTTCGGAAATCGTGAGGTGAAGTCTGGGAGTACGCAGAAAAAAACAATACTTTGAGTGAATATAAAAATATTAATTTGAATTGTATAAATTCACTTTTTTTACATCCTACATGTATTTGTTAAATTTACACAATGTAAATCCCAGGCCCTGAAGATGATCTCAATAAAGATCGAAACGTTGGCACGATAAAGGAAAGGTTTTTCTGAACCCTACATCACACCAGACCGCATCTCACGATTTTGGAGTAATTATTGGATAAAAGATTAAAATAGTAAAATATTTCTTAATGTTTTTTTAAAATTTCATCGGATTGTATTACATGTTGAGTAATATCCATTACGTTGGTCGAGTTACATAGTTTCTAGTTCGTTTCCCATTGATGAACATTTGGTTGTAAAAAACATTTTTCGCAATGTCATTGTCAATTAATTCCGTGTATAAACAGGGCGAACAAAAACTAACGTTTTCGGAGCTACCCGCTGTTTTATGCATGGGACAACGAAATATGCTGAATAATATATTAATTAAGGGAAATGCCGGTCTGTGATCTAACCGCAATCAATTTTTGATTTGCTTTGAAAGCTCCAAGATAAATCTTTAAAAAAAAGGTTATCAATAAAAACTTAACAGTAAATAAAGATTTAAATGAAATTTAGAGTTGTTTAAAGAACATTTTAGTTAAAAACACTTTGGGGTTTTTCAATTTATTTAACGCGCTACTTCCACCGAAAAACAACAGCAAAAAACAATCAATTACATAAAATACTACTGGACACCCTAAGTGCAAACGTCAAGGAAAAGAGCTGTGCATTACTAAAAAGAAATGGAGTCGTTTTCCTTCATGACAACGCACTGATCACGTCCCCCTCATACGAAAAGGACATAGCGCATAAAATTCACCATCACTCCAAAACACTCTAGAAAAATATAAACAAAAAGCCCGTATATCATTTACATAATTGTTCAATGAGAAATGTTGGAATTAGAAATGACATAAACATTGACGGTTTATCAGGATAAAAACATTTTTCTACATATTTTAATCAATTTAAAATATTTAACGTAAATTTATTCAAAAATCCTTCTCACAAAAATATGTATCAGTTTTTATTATTTTAAAATTGGAAAAGAGTTGTTCGTTGCGAGTTATTGACCGCAGTCTCGTAAATAGACACACACCCACCATACCCGACGGACATACCGCATAAAGTTCACCGTTAAACCATGACACACTAAAAAATATATAAAAAACCGCATAACAATAATACAATTAAAATTAACATGATTTTTGAAATCTCTATTAAGATGGGAAATGTTGGCATTATCGTCATCATAAAATGACATAAACATTGACAGTATGTCAGAATCTCATTTTTCTATATAGGTTTAATAATTTAAATTAATCAACGTAAATTAACGCAGAAATCTTGCTAAAAAAAATATGGCTTTGTTTTTACTCTTTGGAAATTAGAAGAGAGCTGTTTGGTGCGAGTTATTGACCACAACCTCGTAAATAAATTTTGCATTCTCTTTGAAAGGGTCTCTCTGGTTTGTACACGTGGTAGAATAAACGCTAATTGCTTTGTAATTAAACCTTAAATAAATTATTAGTGTCGATTCTGAGATTTCTTTGAATACCGCTGAATACAGATTAATTGTATCTCTTTGAGGCAAAATCACGAGGAAGACTTGCTGCAAACGTAGCTAATAAAAACGAATTATTATTTACTTGTTCATGTGCTAATTTCAATTTAATTTTTATTTATGCGTCTACATTTTACTGTTCAGTATTATCATCGTTATGTGGACATCGTCGCATCCTTTTTTGAAAAGAAGGAATTCTACTCCGGGTCTTCTTCGATGTCGATCAGACTGTCGATTGAGTGTGGAACCTGGGTTTGTTCTGAGCATTCAAAAGTATACTACTTTCCACTCATATTTTTATTCTTAAGTCTTGTCTGGCCGATATGTACTTTAGAGTATGGGTCCCTTTGTACAAAACGTGTCCTTCTGGGTAGTACCCTTAATTCTTTACTCTCCTCTCTACTTATAACCAATGTGATGGTACAAATTTCAATGCCACTTCAAACACATAATGCCACAAATGTCTGACATAACCTTCACTTTCTTACGCAACACTCTATCTTCAATTTATTATAACCTCATCCCCTTCCTACTGAAAACGTCACCCGCTACTTGGGCAGTGTCTAGTCAAGCGCCTGTCCTGTAATGCCCATACCCGATTTGAACGTCAAAACCGAACTGGAGATACATACCACTCAAAGCACAACTTGGCCAAAGATCTACACATCAATGACAACAAAATATTCACATATAACATACAGTATAAAATATCCCCACAATCCAGACCACAAAATCACAATTAATAACTAAATGTTCCGTTGGATAAAATAAGTTGCAAGATCCAGCTACAAATTCTACACAAACATCTAATTCCACTTAATATCCAGGCACAACAACTTTTCTCTCGATCTCTTCCCAATAGTCCTTTTCGAGTGATTTATATGAATCAATGATTCCGCAGGGCTTTCACGGGTTAGCTTCTGTACTCGATTTACTGTTATTTATATTTGCCCTGCGTGCTATGTGATTATGTAACTTACTGTACTTAACGCAAACTGTTGCACACGATGAGAAATAGAAAGATAGCTTAATTGAGATATAAATAGATACGTAGATCGTTAGACAGATAAATAGTTAGATAGGTAGATAGAGAGAGGTAGATAGATAGAGAGAGAAAAAACGAAATACTTTATTTTAAAAAAATCAAATGGTTAGCGGCAATATATCGTTCGAGATTCGATAATTTCTGAAGTATAAATGATATTAAATATCCAGAACAAATCAACGAATTTTTCAGTTGGTGTTATCATTGCTTTTAGAATGGAAATGGCGTTCAAAATGTGTGAAATATCGGACATTACATTTGAAAATATTTGATCACTAGATTGGCGTAACGCGCGAACATACGAAAATTGTAATAACAGCAGCAGATGTTGCATGAAAAACTAACTTTGGAACCAAACTTAATTTTATAATATAATGGTCAGCATAAAAATAAAAGGCCATCTTTCCTAAAAAAAAAAAAATCACAGGGCATATAATTAAAATATAATTGAAAAATAATCCTTGAAAAAATTATTAAATTATACACTAATATTCAATAATTATACAATATAAAAGTAAATATGTGGAAAGCATAAGAAAAAGATGGCAGCAACTAAAATTATTAGTTGCCTTATTTAACCGACTTATATCGGTAAATGTAGGTATGACCGGCGTTCTAATTCTATTAAAATTGATATAAAGCTATTATCGACTTATATAACTACGATAGAACTTAAGTAAACAGAATTTAAGCACTAGTTTCCTGGACATATTTTCACGCGCACTCCATCACTTATTAAAACAACAAGATTTTCTATATTTTTAAATTTTCTATTAAAAACGTAAGTTTACTTAATAATCAACCTGGAAGATAAACATTTAGACTGATAATGGAAAATTTTGCATCATATAATCTTATTACATTAAACTTCTTTACCATAAACTTTTAATGACTTTCAGTATTTTTATTTCTTTAGATACTATCCGGCTAACAATGTAAAAATATAATTGAAGTAAAAATCATTTTACTCGTTGACAAAAAGAGTTAAAACACAAACAGGGAGCTTAAAAAATATAAACTATGGCGTAATTTAAAATTATATTGGAACGCGATGGCCGAGAGGTAAGGGCGTCCGACTTGTATTTGCAGGCGAACTGTCTGGGATCTAATACTGTCATAACTCATGGCATTTTAATTTTTTATAAATAGGAAAAAGTGTAATAAAGTGATAATGATACGTAGTCTTGGACAATGAGAAGTAGATGGAATTTAACCTCTGAAGAAATGTAATTTCTTTTTTACTTAACATAAGATTCTAAAGTAACTATAAAATGTAAAAAAACTAAATAAAATTAAACTGGCACAAATCATATTATTATAACTTTCTAGTTGTTTAATAAAAATGTCGTTTCTATACACTTGAAATCATTATTAAAGAAAAGGCAGATGTGAAATTTCATCATTAAAATGATTTCACGTTATCTCGGCTTTTCGGTGTAAATATTTGCTTTATTTTCTCTCAGCAAATGATGTTTCCTCTTGAATCGTTTGAATTCAGTAGTAATGCGAAACGGAATTTGTAATAAAACAGGGCATCCGTCAAGGCTAAGATAAAATCCCATTACTTGCAAACTCGTGTGAAACTCTTCGGGATTTTCTATCCTCCGTCTTAAAAGGGGGAACAGGAGTAGGAAAAAAATAAGGGAAAAATGAATAATAGAAGTCAAATTTCCAGAGCGTTTTATAAATCCCAAGAGTAATTTACAAACTTTGGCTGGTTTATTACTGTTCGGTAAACGAAAAGTACCAGAATACTACTTTTTAAAGTGAGTCATCATTACAATAACAAAAAAAGCTATAATTATTTATCTACGAATTATTATTTCGTGACAATCTATGCCATGTATAACTTCGAACCTGTTGCTGTCTATATACATCTGCTCACAGCCGAATTGGTATTGATATTCCTAATGTTGTAATATTTACTTTCCCTAGCATCTTTATTATAAAATATATAAAATTATAAATTTCTTTAAAATTTATTTCGCTCTTGACACAACACGCAAGAATAGCACAATTACATAGAAGACAAACACTTTGAGCCCTGAAGATGATCTCAATAAAGGTCGAATCATTGGCACGATAAAGGAAATGTTTTTCTGAAACCTACATCATACCAGACGGCATCTCACGATTTCTAAATAAATTAAAATTTATTATAAAATATTATGTTTTTACTAAATGTAATTAAGGGATTTTGAAACGTAACAAAGTAAAAGGATTTGATTGCATAGTTTTGTTTGTTGGACGTAACAATTTTTGTACACGTGTGTATAATTCCTCTGTTAGCTATGGCTTCTTAGGCGTACTGTTAATAAGGTTGCCACAAATTTCATAAGGAATTTCACTCCATAGATGTTGCTAAGCTGCACTCAGTCATTACAGGTCAACGGGCTGAGGATGTTGATCGAAAAGCCTTCCCCACAACACATCCCACATGTGCGCAAAAGGATTAGGATCTGGAGATAGTAGGAGAAGGATTAGATGGGAAATTCCCAGGTTTTGTAAACATTGATGAACTCTGCCTCTATGAGGCCTGGCACTGTCTTTAAGAAATCAAAAATCCCCGCAAATGAGATCCCTAGTTCTAGATATGTATTCCTCCACTATTTCGTGGATGGTCACAGTGATGTTGCCTTCAACATTGTGGACTCCAGTTCGTCCTGCACTGTAAGTCTCAGCCCAAACCATTACACCTCCTTCTCCAAATTGATTGGAAAGGAGCACATCTTAGGCATCACATGGAAGTAGATGGCAACGAGAAAGCGGACACCCTTGCAAGGAAAGGGGCTGGATACACCGCTGATAGGTCCTGACCCTATCTGTAGCATAGGAACGAATTAACGAATATCTCAGAAAAAAGGACAAAAAGAATATGAGGGAACTTTGGAATTGGAACCAATTTTGGTAGGAAAGAAATTACAGAATGTGTCAAAGGAAGAACGAACAGACTGCGAATCCCAATAGGATTCCTAACAGAACACTGTAAATTAAATGGACACTCAAAGAAAATAGTAAAATCCAAGATGCACATGCAGATTCTGCAAGGAGGCAGAAGAGACACCAACACATTTACTAACAAACTTCGGAGCCACACCAGCTCGAAGGAGGAAATGTTTTGAGACGTATAATGTGACTATAGATGAGCTTCAACTACTGATACTGGGCCTATTAATCCAGTTTCTTCATGAAATACGACACCGATGTGCTTTAGGCAAAGCACGGGGGATACATAGCTCTTAAAGGGCGCAGCATACTATACCCTGAAATTACATCTACATCCACCTCTACAACTGTACGCATCCCCGCTATCATTATACAGTCCGAAACGCGACTCATCAGTAAACATAGCATTTCAATTAGTGTGCTCGCTACATCGTATTCTCCTGAGCTTCTGGTGGCGCGCTGTTTCTACAGGTCGTCTCAAAAGAGCATACAAGTACGAATCGTTTGTGTCGATAAAGGCCTTTTAAAAACACGTTGTACTTCATTTAGTATCTGGCGTGCACTGTGGAAAGGGTTCTGTATTGCACCAATGACAATAATTCTGTCCACCCTTAGTTTCGAAATGAGTAATCTTAATGCTTAATATTCTCAAGTAAATCCGTTATTAAAAATGAGGATTGGCATTTGCTTGTTTTTGGTTAGAATTTTCCATGTTGTTTTATCCAATTAATAAGAATATGTTCATTTAATTAAAATTAATAGAATAAGGGTAAAGACCATGCCTTAACTACATAATATTATCATTATTATCCTCAAAGTAAAGATGAAATGTAATAAAGCACTTGTTCCTCTTTTCTTCCTCTTAATAAATTCATCTACTATTTTAAGGTACAACCCAGAAACCCAGAAATTGTGTTGTTTGTTTTGTTACTCACCATTGTTCTCTCTCTCTCTCTCTCTCTCTCTCTCTCTCTCTCTCTCTCTATCTATCTATCTATCTATCTCTATCTCTCTCTCTCTCTCCCTCCCGCTCCCTCTCACTGTGTGTAATGCTCGTGTAGTGATTACAATTTTATTTAATATCTTAGTGAAGGGGTTAGTGAGCTAATGAAAAAGCGTGAGAGAAATCAGGAGAGACGGAATAGAGAAGTCAGTAAACCTCTTTTTTTAAAAGCATGGTCCTACTCACAGTAAGGAGTATGTAAGTAACTAAGCAATTTGCCCAAATCGGGGTTTACCAACTGAATTGTAATGATTGTAACATTAAAAATATAGGTCAAAGCGGAAGAAAAATAACAACGAGAGTAAACGAACGCCTAAATCGAGCAAATTTTCGTTATTTAAGGACCTTCTAAAACAAAACATAACTTACTGTGAGTAAAAACCATCTTTTTAAAAACTCCACACCCACTCCATTTTTCTTAATTTCTACTAAATCTCTTGGAATAGATTAAAAACAATGTTTATAAAAGTCATTCCATGTTATGCTGAAGTCGCAGAAATGATTAGACCAACATTCATCATCAATTCATTCCATGTGTTTCATGTTGGTAAGTATGTTTAATTTTAGAAAATTCACCTTAACCTAAACAAGACAACGAATGTATTATATAATCGGAGTAAGTTCAATGTATAATAGTATTAAAAAAAATACGGAAACCGTTTTTCTCTATTGCCAAAATAACATGTAATAAATTTGTAACATTCGTAACAAAATATTGACGTATTATTATTTAACCGGATATGCCTCGTATATTATAGTGCCTCATGAACTGGAGTTACCAATCTCCAATTAATACTGTCTAGGATGGGCTTAGGATTAATGTAGCCGCGAGAGTCGATACAGAGGCCTAGACGAGGCAATTGTGACGATGTGCGTCGATGCGGATATTTCTATCTTTAGAAAATAATCAATTCCTTCATCGACTAAGGCGACTGTGGACCCACAAAATTTTGGAGAAGGTGGTCAACTATTTCCTGGAAGCGGACATTTTAGACACCGTCGGAATCAAGAATCGTAGATGGACACGAGTACACACGATAGCTTAACTTGTAATGAAAGTTTATTTAGATTTTAAGGAAAGGTTCGGTTAATATGTAAGTTGTATTTAATTTGTTAAAATCTTACTCATAAAAATTTATAATTATTTAGGAATCGTGAGATGCGGTATGGTGTGATGAAGATTGAGCCCTGAAGATGATCTCAATAAAGATCGAAACGTCGGCACGACAAGGAAAATGTTTTTCTGAAACCTTCATCACACTAGACCGCATCACACGATTTCTAAATAATTCTCGATTAACGGTCATTAATCACCACACATAAAAATTTATGTCATCGTTGTTTTGTATTTTAGTTTCCTTCTTAAGAAACACATCTGGTCTGTTTAGTTGATAGGGGGGCACAAACTTTGGCCTTATTTCACAACTCTTTTATTCATATAATTCGGTTTTTAAGGTTTGATGTTTCAATGTCACGTATTATGAAACTTTACTTTATTATTAGCGTATAAAACATTGCCAACCTTGTCGGGGTAAACCCGGCAAATTTTTGTCGTAAGAAATTGATGAGGTAATGTCATACAAGTGACTACACGAATAACCTTCATCGAATACACACAATTTTAATTAACAATCGATTGACTGGCGTACTGTACCTTTCTCTAATAATCCTGGACCGGAAAACGGTGCAAACAACGTGATTTGTTAGCATTTGATTATCCTTCTTCCACCCCACTGCACAGATCGCCAAGATAGATGGGCCATAGGATTCAACTTTGTGTTTGTCAAACACGAATTGGTCTGGGACCTACTAAAGCCTCAATATGACCCTTTGGTCCAAGGGGTGGACTTAGAACACAAAATTAACGCTATAAAGTTTCCAAAAGTGTATTCATTGCTTACAATTTATTCCATGAAAGCCAAGAGAAACAATATGTATTGCATTAATGTAACAACATTCATAATAGATAACCAGCCGTTTTCCTTCAAGAGTAAACTACTTAAGATATTTGGTTATTCTCTAATACGTCAATCCCATTGAATTAAGTGTTAATCACTTAATGGATAGGGCCTTTGCCAAGTGCGGTATGATAGAGCGGTAGATCCCAGATAGTTCTTTATAAACAGAATGCTTAATCATCTGTAATTTCGGATGTGGGGGGTCTTATTGATAATTCTTCGGCAACTTCAACCTTCTCCACCCGCGTTGATAGCTTTTTTGTGTGGACCGCGGAATTTATTAGTTTTCAGACCGAATGAATTGAATTTAAAAAAAAATATATACAAAAATATATATATATCAGTATA
>CM077099.1:13344387-13379462 GCA_039619505.1 Cimex hemipterus | reverse complement strand
AATAAATATAATAATATAATAATTTCCGCCTCCGGCCAATACACGTCTGTTAAACAGCTTTTACATTCGTTGAAAAAGATTTCTGACAAAATCCTTTTAAAAGAATTCTAGCCAATTCATCAAGAACAGCGGTTTTCAACTCTTCTAGGGGTGTTATGACCTGGTTTTCGCTACCATACTCGATCTAAAGTTTAATTTTGGAGTTCGGCTACACCACGCACTTAATTCCAATTTCATTTAGGTAGACATCCACATCTTGCTCTATGAGCCTGGCGTTATCGTTTATTAAGAAGAAACTCTGAGAAATGTGGAGGGGGCATAGGGCGTCGATAATGTCTTGTAAGTATCCCAGTACACCTGTAAAGTTAGAAATCTTTCTCGCACAAGCAACAAATTGGTACAGGCGTACATGGCAAATGCCACCCCAGAACAACAATGACTCCCAGTGGAATGCCTCGTGAATAACAATGCATCATGGGGCGTATATTTCTGTTAAACCTCTCCATATGAAATTATGCTCATCTGAAGATTTTAGGCCTGATATCCCATCCGTAAAAAGAACTTGCCCCCAATGACAATTCACACGTTCCCATACAAATTTAACCCTGGCCATTTTGGGCGGGATGTATGTCTTCTTCCACAATCAACTCAGAAATTCTTTGTTTGAATTTTTTGTTTCATCATGTTCATTCTCAAAAATTCATGTTTATATTGTGTTAACATTTTGAATTATTAACAATAGTTTCAAATTTCTAATGAACAGGATATATTCCCAGCAATAACTCAGATATTTTTGAAAGATTTCTTTCGAATTGGCCTCAGTCGTCATTGTTTAACATAAAATTATAACTCAAATTATATACAGTTTACAACTATATAGAGCGACAATCCACTCACTGTGGATAAAGTACAAGTTAGAAAGTTTAAAGCTCAAGTTTGCTTTAGATTTTTGTAAATGATTATTCAGGATGGAGATAATGAAATGCGGTCCGATGTGAAGTACGTTTTAGAAAAATATTTTCTTTACCGTGCCAACGTTTCGATCTTTATTGAAATCATCTTCAGAGCCCAAAGTGTTTTTGTTCCGTGCAGTTGTGTTCTGTGTCATGTTGAGAGACTCTTTGAGCCCTGAAGATGATCTCAATAAAGTTCGAAACTTTGTACGAAAAAGAAAACGTTTTTCTAAACCTACGTCACACCATATCGTATCAAACGATCTCCGAATAATTATTGACTAACGTTCACTAAACATTACACACATTCTTGTTAATGATGATATAATAATTAGGTTTTTCAAGAAATTCAATTTTTGCCCAAATTGAAGTCGGAGAAGGTATTTATTTTATTAAATTTTCGTCCGATACTGATATCGGTTTGCCAAGGTAAAAATATTTTTCTAGTGCGTCAATATAATCTGTTAATATTTTATCGCTTAACTCCCTGGAAACTCAAATACCCTGGGAATTTATTTTTATTAATATACCAAATTAGATTCAAAACTTATTTAGAGCTGCGTATAAATGGCAACAAATGCTAACAAGACATGGGATTATGAAAAATGAAATGTCCGCATGAAAATTTTTAATTGAGTGGATTTTTTTTAAGAAGATTAAAAAATTTTTTGTGCCTGGCTTTTATTAAACAGACGGCAGGTTCAGCTAGGGGCTAATTTATTTTCAGTGAAAGGTCCCTGTTTAAAGCGAAAATGTTCTAATACTCACGTCATGATCCATTTAGCTCACTAGTTGCCCGGCCGTCCCGCAGGCCCACCTTTCTACTTCATCATTCTAAATATCAAGCTCCCAGTGACTTTCCTTAAACAGACAATTACTTCTAGATTAAAAGTCGTCTAATAAATTTAACATGATTTTTTTTTTTTTTTTGCGCGAGCCACACCACTAGTCTAACAAACATCAGGAAAGGGTCAAGTAGAAAAGGCCTCATTTCCCCGAGGGTGCATTAATCACGAAACGAGAAATAAATTAATCCGTAATTTCAAGGAAAACTTATTATACGGTTGGATGACAGATCGAGGAAGTATGATAATTTTTTCCCGCTTCTTTTTAATTTACCTTCATGTTAGACCGTAATAGAATTTGACTTTAATGAATCACCCTGGTAAGTTTTGTTATACCTCCTCTCTTGCGAGAAGTACAGTTAACCATACTCATTACATTTCATTGTACTTTACTACAATGCAGCGGTATTTGAAACGCTTTCCTAATTAAACAACAATAGTTTGTTTTCCATCATTTAAAAAACCAGGAGGTAAAAGTATTGAACTGTGCGGGGTTTTGTTTCAAATTCAATATAAAACCACGCCCACACTCATTAAGTATTACATTTTCATGACAAAATAAATACAAGAAATTATTACATTCACTAGTTTCGTGTTCCTTATATCTTTCAATTAATTGAGGGTTTTAGTTAAGTTTAAAAAGTCAGTGTCACGAACGAGATTCGAACCCACGATCTTCGGCAGGTGCTCTACCGCTTGAGCTATCGTGACTTCGATCCGCTCGGACCCTAACTTCCTTTGTTATCAAATTGTGATGACCAATGATAATAATGCTAACTAAAATCAGTTCTCCGAATTGTTATTGTTAGTTAATCGACTACTTTTCAGTAGATAAGTGCAGATTGAATTCACTAAAAGACTTAAAACGCATTTCTAATAATAAAAAAGGGTATGTTTTTGAGCCTTTAATAATGTAATATCTGATTCACCAACGTATATGTGTGTTTAATAGTTTAACTTGAATAATTTTTCATTTCAAAAATTGGTCTATTAAATGTTTAATGATAAAATATTGTAATATTGTGGAGACTAATTTGTGCTTTATTATTTATAAAATAAATAGACAAACTAATTCAACTTTATGAATTTTAATTAAATCATTTTTATGTAAGGTATTGGTTGAAATAAAAAACTCAATGTCACGTGTGGGATTCGTACCAACGACCTTCTGCTAAATGCGCCGCTGATCTACCACTTGACCTATCGTAAATTCGGCTACACGGACACAAACTCCCACCTCATCCCAGCTTTTCCAATTTTCCCTCCGTTTTGCACATTTTTCAAATGTATAATCTATTTGATTCTCGGCGGTAAATGAAATGGTCACGGAGAGCTTTAGTGAAGATGTACTGCATTTTCCTGATTAAATTCATTAGATTTCGTGGTCCGATTGAGCAAATAACATATATCAATTAATTAATTGTTACGTAAGGCATTATTTGAGACAAAAAAGTCAGTGGCACGAGCTGGATTCGAACCCAGGACCTTCGGCTAAATACGCCGCTGCTCTACCACCTGAACTATCGTGATCTGGATCCACTCGGACAATAACCTCCCATCACAACCAACCTTTTGAATATTCCCTCTTTTGCCGTTTTTCTTATTATTACAAATTTCCTCTTCAACTTACTCTTATAGATCTTTAACAGTGCAAGCCGTTTTTGTTTTAGCAAAACCAAATCTTCAGCTGAGATAATAAAGTGCATTGAATTTTCGTACGAAATACAAAAAACACAAAATGTGTAAGAAAATACTGACTCAGTAAAATCCAAAGGGCAATGTAAAATCGGAAGGAACATAGAAAGGAAAATAAGGTTAAACTCAAGGTCTGTTTGAAACAATAATTCGTGAGGGGTAAATTTAGAGCTCTTGGGAACCATTACAATACTTTCCAAGTGCCTGCTGGTACTAGTTTTGAAAACTTATAGGTTCTCTAAAATTTCTAGTTCTTGTTTGAATCTCCGTTCGTAAAACGTCCTTAACAACTTCTTATAGATGGACCGATCCCTAATTTCAAAGCCCGTCTATTCTTCACTGAATTTTTCAAACTAGTTCTATTTCATCTCCCTTTTATCCTCTATAATGACTATTTCGCTTGCAGCAGCAGGGGATTAATTTAAATGAATGTGTTTATTATATGATTTATTTATTGTTTATTATATATTATCTGACTGAGACTGCTGATCGGATTTCAACCAATGACCGCAGGGTTGGCCCACTAACGGTGTATGAGCTCGATGAGGCTCTACTTTACATAGTGAAATTTACTCAGCTTTTCTACTACAAAAATGAAATGGAATTACTCTCTAATGGCAAGCCAGGCGCCACGTTGCTTTCGCTTAATCCCTTCCTTGATAAAAGGGGGATCCTCAGGGTGGGCGGTCAGTTGCGTCATTCCTTACTCCCTTTTCCCTCTAGGCATCTCTCAATTCTCCCCTCGATCATGGCCCATCGGTCGGGTTCAGGAGGTTCACCCTGGCGCTGATGGAGTAACCCTTGTGGCAACTGTTCGTACGTCTGCCGGTTATTACGTCCGACCCGTGATTTCTCTCCCTTCCTCTGAATAATCACCCTACTTCGCTGTACATAGTTGTATTAAAATTTTGGAAAGGACCCATTAATTTTCTGTTTGCTTTCGTTTTGATGTTGAGGTTTCTCTTTGTTGTTTTTTCTTTCTTTGAAGTTCGCTTTATTTATTATTTCATCAGGCATAAATTTATTTAATTTTGTAAAAATTAGGTGGGCGGAATGTTGGCGCCAGCCATCTCATTTCAGATATATTTTGTTTTGGATTATTGTAATCCCTAATCCTATTCCTACGCTCCTTGCAAACCCAGTCCTGCTCTGCTCCTATGAATAGAAAGGTCCTCACGTTTCGCTCTTTTCTCATGTTTTTCTCCCGTTAATAAAAGTCTAAAATAACGCGACCACGAAAAACCCTCAGTCCTGCTGCATCGATCTCTTCCACCGGAATTCATCGGCTATTCTGCGGCGAAGCCAGGAGAATCGGGCCCGAACTCCCTTCGCTTCTTGCAACCGGCGTCTGAAGGAAGGTGGTAAGTCTCCTATAAATTTCTCCCTTCATTTATTTAAGTTCATAATTTTTTTTTTAAAGTTTATTTTTTAACTTTTCATTTTAATTTATTATTTTTTTACACGGCATTGGCCGTAACATTTATTAAAAACCAGAAATTTATAAATAAGTTCGACATTACACATTTAATTACCAATTTGCCCAAATTCAAATTTTACTATAAATTAATAAAGCTGGGAAAGCGGGTTTATAAACCGTCCGACTTTGGTATCTGCTAGGCTAACGGGTCTGAGGTCGAACCCCATTATATGCCATGGAATTGTAATTGAGAAAATTTTAAAAATGTTTTGTAATTGCGTTGGCAATTCGTCCAAGACAAACAAATAACAGCCATTCTGGCAGGAATTAATTGACTTTCTTTTCTATATTTTATTTTTTCAATTATGTATGGAAGTCATAATGACTTTTATAAACTAAAAATTAGACAATTTTGAAGGATTTTAAGGTTTATAATCGATAACTCCCGCAGTATCAACTTCATAAACAAAAACAAATAATTGATAAATTCAAGTAAAGTACACACTTATGCTAGTAGAATTATGATTTAATTTAACACTAGTTTGATTTTTAAACCATTGAACAGAAATGTGACATGTTGTTTGTGTACCAAATCCTCGTGATACAGCAATAAACCATCTAATTATAAATGCCGCCGTCATAACAGCTCCCCTCAGTTACTTAGCATAATATGCTCCTTTAAATATAAATCAGTAAATACAAAGTCATTATAAAGTGAAGTCGTGATGCCATTTAGTAATAAAAAAAATATTAAGTCAAAAATATAAAAATGTTTATGGTAGTTAAATTGATACAAGCAGTGATTTCTTGAACACCTGTTGATACCGAATCTACTTTCATTGAAACCATATAATTATGGACTTGGAAGTAAGATCTTGAAGGTGTGGGGCGTGTGTCGTGTAGGTTTAGCAAATACACGCCCACTTTCTACCTCTGTGCAGACTACCTCTGTTCTTGACAGACCCTCTGTGGATCCTTTCGTCGTGCTCTTGTAGTAGATATACTCTGAATTGAAACCCCTAGGCTAAAGGGTTGTGGTTGTTTGGGACCCCGGACATTGGTCTGGAGGGTAACGAAAAGGTGACCGAGGTGGTTGAGGTCTGGGTGTCCCAACAGGCTTAACCACTGCGATCCAGCCCACTGATGTTAAAATTGATTTTTAAAAAAATATGAAAAAAAGAAAATGAGATCTGCAGAGAATCTTCCACCTATTGAACGCATGATCGACGACAGATCTGAATCGCAGTCGAAAAAATCCTAACCCGATTAAGAATAGTAATAATAATTTGGGCCACCTAACGAAGGTCCGGCAGAAAAAGATTGGTCGTTGTGTCCCAATGTCAAATGAACGGTATCACGGAGAATGTATGAATGAAATTGGTGAACATTTGGAACCCCTGGGTCGCTATTCGGAGGGAACACATAACCTAATTCAACTTCAATATACAGAAAGGTTTAATGAGTACCCAATCACAGTTAGATTAATTTACTTTATGCGTAAAAGGTGGTGGAGAAAAATCGACTACTCTACCAACCTATTTGATTAAATGTTATTTAAATAGGAAATAATCTAGGTTATGTACTGCAAGCATTGGAAGATGAAATAACCTATTCTGCTGCCAGTTCTTTTTCAATTCAGACAACTTCTGTAGTGGAAGGAAGAATACGAGGGAACCAAGACTGACAAGCCTCTAAGTTATACGCGCGCAAAAACGTAACTGTAATATTAATTCACTACTTTCGTGGTCCGCTTGACCAATTAATACATTACAATTAATTAAGGTTTTTAGTTGAGATGAAAAAAAGATAATGGCACGAGATGGATTCGAACCCACGATCTTCGGTTAGATACGCCGCTGCTCTACCACCTGGGCTATCGTGACCTCGATCATTTCGATCATCTTTTTTCGTCTCAACTAAAAACCTTAATTAATTGTAATAGTTTACCTTATATAAATTATAAATCAATCAATCAATAAAAACCTCGTAAGTTAAAAATCACAGATTAGGTTAATTTTAAATCATGTTTCAGTTTCTTCGGCAAGCCTCTATGGAAATATCTGAATGGTGTTTATATTTTGCTTAACCTTTTAAATTGTTAATAATAATTTACAATTAATTAAGGTTTTTAGTTCAGATGAAAAACGTCAATGGCACGTGCGGGATTTGAACCCACGATCTTCGGCTAGATACGCCGTTCCTCTACCACCTGAGCAATCGTGACCTCGATCCACTCGGACATCAACTTCATCATCTCAACCCTACCATATGAGTTTTCCCTCTCCATATTTCAAATGTCGTATAATGGGTAATCGTAGGTTCGAATCCCGCTCGCGCCATTAGCTTTTTTCATCTCAACTAAAAACATTAATTAATTGGTCCAGTGGACCACGAAATTAGTGAATTTAAAGAAATTATTTTATATCAATGAATCATCAACGTATACACTGAACAACCAACATTCCACCCAATTGATGTTTTTCATGTTCTTGATTAAAAAAAATTCTCTCGCTGTGTTTTTCAACAAATATTTGTTTACGCTTTGTTTTAATTTTGAAATGTCAATTAGAAGTAAACACATTTAATCCTTAACCCAAAACACGGATAAAGGATTTTTCATTGTTTATTTTTTAAAGAATTTAAAATGTTTATTCGTTATAATTTGAATTCTGAAGTCATAAACTGTTTAGTTTTCATCTTTGTTTTCTTCAGTTTAATTTTTAAAATTAAAAACGCCACTTAGTGCTGAGGATGTTGTGCTTGATGTGTCAGTTATTGATGGTCGACGTTCCACCAAGAAGGCGGCTATTGATATTGGAGTTCCCTACTAAACTCTGAGGTAGGCAGTTAGAAGTTTTGGGGAAATTAGGTACTACCTTTTTTGCCATTTTTCAATTTGTCTCAACTAAAACTTTCAATTCATTGTAATATATCAATTGGTCAAGAGAATCACGAAATTAGTAAATTTAATTAATTAAAATCAAGTTCACTTCACTAAATCTCTCCGTTACCATTTCAATTGGCGTCGAGAATCCAAACCGATTACAAGACACTTGAAAAATGGCAAAAGGAGGGAAAACTCATAAGGTGGGACTGAGATGGGGTTGCTGAAGATAGTGGGTTCAAATCCCGCTCGTACGATTGACTTTTTTCATCTCAACAAAAAACCTTAATTAATTGTAACGCATTAATTGATCAAGCGGACCACGAAATTATTGAAGTTAATAATAATTTCTAAGTCGATCGATGAAGGCAAGATCGAAACCTCAACGAAGGAAGTCAGTGTTTTCTCGCTAATCGTCCTTACCCTTGATTTTTAATATTAAATTTATTACTGATTAGGTATTATCTATATCAGAGGAGAACTTTAAACTTGAACATATTCTGATAATACTTTCAACTTTTTTAAATAAATGTTTTACTGATAAATATCACCAAAACATTTTTCAACAATTATTCCATTCTTAAAAACGATTTTTGTAATAATGGGCTAGATATTGGAAAATAATTATAGCATCAGTCTGTTATGAATCTCTTTTTTTTGAAAACGCATGTCCGGTAATATAATCCTAATGATCCTCAGAGCAAGAGTTAATGGTGAAATTTGTCATATTTGAACAATAACCGTTTTACCAACCCTCGTTAACGTAATGCTCAAATTACCCTTACCACAACGCCGCCACATCCTTTTTCAAAGTAAAGCCTATTTATTCAGGGAATAAGCCTCCTCATTCGGTTAATAAACCACTGGCCGACGGGACGGTAAGAAGTGATTTCTCGTTTTGATTACACGGACTTCAAATCGCAAAAATACGGGCTCAGTTTGAAAAAGCCCCCTGTAATGCATACGAGTTAACTGAATTTCCCCAGAGGGGCATTACAGGGAACGAATAAATCAACCGGAAGGTAGCCGAAAAGTCTATTCAACATGCTGGACAAATAGGCAACTCGTTGGAAACAATTGTCGATCTGATACAAGAGCAGTAGTTGATAATTCATGATTGTATTTTATCAAATAATTTTCATGTACAATATGCAATACAAACTAACGTAAGAGATTATATTTTTATCTATTTATAAAATAAAATGAAAAACTAATTCAACTTTATAAATTCGAATTATTTAGTTTTTATGTAAGGTATTGGTTGAGATAAAAAAGTCACAGTTACGAGCGGGATTCGAACTCACGAACTCCGGCTAAATACACCGCTCCTCTCGTCACTTAGATATACTCGGGCAACAACTCCCACACCTCAACCCAACCTCATTTTTCAACTGTTGTGAGATGTGTTTTATTCTCGGCGACAAATAAAATGGACACGGATAGCTTTAGTGAAGTATACTTCATTTTCATTTCTAATAATAAAAAAGGGTATATTTTTGAGCCTTTAATAATGTAATATTTGATTCATCAACGTATATGTGTGTTTAATAGTTTAACTTGAATAATTTTTCATTTCAAAAATTGGTCTATTAAATGTTTAATGATAAAATATTGTAATATTGTGGAGACTAATTTGTGCTTTATTATTTATAAAATAAAATGAAAAACTAATTCAACTTTATGAATTTTAATTAAATCATTTTTATGTAAGGTATTGGTTGAGATAAAAAACTCAGTGTCACGAGTGGGATTCGTACCAACGACCTTCTGCTAAATGCGTCGCTGATCTACCACTTGACCTATCGTAACTTCGGTCTACATGGACACAAACTCCCACCTCATCCCAACTTTTCCAATTTTCCCTCCGTTTTGCACATTTTTCAAATGTATAATCTATTTGATTCTCGGCGATAAATAAAATAGCCACGGAGAGCTTTAGTGAAGATGTACTTCATTTTCACTTACTAAATCCATTAGATTTCGTGGTCCAATTGACCAAATAATATCAAGAAATTAGTTAATTTTTATGTAAGATATTGGTTGAAACAAAAAAGTTTAGAACGATGTCAAGATAGCTCAAGGATATCCGAAGGTCATGGGTTCGAATCCCGCTCGTGCCACTGACTTTTTTATCTCAACTAATGCCTTACGTAACAATTAATTAAGTGGCAGATGTTATTTTGTCAATCGAACCAGGAAATCTAATAGATTTAATCAGGAAAATGCAGTACATCTTCACTAAAGCTCTCCGTGGCTATTTTATTTATCGCCGAGAATCAAATAGATTTCACGACATTTGAAAAGTGGCAAAACGGAGGGAAAATTGAAATGGTTGGGTTGAGGTGAGAAGTTTGTGTCCGAGTCCATCAACATCACGATAGCCGAAGGTCGTGGGTTCGAATCCCGCTCGTGACTCGCTTTTTCATCTGAACCAATAACTTACATAAAAATTAATCAATTGAAAGATGTTATTTTGTCTATCGGACCATGAAATCTAATGGATTTATAAATTTGTTTGAACGGTCGAATTCATTAATTTCGTCTAACTAAAATCAAACTAACAACATATAGCGATATGTTTTCATTAACTTATATCTTGTATTAATATTATTTATATAAATTATTAATATTATTTATATCGGTGATATCCGAAGTAGTCCTCCGAAATAAAATATCACATAAAAGTAAAATTCTTACTAAAGTGTGTCTATTTTGAATTTGTGAAATATCGAATTTCATTAGCAGACATACTAGCTACATTCGATATAAAGAAGTATAGAAAGCATTATCGATGTGGGATTTGGAGTAATTTGTCAATAATCAAATTAATATCGAACTTAAAAACTGACTGTCCATTCGATAATTTGGAATTGATCACAACACGTGAAAATAGAGCTAAGTGGAATAGTTGATTTAATGGGTTCTCTCTTAACGGACTCCCACCTCCGCAAGGCCAGACAACTCAGTTATTTGACAGGACGAAGTTAATCTGTTATAGGCAGTAGATAACAGATTAATTGTTTCTCCACAATAATTTCATTAGTCTGTCTGTGTTATGCGGGGCAGCACTAATGAATTCGAGTGTTCACGGTAAATAATTTCTTTTCTTAATTTCAAAATGGGTCCTTCAAATTTAGGCTGTTTTAATTGTCTTTAATTTCCATTGATTAAAATGTTGAACTTAATTGTAATAGTATAAATACAATTTTATGAATCTTCCGAGAACTTAATTTTGTTTTCTCTGGTTCGTCTTTTAATAGACTTTAATTAATTGTTATATTAAGAGTGAAGTTTTGATTTTATTAAAGTACGATATGATTTAAAGCACCACAGGGATCTTTAGCATGTGAAGCCTGAATAAAAACTGGTGCATAGCACACAAGATAAATCCATATTGATCCAAAACACTGCATGCAAAACTTGATGGCTGACATTTTATTTATTCGATCCTTGCTTATTTTTGTACCACAAAAACAAAGCAGTCTGTGATTCTCCCCGTTTGTTGATTCGATTATTCACACGTGTATGAATGTGCACCTAAGTGCAGAATTGAGCGTATGTAAATTACCGATCGCAGATCGTGAGATGCGGTCAGATGTGGCATAGGTTTTAGAAAAACATTTTCTTTAACGTGCTAACGTTTCGTTTTATTAATATCATCTTCGGGGCCTGGGATTTATAAACATTATTTAAATTTTACAAATGCAAGTAGGATGTGAAAAAAACAATTTTAGATTAAAAAAATAAATAAAATGAATTTATACAATCAATGATATTTTATTCTAAAATTTCTAGCATTGCATAAATTCATTTTTTCACATCCCACATATATTTGTAAAATTTGAACAATGCTTATAAATCCTAGGCACTGAAGATGATCTGTACGAAGATCGAAACGTTGGTACGATTAAAAAAAGTTTTTCTAAAATCTACTTCACACCAGACCGCTACTCAAGATCTCCGAATTTATGTATATAAAAATTAGTAAGAAAAAAGTAAATATTTCCTTCTATCTTCCTTTTATCTTTTGATAAACTGTGATTTTGAAGACCTCGGTAACCGAGTGCTTTAGTCATATGTCTGTTAGCTCGTAGATTCCACCGTCTTCGGTTCGATTCCCACCTCGCCTTTGGAATTGTCTCCCCTCTTCCTCAAACAAAATATTCTTTATTCGTAAATCAACTGTGCCTTAAGAAAATATTTTCATGACTTATTCGTCCTTATAATTATAAAGATTTATTTGTATCATTCAAATTATACATATATTAAATCATTCATTGTGAATAAAAATAAAATTGTGATAACCGGAGTCCATGAGGCATAATCATCAATACCATATAATAAAAGATTTGCTGTGATTGTAATTGTTCAATACCATTTTTATGCTCAGTTTCTTGTGAAGTATTATTTTAAAATATTATTAATTATTACATGCTGAACCTAACCAGCAGCACATTATTTTTAAACCCAGAAAAATAATAATCTTTGTCGTATTTTTTTGTATAGATAACGTATGCAGAACAGTAAGGACACGCCTTGCTACCCTCCTAAAAGAAGTGGGTTTGGTCGAAAATCGAATGATCATCTGAAAATATTTAATCTCCTCCCCCTTAGAAAAGAGGTACAGACGAGGTGAAAAAGCGCGATCCGATAAATAAATGATCTGGAATAAATGCGGGAAGAGTTATTGTACGCGAGTTGATCCCGTAGCCGGAGAAAAAGATTGACACTTTTATACTTCATCAGCTTGAGAGAGCGCGCTTAGTTAATCAAATAAATGTGTTGGGAAATCAATTTGGTAAATCCCAACGTAAGAACATGGATTTAACCCTGTCAGCCGGGAAGATCGAAACGATTCTATTTTTTCCATGTAATCCTGCATTAATATTATTGTAAAATTTCCCCATCGGGGTTGCGGGGTGATGAACCTGTCGTTTGGTTTACTTTTGCAAGCGATGTGATCATCCATCAAATTGACAAACAGAGCAACAACTGAAAATGGCTAAATGGATGGTGTTGTCAACGAAGGTATAATAAGGCCATTATGAATGGTTTCATCCGTAAACGGGAACATTTTTCATATTCAACGGATTTTGGATTGGGAAGTTTGGTATCACTGTAGGCTTAATGCTTGGCAAAACTCCCAAATTCTAGTAAATAAGTCCGCAACAATTTTAGAATACTATTTTAAATGAGCTGTTGTTAGGTAGTGACGCATTTGGTCTGTGTATAACGTCTCAGCAGTTCCAGTCTCTTACGTCTCTTCTACATCGCATATTGAGGCATATACCCAGGTGTCGCACAGGATTTATCAGTAGGCATGAGAATATTAACGTAGTAGATGGGAGAGCAATCAAAAGTAATGTCTGTTCGTTCTGCACCATTGCTCTATTAAATTAGAATGCTGGAGTTTATGCTGGGAGGGGGATGCCCTTAATTTCGGTCACAAGCATGATGTGAAGATGTTAATGCAGATAACGGGAAGACGTGACAGAATCGGTGTGAAAGGAGAAAATTGCTGTCATCAGAAAATATAACGCTAGAAGTGCCAGAGTTCGTAGAAATACCTTTTGTATATGGTAAAGGACAGGAGCTAAGATACTACTTGCGGGTCTCTAATCATCAATAGGATGGTATAAAGCAGAAGCAGCTCCCTAGCTTATACGGAAATACTAGTCATCGAAGTAGCTACTTAAGAACAGGCACTAGGTAGATAGAAAGATCCTCTTGATTTAACTACAGATGGCTATCTCCGATCAATATCTTGGATACATAGAAAGGAGCATAGACGACGTTTTCGAGAAATTTGCATTGTAGGGATTGGATAAATTGGGGTTTGAAACATTGTCGAACCCCAAGCTCGCTGTCGTATGCCAAACTGTGTCTCAATCAAGCAATACAAATGTGCCATATGCTTTATAGAGTCAGCTTGGAGCGTTAGTACAGCAATATTTTAAAAAGTCTGAAGCCTCTGTTTAACCCTTGCCTTTTCGCGTGTATGGGTTCTATGTAAATCATTTGTAAATGTATAGCACAAGTTAGCGGACTACATTAGCTGGTGGGAGGGGGTTACTATCGTAATAGATTGGAGCAGGGTTATTCCACGAATAGTGAAAGATTTCATTACTGAAGTATGCTTCATATTTCTTATTACATTTGATTAGGTTTCGCGGTCCGCTTGGTCAAATAAATTATTTTCAATTGAGTAAGGTTTTGGTTGAGATAAAAAGTCAGTGTCACAAGCAGGATTCGACAGCCCTTTTTTATCTCAACCAAAGCCTTAATTAATTGAAAATAATTTATTTGACCAAGCGGACCGCGAAACCTAATCAAATGTAATAAGAAAAATGAAGCATACTTCAGTAAAGCTCTCCGTGGCCGAAATTCAAATGGGTTACACTACATTTGAAAAACGGCAAAAAACAGGGAAAATTCAAAAGGTGGGGGGGAGTTGAGATGGGAAGTTGGTGCCCGAGTGGATCTAAGTCAGGATAGCTCAAGTGGTAGAGCAGCGGCGTATCTAGCCGAAGGTCCTGGGGTCGAAACCCGCTTGTCTCTCTGACATTTTTGCTCAACTAAAACCTTAACTGATTGAAAATAATCTATTTGGTCAAGCGGACCACGAAACCTAAGAAAAACTAGTTTTACTATTGATAAAGTGGCAGATTCCGATGGATTGGATAGACAGATATGCTATGTGTTAGTATTGGTATGTAATGAGTTTGCATAAGATAATTTGGTATCTAAAAAAAGTGAATCATATATGAATCAAAATATCTTATTATTCATGTTGTTTGTTTATTGAAGTCATTTTAAAAACTTGTTTTGTGTCTTAAATTAGTTCATTATTGCCTTGCATCCCAACGACTGACAAGAAAGAAGACGAAGGAAGACGCATATGAATGAGAGAAAAGAAATTTGCGATATTTTATATTAATCCATTATATAATGCCTTAAAAATTAAGTTAATGAAAGTTGCTTTATCACATATCGAACTGTATAACGAGATTTAGACACTTTAAATAAATTTCAACATGCAAGATATTACGGTAGGCAATAATGATAATTAAGATCACAAAAGTGAATAAGAGCTTATTACGGACAAGAAAATAGGCATTTATTTTGTTTCCGGTATTTCCCCCCTTTTCGAAAATTTATGTGGAAAAGTTGAATGAAAATTGTATTAATGTAGATTGTGTTTACGGTTTTCCCAGGCACTTGTTAACACAGACTTTTTTTAATTCGATGAGGCGTAAAGTTTTAAAATTCATTACGAAAGTTTGTAACAAAGTTAGTTTAATGTTTTTTAATTAGGAGTCCTAGGGTCACAGTCGTGAAGTGACAGAGACCGTCGTTTAACCAAGAAGATCAACTTTAATTCCTTAATTTTATTTTTTTGCCGTTTTCTCATCCTCTTTTTCTCGTTTAGATCTTTTCAACTGAAAACTCAACTGCACGTTAATTTCTATATTTAAATGTTTCTCTTGCAGAAAGGTAAGTCTGCTGTCATGCTTTATCAAGTTGAATTATCATTTATTTTGTTTTTAGTTTGACTTTCAATTTCCAACATGGCGCCGGGGCGAAATACCTCTCGCGTTTAATTAGAAAATACACAGTTTTGTGGGGGTGCATTAGCTCGTAAAACTCTATTGGTCACCGTTTGACCCATCAGCAGTTATAATCGGTACAATTCCGTTGGAATTAATTATCGGACGGTCCTCTGGCATGCTCCATGTACCTTATAATAAAAGTTTTTGTTTGTGCATTCGTGCGTGTGTGTGTGTTTTATAGCTAAAATACCAGAGCAACTTCTAATCAACAAAAATTTAGGTTAATTTAGTGTCAAAGTTTCTAAGTTCTTATATTAAAATATGTCACACAAGCACACGTTTTACAAACGATTTAATTAAATATAAAGCCTCGTACATCAACATTATGCATGTCCTCGCGTAAACTAATTTAAGCTGTATCTAGAAATTTTAGTTGTTATGTATTGGAACGAATGTATTTATTAGCGAGAATGAAGTAGATCACACAGGAATATCATCTAGTCGAGTTCGAATGAATGGGATGTGTTTTTTAATCTGTTATTGGCGAGAGAAAAATGGGTGTCATGTTTCAATCAGTAAATGGAATTTATTGATGTAGAAAGAGAATCCGGTGATTATCTATGTGACGTAGTATGAATTGTGTTGTTATGTGAATATATTTATTCCCTGGAGGAATATCGAGTACTCTGAGCCCTTGTTGGCAGTGTGAATGACATCTGATGTATGAATGTAATTTATTTACGTGAATGGGGAGGGGGAGATGTAAATGAAGTAAGGGGAGCGAATGAAATTTATTAGCGTGAATAGAAAAAGTCTCAGTCGCCACGAGGAATATCGATCATTTTGGTACTGTATGAATGCAACCTTGACTAACTTACCCTTAAAATGAGTTTGAAATATTTGCGCGTTTTTTATATAGTAGTATTTGTTTATTCGTATCTGACAAGGAACAAAAGAAGAGAGAAACTGGCAACGGAATAACGAAATGGGAGAACAGGTTACCTAACAATCATAGCCTAATTGATTTAAATATAACTTGCTTAAAGCGCCAGAAATATGAGTTAGTAGTAATTAAACATGAAAAGGAAAAGAAAACAAGGACCAAGAAGAAGATGGCGAGCGATAGTAAATCCAATCTGCTGAAATTGACAAAATAAATCCCCAGAATGGCAATAAAAATGCTAATTTATTTCATGTTTAACAGTGGCATATATGTATATTATTTATTGTCATTAAGCATTATAATGAGATGAATCCATTTCAGGATATTATCCATATTATCCAGGTGGTATTGGCATTAGTAAATCCTATTACAAGAAGGATTGACGATTGATTATAGTTTTTAATAAACTAACAGGCGGATAAAAAATACGTAAAAATACGAAGGGCTTTTACGGTAGGAACACGCAATATTTTCAATTTCCTTGATCGCTGAATTATTTGCATACCGTAAAGCTTTCTGTTTTTGAATTTCCAATATTTGAATAGAGGATATTTCCAGAGAGTTCTTATAATTATTACAGCAGCCAATCACATGATACCCCCCCCGCATGATCTAAATGGGATTTCGATCGCTATCTTTTGATAGCCTTTTGTCGATTGGACAACGCCTATTGTTATTTATGGGTTATTTACAGATTTATGCTTGGTGATTTGAACCGGAGAGCAACCGGGCTTTAATTTGTTCCATTCTGGTAGCTCTTATCTCGGTTTTTCTTTATGTTTCAATTATTTCAACTCGTCAATTATGGACGTGATAAAGAAAGTGGGCAGGTCGCTTAAAAGTCTTGACATTTTATTTATTACACGGTCGTTATTCTAATTTTTATTTGTGGACATCGATTAGCCGGGGAAAAATATAATTTCCCATTTTTCTGATGGCAATTAAACTTCTGTTGAAATCATATCTTCCATCGGTTGTTTTTATCTATACAAATCATCATAACTTATTTGAATACATGGGAAAAGGTTAGCTATTTATAGCCTGACATCACTCTTAATTACGGTAATTACTAACAAGGATCTGCTACAGATGTAAGATCTCCGATTTCAACAAAGTTTTTTAGTGATATTAAGAAGAACAGTGTCCGAGCGTTCTGGCCAGTTCTCCAGCAATAAAAATAATAATGTAATATCCATGGATAGTTAAAAAACCTTTAAAACATTGTAAGTAAATCACGGCTTCATATAGAAACACTTTTTATTAACGATTGTTCTACATTAGCGGGACAGTGTACCATTCACAGGTGTGATTCTAGGTTAATACTAATGTTTGAATTATTGCATCAGTTTATGCTAAATTATATTAATACTCAATTAATATTACACAATTTTTTCGACATGAAAAATTTGTGTCGCAGTTGGGATTTGATTATGTACAATTGGAATAAAACAGGGAGTCGAAATGACACTTGGTACCGTGGGCGATCGAAGTCAGGGTAGCTCAAGCGGTTGAGCAGCGGCGTTTGAGCCAAAGGTCGTGGGTTCGAATCCCGCCAGTTACACACATTTTTCATTTAAAAAATATTGTATATAATTAATTGAGTGGTTATATAATTAAGCATAAGCTGATAAAACCATCAAAATTTAGAAATATTATTTCTATTAAAAATCCGTCCAATCAATCGTTTCCTCAAAGTCAGATGCTGATGATCGTGCCACGGAATAAAATTTCCTGATTTAAAACTTCTTCGAATAAAATTAAAAGATGCCACAGTGGCTATGATATTTCGAGTTAATAAGTTTTTCTATTTGTCTTTATATTTTAAGCGTATAAGTTTAAATATTTAAAAACAATAAGCAGGGATAATAGTCACAAAAACGTAACTCATGTTGAACCATTTTCAATGTTACTCAAACGGTTTCGGCTTAGCACCATCATTGCAAAAATAGGAAACGAAGGGCAGAAGTTCCACCAAAACGCGTTTAAGTAATAAAAATCCGCGAGTGTTATCGTTCCCAGTCAACATAATTATTTTGGCATCATAATGCCTGTTCAACATTTATGTACCAATTCGCAGACCCACAACATCCTTCAACTGTAAACCCAAAATAATTTGGCTTAAAATTAGGATAATTAAACATGCTATCTGAAATTTGATTATCTACAAAATACAATAAAAACATACGATATTAACATATAAAATTCTCCTCGCAATTTTATTTAGTGAGTTTTAATTTGAAATGTACTGATAAAATCATAAAACTTGATTATAATCAACGTATCAATTTCTCTTAATAGCGCTTTTAGAAAAGCGAAGATAGGCGGACCAGACGTGATATATTTTGAACAAATTACAGTTCTTCAACACAAAGACCACCCGAGCGCGATTTCACGTCCAAAAAAGCCCTACTTACAGGACATCTCGTTGATGCATATTAATGAAACGAAACATTAAATAAATACAGGTATTAATGTTTACCAAAATTAATTCCCTATAGGACTGTTTAAATCAAAAATAATTTATAGTAATGAATACGTTATAACATTTTGATTATAATTTTATTCCTTGCGACGGTAATTAGAATGACAGGAGAATTTATTCGATTTCGTCAGCCTATTTAAAATGATAAAGGAAAATTAGTATGAGAAACGGGAACTATTTTATACCTACTAGGTATATAGCAATAGGTATATATACAATAAAATAAATCAAATGCCAACAATGGACGCGGTTAATATTCATTATGTATTTTTTCAATTCCTCAGCATAACCAACATAGACCCCTTTAAATACGCAAAAAATTGAACAAAAAATGATTTTTATTATATGAATCAATAGCAATGCAAATGTTCCAACCAGTTTACATGAAAGCAAAAGCAATCATTCATTAAACCAGAACTACAGCTTGAAGACTAAATTATCGCTTTTGGTAATACAAGTCTAAGTACTAAACGTTGATGTTTAATTAATACTTATAACCCTAAAGTTCGGTAAATTACGGCAAGTCAGTTTGGTAAGTAATTTCAGTCAGTTAGAACAAAATAAACGATCGTAATTCAGCTCAATCGTAAAAACCGAATTGTTTCATTATTGGATAGTCTTCAATAAAATGAAAATAATAGTATAACTATTTGTTGTTACAATATTTTTAATAAAGTTTGCGTCGGGGCGAAGGTGGCCGCAATGGTTTAGGCATGACACGGCGATCATCATTGTATTGTAAAGGTCCCGGGTTCGAATCCAGCGGCCCTGCATACTTACAAATGGGCCTTTTTGCAAAACAGCTACACCCTAAGGGTTTATATGACTTGTTACAAACCCTAGTAAAAAATGAATTAATTAATTTGCTTTTTAAATAATAAATTAATTAGATTTCGTGATCCAATTGACCAAATAACACCTTTCAATTCGTTAATCTTTATGTTAGGTATTGGTTGAGATAAAAAATAATAAAGTTTGCGATAAATAAATAAAAAACCCAGTTTCCGTTTACCTACTGAATTATCAACTCATTATGTTAAAAATCAAATAATAATTTTAAACATGCGATTAAATAGAATTTTGGGTTCTATATCACCCCTTTGATCTTTTGGTTAACCTAGATGAGACTAACCCCGATGTTCGACAACATCGACAACAATCACATCTGCCTCCAGTTCATGTTGAAAAGCTAGATTCACACACTTTCTCGATCTTTCTTAAATGCATTCTTCCCTACTTACATACAGTTCACTAATTAAGTTGGTGGAGGACTCGTATTCCTCATCACTTTTTACAGATATTTTATAATTAATTTAATGGAGGTCAAGGAAGTACCTGGTACTACACATCCAAGCCAATAAATAAATCCATGTCCATCATACAAACAGAAACTTCAGACGAGACACTTATAAAGTATTATATATATTAAAACAGCCATATTTCTCCTTTCAAGCACAATTCTCGTATCGGTTGGCATTCATACGCGAACTCTATAGAGCCAAGGAATCATACCCTGCAATTAAGTGGGATATGACGAGCTTTGCCCTAAATGCAATTGTCGATGTATCCTTAATGGCCAGTCCAATGAACCAGGTGACGATGGTCCCTCGCCTTGAGTTATATGCTCCGACGTCCACCTGTCAAGGTTCAGAGCACCAAAATAGCAGGTGACCCCCAAGTGCTTCCAAAAAATGCGAACAATTTAGCCATGTAAAAATGATAGAGAGAGAGAGAGAGAGAGAGAGAGACAGACAGACAGACAGACAGGCAGACAGAAAAGGAAGTGCGAATACCCCAAATAAAATTTAGAAATTTAGGAATATCAATAAACTTTATGACATTCATGAAGACATATACAGGACATAAGACATATCTCCTTTGGACCAACAACAGACCTTATAACAGCGGTTTTTTTTATAATCCGTTTTTCCCCGTTAAGCACAGTAACAGGCTAAATAATACAATATGTTTACAATATTAAGGTTGTAGAAGGTTATACAGCCCAGTGACTCTCGCACTTCTAACGCAAATGTGAAAAGAATAGGGTTGCAATCTGTACGTATGTAAATATTTGGTCAAATATACTAGTTTTTCTTTCTCCTTTCAATAGACTTTGTGACATATAGTAAGAAATTGGAGCTCAAAACTTCATGGAAATTTTACCTAAGGTCTATGACTTTCAGAACATAGGAAAGGTTTTTTTCCGAAATTTCTTTTTTTCTTACTTTTCTTAAATTTAAATCTGTCCAACAGGTAAAAAAATCAATTTTTGTAATTTTTTAAAGAATTGACATCCTTTTTCAGAGAACAATATTTAGTACAGAATTTGTAATGTTTTAAAATGCTACATACTTAACTCAACCACACCTTTAATACGTATACTTTTTAAAAATAAGATTTGTTTAGGTTCTGTGAGTCCCGAAGGAGGTCAAGAGGCAGTTTATCTGCTGGATAGCGCTTACTTTATCTTATAATTACTTTAGACCGACTCTGGTCATTATGCAGATGCAGGTGGAGGCAATGTTGCTCTAATGAAACCCCTTATTAGATAACAGGGAAGCTTCGCAGCTTGGACCACAGATTTTCCACAACCTGGAGCAAATGACGGACCGTAATCTCAAAGCGTGTCACCGATGGCTCTTTTCCCTCGGATCTGCGAAATAACCGTTTAGATTTAGATGTAAAAGAGTCTCCCGACCGAGCCCTTTAAAGGTGTATTAAACCGTCGACTTATCATACTTGCAAATGCTAAACCAAACTGTTCTATTCCACCCTAGAAAGTTGTTTCAGGGGAATATTGGATTTGAGGTAGAATTAATTTTTATAGTTTGGGCGTCAACTCTGGGACATCTGGACGATGACTATTTGTAATTTAAACGTTCAGCGTTTATTGCTTAAACTGATGGTTAATCAGCATAGAAATGTTGAATGGTGGAGTGAGTACGGTGTTCAACCCTTTTTAAAAAGATAGTTAAGTAAGTAAGTCACTTACTTTGAGTAGGAACTATCTTTTAAAAAAAGGGGTTAAGCAGCATTTTATATGTAGTAATAAATAAGCAAGTAAAATTAAATCAATTTTCAAAATGTTTAATTTAACTTAATTTTTCTTAATTTTCATAAGGTACTTAAAGCCCTGAAGATGATCTCAATAAAGATCGAAACGTTGGCACGATAAAGAAAATGTTTTTTCTGAAGACTACGTCACACCAGACCGCATCTCACGATTTCTAAATAATTAATTTTCATAAGTTTCTGATGTTTTGGCCAAATATTTCCTTGTAAAAGAGGGATTTTTAAACACAAATAACAAAATTAAAATAATTAATAATATTAAAAAATAGAACTGTGTGGAAAATATATATCGAAAAATTCGTTTTACATAATATATACAAAATTATATATACATATATACAATAAATACCAAATTATATTTCTAAGTTAAATATCTGTAAAAATACTTAATTGGAGAACGTTGTCGGCGGATCTTTGTCATCTCTCAGTTAAGTAAACTGACAGTATATCCAATTTTGTGTTAAGTATCTTTCTCAAAATTTATATTTTATAATTTCGAACCATGTTATTTTTTATTTTTATTTTTATTTTTTTAAATTTTTTTTAGCAATTCTTCTAATGAACGTATATACCCTGCAGCTAAAGAGGTAAATGTACACTGATCCTTATACCTTTCTGTCTAATTTGAATTTAAAACGATCTTATCATTAAACTAGAAACAAAACTGTATAACGTACACTTTTAACATTATGAACCTGTTTTGCTCCTTTTCAGTTCTTTTTTTCATAACAATTATAGTTGTAACTGTACGTTCGTAGTAATATTATTTTTAATTAACTTATGATTCATGTTGTTAACTAAATAGGAAATTCTAAACAGTAGATAGCATATCTACTTTACAACTGTCGAACTAATCATTGTATAATTTTAGATAACATTTCCCATAGTTAACCACGTCCGCTACCTTGGTGTGTATACTAATAGCTAACGTGATATTTACACACTGGAGAATAAAAGAGGAGCTGAATAGACTTTAACAAACGCATTCTGTATTTAAAGACAGACGGTCAAAGCTGACGCTTTGCAACCACAAATGACTGATTACAAGACAATATTAGCTCTCATGTATCAGGAACAAAATGGAAGGTTCGTGGATCTGACAAGTAGATGAGGGGTCATCCTCACTCGATTAAGAATAGGCCTTCGAGATTTGCACAAGGGCGCTTACTTTTGGCTAAAGCCCGCATGTCATGCATGTAAAGAAATTCTGCTCGATGTGTCCCATCTACTTGAAGGGTGTCATTCCTTGGCTCCGTATAGAGAGCGTGTAGGAATACCACCAAGATACGGGAATATCTGAGTCCCCTGTTCTGATTTTTAAAGCAAACAGGGCTGGTTGATTGTATGTCGTCTTACATGCATGTGGGGATTTGAGCTTAACATTATCAGTACATGTCAAAAATAAAGCCCATTTAGCCGTACTGCCAAAAGGAAGTAAAACCATGCAAGCATTGAAATGTGTAGAAAGAAGTGCTAAAAAAATGATAAAAAATTATGTGTACCAAATTTATGTTGGTTTATGTGCTGACTGTTTTAAACCCTTCCACGCAAACTATATTGTGTATTTTTATATATGTACAATTTTACTGTTAGAGTATTTTGTGTTTTTCAAACATATATTTTAGGCGAAATATTTTTTAAAATAATTTTTATACGATGCGAATATAATTATGCTATATTGATACACACAATAAATTATTCAATGTAGCCGTGAAAACTCTAAGCCATTTTTCAATTTCAAGGAGGGAAAATTCGAAAGGTGGGGTTGAGATGGGAAGTTGGTGTCCGAGTGGATCGAAGTCACGATAGCTCAAGTGGTAAGGCAGCAGCATATTTAGCCGAAGATAGTGGATTCGAATCCCGCCCTAACTTTAACCCTAATGGCACTAACTTTTTCATTTGAACCAAAGTATTACATAAAATGATTAATTAACTGTAAACAACGTTGGTTTCTACTTTAACTCACGATTCGATATTATATAAATTATTATCAAGGAAATAACTGAAACTTGACTAGATAACAACTTAACCCCCTGCATGGCACTACGATACCGTCTTTGGTACCCGATCACCATAGTAATGGGGGCACAATAAATCTCCCAACATTCAAAGTATAGAATCCTTTCAATCCATAGACCTCAGAACTATTGTCAACGCTAACACTAGTCTCGACAATGACCTCCGACAAATTTTCCGCATTCCACAAAAATCTATCGTCACATTCAAACCTATTAGTCATTGACTTTTTTATCTTAACTAAAAACCTCAATTAACTGTAATATGGCCTAAGCGGACCACGAAATTAAGGAATTTTAACATAATTTAAAATCTAAGAGACGTAGTTTTGGAAGGGCCAATGGTCATGTTGGTGCTCACCTAATTCTGTCCTATCAATGTTAATCCAATGTTTTGGAGCTTAAAAATGGTGTAGGTATGTGTCATTTAAGTATTTAATTTTTGTTGACAGCAAGTATTAAAATCAAATGAGTATCACAAATAAAAAGAAATTCACAAGTTTAACCAACAATAGTATTAAATTGAAATTAACGGCCGCCAAGACAAGTCTACCGCAGTGGCAAAAGGGAGAATTAAGGGCGGTCGGAGGGTAATATTTCTATTCCGGTGTATATTCGGAGAAGGGTTCTATCTAGCTTGTAGAATCGAGGGCGGGATGCTATCTGAAGCGGTTGCCTCTGAGCTTAGTGAATCGTTTAATGAAAGTAATAGTTTAGAGGGCTGGAAGGGAAATAGGAGGTCGTGGTCACATGGGAGCCTTTCCGGACCGCAAAGCCCAGCAATAACACAGCAAACCGTCTTCTTGCCTAAGCGAAATTCATTTCTATAGCTCGCCAACAACTTTTCTCTCTGCTCTGAATTTATTTCCCCCTTTTACGCCCTTCGTTTCCAATTGGAAACCTTTTTATAGGTCTGAGGCTCAAAATCAGCACCGAAGGGTTCCATGCATTCATTGTTCTACCAGAAGCTTACGCCGACCTTTTCGGAAAAAATTATTCACAGCTTTGCGGCCTACACAAGTTTTCAAGTCAACGAATTGAACGATTTTAATTTTATTTTTTTAACTCATCATAGTTTAATTGGTTAGATATTAGTGTAATTCCAAAATCTACAGACGAGACTTGCTGTCATTTGGAAACGTTTAAATATACATTTATTTATTGGCTTCATAATAACAACGACATGAAGTCCAAGTCACTATAGCTCAAGTGGTAGAGTAGCGGTGTCTTTGGCCGAGGGTCGTTGGTTCGAATCCCACTCGTGACACTGACTTTTTATCTTAACCAATAACTTTCATAAATAATTGGTCATCAGACCACGAACTGTAATGGATTAAATAATTAACAACAATGTTTTTGATGTGAAAAACGCAAACCGACAGACCCAGGGGCTAAGATCGTGGGGAGCCAAAACTCGTCTGAAAAACCAATGTAGCTAGGTAACGCAAACAGTGTATATATACATATATATATATATATATATATATATATATACATACACACACACACGAACAAACATATGACAAAACAGATAAATAAAAATCTAATGAACGTAATTGAGTTAGAAAATAATTATGGAATATTTTATATAAGTTAGTTTATACCTTTCTTGATGTCCTGATTTTTATAGATTTTAAATGGCAAAGCTTTTTTTTAATACAGCTACTTCAATATTCACGAAGTGATATTTTAAGAATGATATTTGCAAGGAGATAATGGCATTAATATTCTTGTAAACAAAATTATCATTAAATATTCATAAGAAACCAACTCAAGTCAAAATATCTAACGGTAAATATCAAAAAACCATAATGCTATTTCAAAATAATTTACAGTGTACTTTATAACTTTATAGTAGATATGACATTTGTGTAAATAAAATCACACGGCAGAACGTATTTACGGATACACAAATTTACGCTGGGATCTATCAAGGGGAGTAATTTTCATAAACACTGTAATGAACTTGACTTGTTATTTTATGCAATGGAATTTGAAATAAATATATTCTATTGTTCTAGATATTACGGGCTTTTGCAGCGTCCATTTCCCTCTTATTTAAACTATTGTTCGTTGGCTATAAACACCAGATCCCTCAGGTCTTTGGTACAAATGTTACCAGCATCTACGATAACAACTGTTTGAACCAATTATTTCCGTTAGTATTCTCAAGTATTAGTTATATTTTGAGGACCTGCAACCATTTGACGTAATATTAGCCCGCTACTCACATTTGATATATCGGTCCATTAAAAAGCAAGAATTCCAAGTACCAGAATTTTCTTTTAGATTAGGATAGTAAGAGAAGTGTATTGAATTGTTTATATTGTTATCGTTATTGTTAAGGCAAATGTATGTTTAAAATATTGATTGTAATGAGACGAGGGTGTGTCTTCGAAGAGTACTTGACCGCTTAGGGCAATTTTCCCCCAAGATCCAGGACAAATGTAGACATGCTGTGGCATTGTAATTGATTTTTATCCACATACGCCTAATGTAATCAAAAAAGGGAATTAGTTTTCCTTACTCAAAAATTTAGATCTATAAACTTGAAAGTATTCCTTCGGGAGAGTTGTCACGCTGGCTGTTAGTGGGCCGCGAGATCTGCATGCATAGTTTCTGGCTGTATATCGTATTGACAAAGTCTTTAAAAAACAAACAGTTCCACAATATCGCAGCAGTTGGCTCCCTATAGGGGTTGAGTTCTTTGAATGCCTTCCTTCATAGACCCGGAGTAAAATATCCTCACCAGGATGGGTTTCTAGCAATTCATATCAGCGATGACATTTATTCTATTTTGATGTGTAAAATTTAATTTACGCTGTTGTCAAGAGCTAATCTTACAAAATAACGTTTTTTTATGACTGGACTATTCTCGTTTTCGTTGATATATCACCTTTTCCGTACTATTTCCCTTATAAAAAAGTTATCTACCTCACAATTAAGTCATTATACGAGTTCTGTTTTGCTAGTTATTGTTAACCATAAAAAATAAAATGTCTACCAGTATTCAATGAGTTATAATCATATTTCATTACAGATACAGTCTTCATTCTTCCTTATTTACTGAATTCTGAAAAATAACTGAAATTTATGTATATCAAAGACGCGACAGAATTCTACTTTCAAATGTTCAATTGTTAGTGCGTCTGAATCGTATTGGCCACAATAGGGAGTATGGGTTCGAATCTCGGCACAGGTCATTAAATGTTAATTGGAAATAATATAAAAAAGGGATTGAAAAGTATCTCTCCCCCACAGTAACCAAGGAGCAGTTGGATTGCGTAAAAAAAGTTAATTTTTAAATTAAGATTTTATCATGAAAATACAATTACAAGACAATTATAATTAGCGTCTATTCCTTCTTTCCCCATGGGATAATATTTAATCGAGTCTCTGGTGGTCCCGAATTATATATTTAAAAAAGTGAAAATTATTGACGAGCAACGAGAAAAATCAGAATTTAAGAGAATTCATTAGAACAAAACTAAATGATTAATGCAATATGTCACGAGGATAACCCTTAATTGTTGTTGAAAGGCTGTTTTCTCAAACTGATCTTCTTTTCGGATTGGAATTAATTATTTCTACAATGACATAATTTATTAAGGAGAGCTGGTGAAAGATGAAATGATACAATATTCCTTAAAATACCTGGTTATTTCATAAATTTACTTAGATTAAAAATTTTATAAATAAGTACTCCCTCGAGCTCGTAAGAAAACAATGTTTTTTATAAAATGACATTTGAAATTAAAAACATTTAATATTTAATGCTGGTGGATAATAAATAATAAGAAAAGTTGACAGAGATAGTACCATTTTCTTGCCGACTAATTGCTTATTATGACACCATCAAAAGAATTTTGCTTACTAAAAAACTATAATCAATATCTGAGTAGTTGTTCACATGCAACATCGATCATGTTAATTATAAACCCTTTATCTTAGAATAGTGCAAAAGTCATGCCTTTGTTGAGCTTAATTATTTAAGTTATATTTTTAAACAGAAATTGCCTTCAGATAACAACAAACAATATTGATCCAATAGAATTTATTTTTGAGAAGACTATCGTAAGAAATGGCAAAAGTGTTCACTCATATTGTTTTCAAAAGGATACCTAGAATCGTTATAATTTTTATTTAAGTATACCTGCAGTTTAATAAGATTTTCAAAATTTTAAAAACTAAAAGGAGCACTACAATTTTTAATCGATCCTCGAAGTGCCGGAGTTTTTAGAAAAAAAAAAACATTTGTAAGAATGTTGGGTTCAAATACTGGCTGGGTCGCTGGATTCGAAGCCGGGACCTTCACCTTCCAGTGATGAGCAACGTGTCAACGCCTAAACCGTTGCATCCACCGACGCCCCAATATTTACGAATCTGAGCTGATAAAATTGTTGTTTGACCTCAACGTTTGGACAATGACAATGATGAATATATCCAATAAAATCCTTGAGTAACCTCTTTAAGTAAGCTTTGTCGGTTAAAACCATCACTCATAAAGCTAGGACCCTAAATGGGGAAAGCTTAAATAAATAATTTCTGGAGCATTTGAAAAAGATTTTTGCAGGAAAACAAATATACAATTTATATTCAAAAAGATTTATTAATAAAATCAAGTAGTAAACGCATTAAATCCAATATAAATAAGTCTTATTTGTTTTACTCTTAAGAAACTATGAAATATTACTATAATGTGCTTGTTTGAAACAAAAATATTGAGTGTGTTGCCTTTTCCGTCTCTCAGAGTCTTTGAACTATGGACAACAACTATACGGATTACAAAAAAATCCCTATATTCAATTTTTAGGTTATTGAAAGTTTTATTTTTACCGATGTCCTCTCTTTTGAACCAAAAAGATAAAAAGTACATTTACCCTCTAATATTTTAGTGTATAAATTTCCCCAAATTCCACAGTATTTAATAAATTGGCTATATGTATTCAATATAAAATATAATGTGTGGTGATTAGTGACCGTTCATCTATAATTAATCAGAAATCGTGACCGCGGACCGTATCTCATGATTTCTGAATAATAAAATATAATCAAAATATTTTTTAAAAATGTAATTTTAACCATTTATTGTTCTTATTTGTGCAAAAAAATATCTTATCATGACTTTCCACATTTATATACAATCTATAAAAAAAATGGTGATCAATATATCATCTGTTATTATAAATAATGTAAACAATATAATTTTAAAATGACTGACTGATGAAAACAACGTTCACCGTATAAGAAACAGTTACCAGTTTGATATTTAAGATCAAATAATTTAATAAGTTAAACTGAACAGTAACACTTTTCAAATTTTTATAAATAAGTGTACAATTCGTACAGGATTAAGTTCTGATCGATAAGAAGTAGGTAATACGTTGCAAGGATAATCAACATTTAACATTCGAACGTCCGAACGTGTTATTATACTGGACTAATTTGAATTTACAATTTTTCAAGAAGGTATTTCAGGAAGGAGGCGTCATAAATTAAATCTATTAGTAATGTATAAAAAATCTGTGATGCTGAGATAAGCCAAACTTAATTTAATATGCGCGTGAGTTGGCTGGGTGTGAAAATGAAAAATTCAATTATAAATCATAAAATATAATATAATTGTGCCCTAAACGACGGACATATGTCTATTTCAAGCTTAAGCTTTATAAAGTTCGGTATTTTCATTTTGTGTAAGGAATGTCGAACAAGGTTGAAATAAAAAAAAATAAAATAAAAGTGCACGTTATTGAAACAATCGTCGAAAAGGGACCGGGCATTTCATTGTCGTACACAGGGGGTTTTATGGTGAATATGTACAATGAAAACGATAACAATTTTTCGGAAGAATATGTAAACAAAACAGGGGTGTGTTTGATTAAAAAAGGGGCGGTAAAAAAATTAACAACATAGAACATACAATTCACTATTATTCGTGGTCCGCTTGACCAATTAATAACATTCAATAAATTAAGGTTTTTTAGTTGAAAAATGGCAAAAAGTATGTAGAATTCAAAAGGTGGGGTTGAGATGGGAAGCTAGTGCCCAAGGGGATCGAAATCACGATAGTTCAAGAGGTAGAGTAGAGGCGTATTGAGACGAAGGTAGAGGGTTCTAATCCCGCACATGCGACACAGACTTTTTTTATCTCAACTTAAAAACCTTAATTAATTGATGAATAGAACATACAGTTCAACCTAAAAGATTGAAAGACAAGAAAAAGTAATAGTCATAACTGTCCTTATTTATTAGCCGATTTCACGGCTGCGTTAATATCGATTTGAATATTGTGCATAATAATTAAAAACTCAATTAATTTTATATACCGATTTATGTAACGATGCATATACGTGTCTCATACCACGGTTTGAACCAACTAGAAAGAAAACAGATGACAGTGTACTATTAGAAGTACTACTGTATTATTAGAACTAATAAAATTTTGTCAATAAAAGAACATTGGCTGCGTCAATGGGCCAGATCGTCCTAGAAGCTCTTGTGTGGCAACAGCACGACTGCGCGATGACCTACGAATGTCTGGAAAGCTAAGAAGGGATCATGCAAACCGTTTAAACATAGGCCATGCCTGATTGACACATCGACACCTATTTTTGAGGCAAACACCGCTAAGGTGTTCCTCTTGTAGTGAAAAGCAAGTTTAGTGGTTCACACTTGGTCGATGAATGCCACGCCTTGGCCCTTTCAGGGAGCAAGTAGCAGTGGCGGTTGACATAAAGACAGTCCGTGGGCATGAGGGGGTGTTATTGGGTCCCTATTCCGATTTTTAAGGAAAACATCTGTAACTATTGTAAATAATAAATATATAGAATGATTGTATAGCTTCACAATGTGTTTGTCTGTATTATTTATTTATATTTATTTGTTTATATTTATTTCTGTCTATATTTATTTATATTTATTTCTGTATATTATAACAATATTTCCAAACAACGGATGCTTATCTCGCAGGATAAGCTAATCCCCTACAGCAGCAGCAGTGTGAGTTGGGATATCAAAGGACGAGGAAGGACTGTCTCTCTTCTTTTTAATCGAACCGCCTGCTACATTTTCAATTTTAAGGGCAAGGAGTTGATATCGTACGTTTTTACTTGTCACATATTTTTATTTATCCACAAAGTATCTGAATATATTATTTTTCAAGACCTTACTTTTTTTGTAGCACAACAATTCCTTTTCATTCTGGTTTTTTTTTTTTTTTTTTTGTATTACGTATATTTTTTCTTATTTTTAATTTTTACATAATTCAGGAAATTTATATGCATCGAGTAAAAGGGATTCACCAAAGATCGTTATAATATTTATTTGTTTATATAGCTGTTTGTGTGAAAGAATAAGTGAGAGGGCCGATGGCAGAATATTGAAGTTACCCTACCTACACTCAGACTCCGACCTAGGCTGGCATGTACGACACCATTGTCGGCTGTCTTCATTGAAAATGTATTTATAAAAAGAAATACGGTCAAAACAATAGAAGAAAAAGTGATTTATTTGTTTTTTTCAAGGGTTAGTTACAGCAGAGGTGATATCAACCCTTTGGGTGCAGGGATTTTTGAAAAAAAGCCCATTTGCAAGTATGTCGGTTTCGAATACAGGGCCACAGGATTCGAACCCGGGACCTTCGCCTTGTCGCGCCATGTCAACGCCTAAACAGTTGCGGCTACCGGTATTTAGGTTTAATTCACGAGAATAATTGTCATAATTCAGAACTTATCACTTAACCATAAAAAAGAATGAAATTATATCTACAACTATCTAACATGATACATTAAAGGGATTTAGAACCTTTAAAACACACTTCCGTAACTAAACAAATTAACAAATTACAAAATAAAAAGATCCGAGTGTTTTTTTTATTTCTTATTTAATCCATTTGTACGACTTACAACAACATAAAATGTAAACTTCCAGGTCTTCCATATGTACGTCTAGAACAAAAGTAAAAATCTTGTTGTATAACGATTTCTCAATTTTTATGCTATACAAGTTTATTTGATCAAAGAATGAACACAGATTCACTGAAAATCTGCCGCTTTTTATATAAACGGGTATAATTTTTATTGCATATTTCTTTCGTTTGATTTTCTAATAACAATACAAAACAAAAATTTTGAAAACAGTTGGTTAAAAAAACGTCAAGACTTTTTTTTTCAAATTTATTGTACATTACAACTACCTTAAAGTAGGTAATAAGTAACAGTGAGAACGGTAATTAAAACAAAACAAAATTAAAACCAAGAGTGGAGAAAACACCCATTGGTATTACTCCAATGTTACAATAATATTGTGTGTTCAATCGATTTGTGTGTCATTATCACTTTCACTGTTATCACCATCACTTCCTAGAAGATCTCGCGGCCATTGTCTCTTCAGTAGGTGAGGAGGGTTTGAGGGGATTCGTTGGGATGCGAGGTTTCTGATGTGTTGATTTACGTTAGTTGGGAGGTTTTTATGAAATTTACTGTAACGGAAACGTATTTCATCTTGTACAAACGGAATATGTAAAACTGTATGTGTAGTTTGGTTCGATACATAAAATGGAGCATCTAGTATTTTTCGTAGTATTATAGACTGGGCAGTTTGAATGCGGTGGATATTGGAATGCTTGGCTGAACCCCACACTTCCAGTCCGTAAGTCCAAATCGGTTTAATTATGGTGTTGTAAAGCAGTCTTTTATTTTTGAGAGGTAAATTCGAGCGTTTGTCAAGAAGTCGTGCAAGAATTCTAAATCTTGTCATAACCTCCTGACGTTTCAATCTTGTGTGAGGATTCCACGTCAGGCGTTTGTCGATGTACAATCCGAGGTACCGCACCTTGTCCGCAGTTGGGAGAGGAGTGTAATTTAAGAAAACAGGGGGAGAGATCTTTTTACGAAGAGTGAAGGTAATGTGAGTGGATTTTTCCGTGTTAAATTTTATCCTTTTCTTTTTACACCAGGACTCTAGTAGTATGAGGTGTTGTTGGAGGTTTCGAGTGGAAATGACAAGGTCGGGGTTGCTAGAGAGAATTGCCGTATCGTCTGCAAATGTGAATGTGGTGGTTTCGGGATGAGTTGGCATGTCAGCTGTGAAAATCTGGTACCAGTGATAAATGAGCCAAACTTTATTTTATATTTATATAATTACGAATTATTGTTTTCAGTTAATGAAAGTACAATTAACTCGAAAATAGCATTTAAACCATTGTAGAATTATATACTGTATACATGTATAGAATTATATATTTTGAGCGTTCAAACTTCGCCTGATTAGTTTTCATTTGTAATATTGTATAAATATAATACAGCAAAATGAAGACCTTTATCTTTCATTAAAAAAACTAAAAGCTCTATTTAAAATTATGATTACAATTATAACATAGTTTATGGTAGTTGGTTCAGGGTTTCGGATGTGTTGAAAGGAGACCACCCTGGGAAACAGTAATTTAGAAATTATTTCAAAAAAGTTAATGTTGTCCTAAACTTCACCATTAAGGTCTCTAATGAATTATAAAAAAAATCATTTACAGTTAGACCAAAAACTAGTACGTCTACTAAATTTGTTTTTTAATCAGCAGAATATTTGGAACTTAATATCGCGCCAACCGGTTGGATGGGGACCATTACCATTTGCTCTTATATTGAAATTACACTTCCAGTTGCCGTATAGATCCCGGTCCAACTTAGCTCATTAGATTCTGCAGAGAACTGATGGAGTGTCTCTGTATCAAAGGGCCGAATTAATATGCTATTACTATACCTGTGAAGTGAAAGCCAATGAATTATTCAGCGGCGTATGATAACGTCAACTTCGGAGAGGTGTGCCTCATACTCGAAATCGTTTTGATCACGGCGCCTTAAAACGCGAAAGGGAGATGAACGAAGGGTGGATTACTTTGATTTTCAACGGTACACGTATTTTCTTCCCATTAGTGGATCAACGTGAGATAGATTATGTGCAATAAAGTAATAAAATATAAAAACATTTCGGAAAAACGTATTTTTTTGGTTGATATGTTGCGGAAACGAGATATTAGTCGCTTTTTATTGAAAGAAACCATCAAACAACTTGTAGACAACAATTGTGAATAATCGATGTGCCGTTAAAACAATATTGGTTTGACCCATTAAAAAATACAGTTTACTCTTCCGGAGGGGAAAAATATAAAAATGAAAATAAATATTCAAACTGCAAGCAATTAATATCACCCATTTGTCAGAGTTTGCTGTCTCTCTGATACACTTACAAAGAAAATAAATCGCTTTTTTAATTCATTAATTTTCATTAACAAGTGTATATTTATCGCATACTACCAGCAAGATGTACGGAAGAAAAGGGATCAACCTCACTCTTGACACAAAGACACTCAATTTGGGCCAACGCAAGCTTTTCTGTCCGGCATGCTGCTCATTATATCCCACCTGATTGAGAGTTGCAATTTCTTGACTCCTTGAAGAGAGCGAGAAGGAAATGTCCATATGAGAATTGTGGTGGCACATGGCAGTGAGTATTTAAGCCTATTATTCCGATCTTTGGCGTCAAGAGCATTTGGTTTTATATTGTGAGCGATTGTTAAATGTGACAGGAGCAAGGTGAAATATTGACTACCCAATTGACCCCGATTACTAATAAACAGTGATCGAGGAAATGGAATAATTTTTCACCTAATTAGTGGTATATTATGTAAAAAGGGAAGAATATATTGGGTTGTCCGGAAAATAATGCAGGATTTTAAGTTTTCATTAAAAAAAATCTATATAAAATATTCTGTTTACGTTTACAGGATTACTCATTTGTATGAATGTCAACACTTATTAATCCTCTTCCAAATGATATTGTTTGTTTACCTCTGTAGCATTCCGCTACTTGGAAATAATTCAGTCATCCTTATAATGTCAAAGCGAGAATTTCGTACGATTTTCTTTTACGAGTTTAAACTCGGCCGAAGCGGAGCCCAAACGGCTAGAAACATTAACCAAGTCTGGGGCGAGGGTTGTGTTAATGAGTGCACTGTGCAAAGGTGGTTTAAAAAATTTCGGGAGGGCGATTTCAGCCTTGAAGATGAAGAAGGTCGTGGAAGGCCTTCCTCTCTTAATGATGATGTTCTGCGATCAGTGGTGGAAGAAAACCCCAAAACAACTGTTCGAGAACTTGCAGAGCAACTCAAAGTCAGTAAAACGACCGTCGCTGACCACCTCAAGGCGATTGGAAAAGTGAAAAAA
>CM077099.1:13326360-13344287 GCA_039619505.1 Cimex hemipterus | reverse complement strand
AATCGGAAAGGGCCCATTTTGTTGCATGACAACGCTCGACCACATGTGTCACGTGTAACGTCACAAAAATTATTGGAGCTTGGCTATGAAACTTTGCCTCACCCACCCTACTCTCCGGACCTCTCGCCTACTGACTACCATTTTTTTAGACACCTGGACCACTACTTACAACACATAATATTCAAAAATCAAACGGAACTGAAAAATGCATTTATTGACTTTATCAATTCTAAAAATTCTGAATTCTACTCAGACGGAATTAATAAGTTACCAACACGTTGGGAGAAATGTATTGAGAGTATGGGAAATTATTTTGATTAAAGAACATTGCTTTAAAGTAACTAGTTTCTTTTTTTTTGTTTAATACCAAAATCCTGCATTATTTTCCGGACAACCCAATATATGAGAGTGACTGATAGTGTACTGATAATGGTTTTTTTACGAGGGTACGCAACAGCAGAGGTCGTATAATCCCTCAGGGTGCCGGTGTTTTTGAAACAAAGCCCATTTGTAAGAATGTCGGCTTTGAATGCAGGGCCGCTGGATTCGAACCCGGGACCTTTACCTTACAGTGATGAGCGTCGTGTCAAAGACGGAACCTTACGGCCACCGACTCCCCTAAAAAATAAATGAGACAAACTTATAACATAACAAATCTTTTTAACACCCTAGTCACAGTTTATATTTTATCTTTTATCCTCTGTCTCTACTGACACTACAAATTTGATGCTAAATACTTATTTCTCTGTATTTCCAATTGGCTGCCAATCGATCAAAATGTACTGCTGTGTGGTCAAATTTCCGCATACATGTTGTCAAATTGTGAGACGTTTGTATAAATGAATGACGTTGCGTATATCACTTCGCGAAATTAACTGCCGAAGGGAAAATAACAACGAACTGAGATTACTTAAAAAATGAAATTTTACTTTTAAAATGTTAATTAAACAACACTGAACATAATTTAGTAAATGAAACGTAATTAGTTACCAAGAAATAATGACGAATTAATTAGGTTGAAATTTTAATTATGCTACCAAATAAATCTTCTACAAGAACATTTGTACCATTGCGTTAAGTCAGCTATAGAATACATTACCACTTCACCATAATGAATCAAGAATATCAAGACGCTGTATTCATTTTTCAGTTTTTAAAATATTTGAATTAAATAAATATTAACATTTTAGAGAGAATCTTGAGGTGATAAGCTCAGATAATACTGGTTTGGTTTTCTCGAGTTGAATATACTCTTTGTAAATTAATAGTCTTTGAAAACGCATCATTTGAGTAACATTGTGGTTGAGTATTCGCAGCTTTCAAATAATTTTTCTTTACAAAAAAATCAAAAGGCAATTGTTCGGGAATTGAATAATTTGGAAGGATTGATTCCAGCAATATCTTAAAGTTTATATCATTGTACCATAACGTTTTGTATTGCCTGAGTAATGTTGAACCCAAAAGTAGTGTCGGATCATTTTGGTTTTCCTATCTTTGTTTGGTTAATCTGTCAGACGTTTTACCATTTTCTGTGTCTAGGTGATTTTTATGAAGTAATATTTCTTTAGAAAAGACATCAGAGCCACAGTGATGAAGCAAAGTCTTACTTCGACTATTTCCTTCGACCATCCATCATACTTCAACTTTTCTCTATGCCTTCAAATTTCAGGAATTTCAATCTTCAAAACTTGTAAAACTACGTCACTTCGTTCATGATCAACTGGTAATTTAAATTTAAAATATTTATGCAAAAGTCATAAAATGTTCTGGTTGGTCTAAGTGACCATTGGCGTTTTCCTATTTAATTTTGAATGATACTGTTGCCATTTGATAATTATATGCTTTTTAATAGTGTTAATAGATTTATGTTAGTATATTTCCAAGTTCTTGAGTATCTTTATTTTCCGTTCTTTTTGAACTTAGAGAGGTTGTTTCTTGCTTATTTGTATTGCATGGTGGGGGTTTTCTATGAGATGGATCGTATAATTTGATCTTCTGCGGTTGTCGCTAAATGACATTTTGTTGAATCATATTTCTTTTATTAGTTTCTAATTCTCATAATTTACCATATATGTTGTTTCAGTTAAGAGGATTGGTTTTGTCAATGCTTTTTTTTATAGAATTTACAGGTTTTTTAATAGTGTTAATAGTTTTATGTTTGAATATTTCCCAGTTATTGAGTATCTTCATTTTTCGTCCTTTGTGGGCGGGGCAATTTCTTGCTTATCTGTATTGCTGAGGGTACGTGGTGGTTTCCTAAAAGATGTATTTATTTTCCGCGATTGTCGGAATTCGATTTTGTTTTATGATGTTTATTGTATCGGTTTTAATTTTTACCCCTGTCTGTTTAATGTATTAGTTTTTACATTCGCGTATTTTACATGCTGTTTTGTTAAGCGGATTGGTTTTATCAATGCTTTTTTTCCAGATTGGATTTGTGGCTTTCGGTACTGTTTAAATATTTTATTTGTTAAATAAATAAGTTCGTACGCTTCCTTTTTGCTGTAAATGTTTTTTATTTATCTGTCGGTTCAAATATTCTAATATATAATAGTAATAAATCTGTATAATAAATAAATAAATTACAAGTTGTATCTCACAATAAAGTGGTGTGTTGGCCGATCGAACAACTTCATAGTAATTAAAAATTAAGAAAGATAAGAATTTAATATTTATTATTATCGAACTGAAAAGATGGATAAAAAAATTTCATGGGGACGGGAAAAATAATAAATAAATAAAATATAACATAATAAATTCTTTCTGGCAATATGTGATAATTGTTGGAGCTGTTGTTATACGCTACAGGCGGGAATATCAACACCCTATCTATACATGTATGTGGCTTTTGCCATAATTTTGGACAAGTTTAGAGCAATGAAGAGCAATCTTTTCAAAGTTATCATAAAATTATTGAGATATCGTGAGATGCGGTCTGGTGTGATGTAGGTTTCAGAAAAACATTTTCTTTATCGTGCCAACGTTTGGGCACTCTCACCACGAGACGCAAGAAGACAAACAATTTAATAGATGATCTCAATAAAGATCGAAACGTTGGCACGCTAAGGAAAATGTTTTTCTGATACCAACATCTCACCAGACTGCATCTCACGATTCCTAAATAATTGTCTATTAACGTTCACTAACCTCTACACGATATCGTAAAAGCAGTTTTACCAGTATGGATGATGCTGGGGTAACTGATTCCTATTGCGTATTCCGGTATGTTGCTCGTTGAAATAGTTTGGTTTTGTCCTCGTCTAGTTATGTTTAATACCTGTGCAAATACTTTGTTTGAAAAAAATCGTGTAGCTTATGTCGTATTAGGTCCATCATTTCCTTTAATTTAATTCATAGATGTAGGGTTGGTAGGTTATGTTTAACGATATTCCTTTGGTCGTAGTCTTGGATTTTGTAAATATGCTCTGTCAATTTTTCAAACGACTATGTGTCGCTTAATTTTCGGTGGGTTTCGAGTAAAGTCGTATGGTTGTAGAATGTTTTATGAAACCTCATAAAGATTCTTTTAATCCGGCATTCACAGTCATGTAAATTCTGAAGGCTAATTACATTCTCATGTGCAACAGAAAGTAAAAATAGGAAAATGTGTATACATAAAATTTTAATGCATCACTTTAACGATCGACGTTAGGTTTTATTTCCATTTAGCTCTGTAGTTAAATGTATTGAATACCTGCAAAATTAATATTCCTATTACTAGACATAGTTTGTGTTATTTTAATCTTCGAGGGAAAAAAATATTTTTGTATTTTGGTCGTTTAATATGTCTTTTGTTTTCTTATTGATATAATTAAAAACAAAATTAGGGGGAGAAAATAATACGTCGCTAAAGGGGAAGGTTGAAATGAAAAACTGTCAAAACAAGTCAACCTGTAGAATTAATTATCACGGGAAAAGAAAAATAAATAACTTCTGCGCGGGCCGATAATGATTAATAACAGGTAATTAATGAACGGTTTTCCGATATGGACGTGTAGGTTTAGACGCCATTAGGTGCCATAATGCTGTCAGCGAACGGGAGGGGGATCATAACTTTGTTATTCGGGCGAGGCGAAGTTCAACTTTTCAATCCACTAATTACGAAGTTGGCCAAAAGCCAAACACAGTTAGTGTTCCTCCGGAGAAGGATACAAGACACCGTATAATCGTAGCTGAAAGACATACCGCCGACGTCTGAAAGAGGGAAAACGAATCGGAAAATTTGGTTCGTGACACTCGGGCGAGGACATATGAGGTTGCTTCATTCAGCTTTCCCCCTTACAAAACCCACAATAATAGAATATTTCAATAATTGGTGAGATGTTTTAACAACGCTTTTTGATCATTTTTTCAGTATGATCAGTATAGTTTTCTTGATCTGTCCGACCTCATTATCTATAGACCACAGCAATAAAATTAATTAATTTTAGTCTAACTCTATAAGATAAGCATAGAAAGCAATCTAAAGCGCATCTGATGTGACTTATTACATTATTGCAATGTCACGTTCATACAGCAAAATTCACAGTATTCCCATTTTACACCAATGATAAAATAATCCATGAATACAATCTGGTCTAGTAAAACTTTGCTCTAACTGCTCTCATACTATCCAGATCGCACACATTATCATTATCAGCGAAAGTACTTGGTGGTTGTTGTAAACAAAATACGAAATCGGAACTCTTTAGTACTTATCACTCCTCCATCTTTCTAAAAGATATGAACGCGGAGTGGTTCTCAGAATACAGAAAACGTAGGGAAACGATAAGACTAAATGGACGTTGTGAGTGTTTTCAACCAAACCACACCAAGCTCTTTCACTCAATACACAAATAAAATAAATCCGTGATGACATACAGTCTCTCTTGCTGAAATAGTCATGAAGTCTGAATGAGGAAAATCCTCCGAGATCGGTTCTGCTTTTAGAATATCGGTAGGATTATGCTAGGATTTATAATTTAATCCGAGTAACACTATAAAACAATTAAACAGAGGAGAGAGATAGAGAGAGAGAGAAAGAGGGGATTACGTTATCGCTTTATTTTATCTGTGAAAACCACAGCTAATAAAAAAAGTAAAGCGATTTTGAAAAGAATTAAAATTGCACATTATTATTATTTTCGGAGTGTTGCCATTGAAATGACACTGCGTGTTTGCCTTATCTCACGAATAATATTTAAGTTGAAAACCAATATAATTTAGTTAATAGGCTACCTGAAAGCACATCTAACAGTAGATGGCAAAAGTAAATAAACATGAGGACTTTTTTACCATTCTTAGAACAGTTATTTTAAAATGTATATTGTTATTTAGAGTTATAATAGCCACAACATTTTTTTAAGAACCATTGAGAAAAACGTTCTCTCTAATAATTCGTACATACAATATTAACTTTATTTAAGCCATTATAAGATACGGCTATTTTTCGGTTATTTTCTTAATCTATAATTTATAAAAATAATTTTTTTTGCAAATTTAAAAATACTAGTAAATAATAAGTCAATATACAAAAAATATTAATCGAAAAATATGTAATCATTAAAACGATCATTTGATGTAATGTGTATTTTCTATATTAATTGTTTTGGGCAAAATTGAAGACTGCAATACGCTTTCAGACAGTGATGTAATGATGTGAAAATTACAGAACATTTTAGTGACACTAAGTCGGAAAATATTAGTATTTTGGCCGAGCCATGTCAATGAGCCGTAGAAACTAAGTTTTTTAAATAATTATTTTTTTAAATATTGATTTCTTGCGTTTGCACTTCATGTATTTAAAAGTTTTACATCACAGTCCACTCGTTTATTAATCTTTCCACTTTACAGGCATGAAACTACACATATAAAAAGTTACAAAAACCAAAAGACACATCCAGGAAATTTACAAAAACTGATTAACTTTAAGCACACTTTTTAGCATTTAAATACCAATTTTTATCTTCTTATTGGCAACAACGTTTGATTTTTATGTTGTTATAAGTGATAAATTATATTCAATTTACTTTTTATTAATATGAAAAATTTCGCATTGCTCTAGAATTTGAGCATTACTAGATTGTTAATGTAAAAATTGTGTAGAAGAAGAAATTCGTAAATATAAAATTAAATAACGTTAATACATAAGTCCGAAAAACAGGTTGGCAAATAGTTTTTGCGAATAAATTGAGTTCGGTTGCTTTAAATTAAAAACGTTAGCACAATGAAACTAAGTAAAAAATTCCCAAAAATTGAGAAACTAGTTAAAAGTAAGAATTTCTTCTATCCATTTAATTCGGAATCGATCAACTTTAGTAAAAAAAATGGTCTTACAAACTCCAAGATAATTTCGTCTAGGAATCGCGTGGTGGTAACAGATTTAATAAAACTTTCTCATCTAGCTAGGAAATGGCACTAACTTTGTTAATATCAATAAGAATCCCATAGTTTTCAATGATAGAACATTTTATGCCAAATTAAAAATGTGCTACCCATGCGTTTCTAATATTAATTGGAATCTATTTCTAAACTTTCCGTCAACTGCAAAAATGGGACTTCATTAGTTGCTCTAGCTGCCTCGAAAATGTCGGTAGAAAAATAAAGGCGTTCTGCGGTAATAAACTTTATCCGGAAACACGTTTTCAGTCGGGTTGTAACTTTTTTCCATCCCGTTTCCCCACTATCTTTGCCCGCTTCATCTATATAACATTCTTCCCACACGATATACGATGACATTTGAAACCACGACGCAACGAAAACATGCAATGTAATTTAGAACTGTTAATTTTAATAAGCCCTGAAAGGCCTCGTAAAAATGGCAGTTAAACTAATAGATAAACATTATAACGGGCTCAATTAGGATGGCCAACGCCCATTAGATCACGTTATATATAAATGTTTTCCTTTCATGACGTGTTCCTCTTGGCAAATACAAAATGATCTAAAATTCACGGATTCAAGAATTTCTTAATATCACAACTTTATGTTTATTAGAGGATGAATTCGTATAAAGTTGACCGAAATATAGAGGGAAACAGTTTACAGGAAACTAGATAAAGTATAACATTCGTATGTGAAATAGTCCAATTTAAAATTATTTATTTTCATTTTGAAGATAAAAACATCTTCCAGATTGTGAGGGTGCAGGAAATTTTGGCAGCAAAATGGCTAAGTTTATGAGTGTTTGTTTTGGGGTGCACTTTTCCAAAGGCCCAACATAAAATTCTTGTAAAATTTTGTCTAACTAAATCTTGCAACACTTTAATAAATAAAGGATTTTTGTTTTTATGTAATAATTAGTATTAGCTGTAAGTTCGAGTTTTAACTATGATAGAATGAGAACAGAAACAGTCAACCGGCTGTGCACAATCGTGGATTCCAAAAGGGAATACCTGGGAGACCATGGCTCTAACTAAACTTCATTAAAAAGAGAGCTATATTCTTGATTGTTGTTTGCCAACTTTACGAAACAGTACAAACTTGGAAACCCCTAATTTATAGTTTAATAATAATAATTAATAACAATAAATAAATACAATTAGTTTCCAAGGAAAACTGTGACCATTAAGCGAGGGAACTATGATACAACAATTCTAGGGTGTTATTTCTCGGTTTCTTGAGTCAATGAAAATATTGTAGGTAAGTAACGACAACAAAACGTACTCTCTTGATTTATGTCAAAGCGAAAGGCCCCATCACGCTGTACAACGTTGCTGTGAAATTATTGTTTAAAGTCAATATTTATCGTTAGAGGTAAAATTAATTATAGGTAAAAAACGTTAGATCTTGCGTAAATCTGTTTTGTATTTATAAAGGGAAAATATAAACAAATATATACCCGCAATCAATTGGAGGACAGGGAAATCAAAAGATTAAATAAACGGCCTTTTTCCTGGGATACTGAACAGAAGTAAAGTAATAAACAATTCAATTAAACTAGCTTCTTGGGGGTATTTATATTAAGAATATATTACAACAATTATATTACCAACAAAACAAACGAAGAAGCGTTGCTATATGCTTCAGCTCTTATAATACAACTACTATTGCAATATTAAAGTTTTAAAATCGGAAGGCCGTTATCGGTGGTGAAATTTACCATTTTAAACTTCCACTCACAACAGATCCCGAGATAATGGCTTAATCAGAATACACGATATAGTTCCCCCCTCGTCACGATAACGTCATGATGATAACGGCGAGACTTAACCCAGCCACGCAATCCGCTTTCACTCGATGAACATAAAATCCCTCACCTGGGTACTCTTCCAGGGCAAATATTTTAAATTGATTAACTGCCTTGATAAGTATAGAAAGATTAATCGAGACTGCCGTGAGGAAAGTCGTAGCCGGTGGGTATTAATGATCTTCGCGTATTCCTGATCAAATCTTTTGATATTCCCACATCTTGCAAACCGTACTAAGGAAAAGAATACATGAAACACTACATTAACTATGTATGTATGGAACCATTTTTATTATCCTTTTTATATTATTGACTGAAATAAAAAGCAATAGAGAAAAAACGTACTTTGCAAGTGTACAATTTTCGCTTAGTAGTTTCCGATCTATTTCGTTTGTATGTCCTTCCTGAATTCGTCTTTAAGCACGGCTAAGGTTTGCGACGTCGTGAGGGTTAGTGTGGCTTTGCATTTAGTCGGATCCCTTGATCTGTTCGTATAAAAACGTTCGGCTGTGTCGGAGTTGTTATTGGCAGTTTTAAAATGTGCTGTGCAACATAAGGACTGAGGCGATCTTGAAGAATGTAATGATGCCGTTTTGTTGGATTTATGGCTTATTTGTGTTCCATTAGTTAGTATGTATGGTTTTATCCATTTGGACGATTTAATGTACCTTTGAAGGTTCACTTTGTTTTTGTGTACATCGCTTCTTTACTAATTTGTTAATTGTTTCTATTTTACCAGTTTAGTTTTCTTTTTTAGTTCGTGTTTGTAATTTTCCTTGTAGTAGGAGTGCTGTTTTACTCTTATGTTGAGTTGTTTTATGAGTTAAAATTATAAGAGACATTTATTTAGTTTAGTGGTTATATTATTATGTGTATTTGAATCGAAAGCTGTTTTCATTGGTTAACTTTTTTTTCCATTTTCATGAGCACTTTACCCGACCAGCTTGAATGGCAGACGATGGTATTCTAGAATGGAATTTCTTTCCCAGCTTAAAATTTCCCTTATCATTTCCCTCGCTTTTGTGTATCTGCCGGTTGCTGGGCCCTCACTATCTTCCGATTAAGTGATGTTTTTGGTTGCATTTGTTTTACGTTTACAAGCTTTCTTATTAATTTACTACTATACAGACAGTTACTATATTTCATAAATGTGTTTCAACGCATCTGAGGCTGCTTATTCTTCTTTAAATCTGAAATCAACCCGTAGATTGCCACTTATGCAAAATAACACATTTGTTGGTAACATTTCTTTAAAATGTACAGACAAAAATATACGTATGGTGTATAATGGTAAGTAATATTAATAACCACTTTATCTATATCTACTTCCTGTAAATAACACTTTAAAGGCTATGGGTTAGAAGTTACTTTTGTTTATTGGACCAATTATTTTTTTATTGTTTGTTTATTAAAACTGGAATGTCGATTTTAGCGTAAGAGTCAACTTACACTTGCGATATTATATCGATTATTGTTTTGCGCAAAATCTCCAACACGGTAACGAATAGATACTTGGCATAAATTATCCATTATCACCGTCATCTAGTGTATTAACTAGATGCCTTGACTAAACATCTGTGACATCCCATTAGGCGATTTTGATGAATGGGTAAAATCGACACTATACTGACAAGTGACGGCAATCAACCGATTTCCTTATTCCTCAATTATAGGGTTACACGCTGTTAGACCCTCTCCAGACGCCATCATCCCTTGAGTGTCCCCAGAAGGGATAGAGGCGATAATCCAAAACCGGCAAGCGGTTTGATGTGGTTTGACAATGAGAGGAAATAATTCATTTGACTTACATCAAGTCTTCCATCTGGGAATGATTCATTAACAATGACAGGATAGGGATCGATTTTGTGTTTGATAATAAATACAAATTTAAAATGACGTCCAATTATTTGTCATTCATTATGTATCTTTTTGCTTATCATCCAATTTTATAAATAATTTATAGACTATCATTTTATTTTTAAGTGGGAAAATCAATATGAGTTTGTAACTTTCATAAATTGTCATAATTAGGGTTTTATTGTCCATTTTTTAAATTGACAAACAATTTTAATATAGATTCTTCGAAAAAAAAATATAAAAACTTTGAACCTTCGCCATTGATTCCTGAATTTAAACAAATAAAAAATAACATTGTATAATACACATGTCCATCCACTTATACACATCTTAAATAATTAGCATACCCGAAAATTAAAAGCACTCCTAAAGTTCCCTCTACCTTATTTTCAGAAAAAAGGTGCACTTTTGGTAACATTTCGGCTCTATATTTTTTGCACCTCTACATTTCAAAGAAATTTTTAATCTGAGGACAACGGGAAAATGTCTTAGATTCTTTCACTCTTGTAAATTCAAGTAGATTTTCAAATTTTTTATTGTACTATTTATTCTAAAACATTAAAAAAAATTGTTTTTATTTTTCCCTAGGTAAAGACGAAATTGACCTGTGACTGTAAATTCATTTTTGGTGTACCAGTTTCCAATGGAAAAATGGTTTGGATCATGCAGGCAGAATTGTTAAAAAGAGGTCTCCTGTGACTTTTCGGAGTTCAAATTTAAGTCTAGGTGTCTAGAAATCAAGTTTCACGTTTTATTTGTTTGATTTAAATAATATCAATAATGTATAATTATTGTTAAACCTTAGGCCAGTTACACAGTTGACGTACAATTTTACTTCACATCGTTGTCCGTCGTGCACGATGTATCAACGCAAAGTTATAAAAGATGGAAAAAAAATCATGTAGTTGATATGTAAATGGTCTGTGCTGGGATATGTTACGTAAATACTTACGTGGGAGTTTATATTTGCGGACGGTTATTACTAAAGCAAGGAATTTAGCTCGTGCTTTTTATTTCATAGCTCTATTAATTTTCTATGTATGATATACTGCATAAAAAAACCGTACTCTCGTGTTGTATTCGTTATATTATATACAATATGAATGTTTATCATAAGTTAAATAACGACAGATGAATTTTGATTTAAAAAAATTAAACGATATTAGATATTCAGTTCTTTTAAGAAAACATATTTAATTAGATTGTTTGAAAGAAAATAGGCCAAAACATAAGAAAATCATCTCGTCATAGATTAAACTTTAACAATTCATTTCTTTTGAATTCCTGATCTAGAGTATAAAAATAAAATATGTCGCAATTATTATAGTGATAGAAGTACATAAATTTAGTATGAACAACAAAATACGAAGACCGATTTTTCTTTAAGTTTTTTTATCTTTTGCATTCTCTCTCACACACACACACACACACACACACACACTATTTATCTACGTATCCATTGCTCTTTCTCTTTAAAAACGTTATCTTTTCGAAATTTCAGTTCACTTAGTTCTCGATCCTTAAATCGTTGAACTCATTAACGGGCCGCACGGCTCATTTAAACAAATATGTGGAAATCACTAAAAGGGCCGTTTTCACTTGTAGAATGATCCAAGGAATGGGCCTTTAAGTGGTTTTAAGTCGTGTTATACCCATGTTGTAATTAGGTAGTTTGGGCTCTGTTAAGAAATGACTTGAAAATCCCTGTCGGCCCCGGCCGTCGTAGTACGCTCGCTTCTGTCATTTATTCCTTCTTGATTACAATCTCGCTGGAAGTAATCAAGCTTGAAATAAAAGCCGGCCGAAATTCTTGCTGACGTAGTTAACCGAAAAAGTAGAAATGAAGAGAAAGTTCTTTTCAAAATATATCTAAATTAATACAAATTTTACGTTTAATTTATTCAATGATAAATTGAATATTTTCTTTTTAAATCATCGTTCTTTATAACAGATTTTCGTTATAAAGTGATTATCACACAAGAGAAACATTAAATTTTACTTTCATATACTTTCAAGTTGTTTTGTGTTAAATATCGTGAAGGAAATGAGTTCTCAGTTTTTAGTTCAGGAAGGGCTTTCAAATGGGCTGTAACATGGTAACTTAACTTAGTTTTAAACAAACTTGCTTCCTCATTAAGCCCAAAACAACTTAATTCTCCCAATCCTTTTAAATAAATTTATCAACAGGTTAATAATTTTAGAATAACGTATTATTATTATTGACCGTTGCTGTTTGAAATCGTATAAATTATCACGTTGGTGACAAAACGGGGCAAGTGTGATAGCGGATAATGGTAGACAACCTGCTGACCCGGTAACTGTAACAACAACCAATTAACGCGAGAGAAGGATTTGCATGGTTTAAAGTTATCTAGTTAAATAATTATCTAAACGCTTTCCTCTCAGCGACTACTCCGTCATATTCGTGGTGATAACAGCTTTTTAAATAATCATATGATGCCGCGACTGGCTTATTTTTCAAGGGGGATAATAAAATTCTTGAATTCTGTTAAAGAAAATCCAAGCATATGGTGGATGGCGATGCTCCATTTGCCGCGGTTTCCGCATCGATGGTACCAACCATTCTTCGGATCGCTTAACCGACCCAATCCATTATATTCGACTTACTGCTCTACAAAAGGAATACTCGACATATTACGTCGGAATTTTCCGTAATTTACTTATACATTTTTTTGTTATACATTTTTTCCCTGCACTAACTACGTTCTATTCACACTAATGTGAATTAAAAACAAATACATGTATTCAATACAGTTTCTGTTGTAGGCGGAAGCAACGTGGAATAAGGAAAACATGACACAAAACTGTTGGTTTAAAATATACAATATTCATACAACAAATGTTTCGAAAGAGCACAACATTGTCCATATCCGAAATTCTGCTTTCGATAAATGAAATAGGGCTAACAAAAAACAAAAATGATATTATTTACGTCATTTGCGGATTAATATCTCACCGCCAATCATACATATACGTTATATAGCAATGCTTCATTTCCTGCGGTTTCCACGTCGATAGGCCCATTCATTCTTTGGAAGGGTTATACAGCCCAATATATTATTTCCGACTTATGGTCCTATAACATAAGCCATGCTCTTCATCCTATTAAGCTTTTTTCTCATCGACAAGAATTTTTTTATACCGTTATTAAAATATTTATTATAATGTAGATTCACATTTAGCTCTTTTGCAACCACATGCAAAAAAGTGCAAACACAAGCTAACACTCGTATTTTGTTGTTTATTTCAAACTGTTGTATATATTTTTATAGCCATATTAATTACAACATATTTATTTTAATGTAAAAGAAATTAAACAAGAAAAGAAATTCAGCAGTTTTAATCAAACATATATAATTATGATTGTAAGAAAGAAAATTCATCAAAACACCAAAAATCATTTAGTGATAGATTAAAATTTAAATAACAATTTATCACCAGTTTTTGCATCTAATGCTTAATTAAGCATTTAAGAGCAAACTCTGCCTAGACACCACTTTAAGAATATTAAAGTACATATATTCTTCTATTTAATTGACTAACACTGATGGCACTTGAACAAAAACCGACGAGGAGAAAGCTCACTTCCTGGCACAATATCTCTTCTCAGTATTTACCTCACCCCCACCGTTTTCTCTCAAAGTCAGGTCATAATTAACCTTCCTCAAAATAAAAGCCCTGGTCTGATCTTATGAACCCTATATCCTTCATGGACTTTCCAATTCGAAATAGTATTTATCACAACCCTGTACAATACTCTCTTTAGAATCACCTACTTTCCTCTCCTTCTACCTACTCATTCCGTCTTATCGGCAAAATCCATCCAATTCAGATTCCGCGGCTACCACTCGACTATTCACCAAGCCCACCGTGTCGTCGACAACATCACCACCTCGCTCGAGCTTATACTATAAGTCGGGGTGTTTTCCTTGACATATTCCAGGTCTTTGATCGGATTTGGTAAGGGTATTGACGTGGAAGCTAAAGGAGAACCATCCATTTACATATTGCATTTTCCTCAAAACCTTCCTAACAAATCGATACTTCAAAATAACCCAAGACACCTCTTTCTCTTCTACTTTTCCCATTTTAGCCTGCGTCCCCCAGGGAAACACACTTGCTTCCTTACTTTATTCCTTCTTTACAGCTGATCTCCAATTACATTCCGACACTTTAACCTTAACATAGGTCGATGACGGCAATCCTCTCCCTAAACATCGATCCTGTTTTTTCTACCCGCAACATCCAATCACTTCATATGCTTGAACCTGTCGACACCACCTGTCTATTCATAGGGCATCGCAATTCCCCACAAGGGAATAATCGATGATATCTTGAAATTTGCTTGGAAAAAGTCTTACGTGGAATCTACACGAATTGACTGTAACTTTAGATGTAAAAAGCTGAAGAAACTGACAAAAGATCTAAACTGACATTTCTTAACAAAAAACTATTATACACTACCATAATCGCAAGAATTTAGACCTACTGATTTAAACTATACGCGAGGCCTAGGATTCCAATCTTAACAAAATCCAATTCCTTTAGCCCAAAGTCCTTCACACAGTAGTTACTGCCATTCCATTACAACCGAAGTCTTCTACCTACGTCACCAATCGTAGTAACCAATCCCATTTTGTCCAGACCAGCCACAATAAATTTGTCCCCAAACTAACCTTTCATGACAACCCGTTAATTCAGCCCTTACTTCTAACCATCTTAAAAGACTGAAGAACTGGTAGCATCTTGCCCATCGGATTTTGTGACTTAGGCAACCCAAGGGGGCAACTTCGGCAAGGGTAAACTATTCACTTTACACCATAATGGCCAAATACGGCCAGTTTCACTACATGGTGACCGTTCAAATGAATTACGCAAGACTTGTAATATTAATCTGCTTATAATATTGAGTATGTGAATGTATTTGTCTATCATTGTAAATGAAAAATTTTGCTTGTTGCATTTTGCATACAGCTGTAAAATAAATTTTAAAAAATTTTTTAGTGTTAGTTGTACGTTTTTCTTTAATATATTTCTTTAGCAATTCACCTTCAAAATTTATATGTTGAAACAAAAGAACAGCATAAACATTATAGAATAAAGTCAAAAAATTTGTTTGTTTTTAAATTGATTTTATGAAATATTAAAAATTGTATAAAATATTTATAAAAAAATTAAAAATCAAGTGGTAAGAATGTTTTGTCTGTTATCATAAATATCAATTGCTTGATATAATTTGTATCAGCTCTTAATGTTCTAAACGTGTAAGTTCCTTCGTTAAGCTTTTCAAGAATATATCTTTTATCATGGCTTCAGAATAATTATTCAAAAGCTTAAAAGCATGATCATTTTTTACCTAACTGAAACTTATTTTACAAACAGTAATTTCCGGGTCGTTGGAGGAATGATTTTTCATAATCGGAATTTTAACGATCAGCAGTTTACCTTATTCCGAAAAGACAATATATTGATAATACCTATTTAACCTAACTTATACCTCAATTAATTAAGGTTTTTAGTTGAGATAAAAAAAAGTCAGTGGATACGAGGGGGGTCCGAACTCAAGATCTTCGGCTTTATATGCCGCTGCTCTACCACTGAGCTATCGAGACCTCGATCCACTCAGACGCCAATTTCCTCATAATCAGAGCCTCATAATTTTTCCTCCTTTTTGCATATGGTAGAGTAGCGGGCCGAAGATCGTGGGTTCGAATCCCGATCGTGCCATTGACTTCTTTATCTCAACTAAAAATCTTAATTAATTGTGAAATATATTAATCGGTCAAGCGCACCACGAAATTTGTGAATCTACCTTTTATACTAATAATTATGTCATATTTGAATCGGAAAAAGTAAAAACTGTAAAACTGGTAGTACATACTAGCAATAATTAAAAAAAAAAAAAACAGTATTCACACTGGATGGACTGTCCCTGTCATTATTGCCTTAAAGTGCATAATAATCAAAATTGCTGAGACTTTAGATGTACTGTTTCCCAAAGCAATTTTTGATTAGTGCACATACTAAAGGGCTATAATAGAAAAAAAGTATGAATGTGCCGGACGTAATTGGTAGACGGGAGTGTGCCGACATAAGAGGGCTCAGTCAACGTCGCTTCAATTGCAATTACACGCATCTTTATAATTATGATTTGATTACCCTATGTTTTACAGAGTTTTATCATTTACAACCAGAGCTCTATATACCCTTAATTGGAGCCCACGGTGCAATCGTTGGCGACGTGTGAACAATCTTTTTGTATTTGTTCACTCAGAACTAAAAAGGGGATCGATATCCGCCATCTGTCGTTGGTTTATTGGTTCTTTTCAATAAACATTTGTGTATTTAATATTTTATTTATAAAATATGCTGTTATCATTTGAAATAATTTATAAATGTGGATATTGTTGCTATACGGTTAACTTAATCCAGTATAAGTTTTTTTTTCTAAAATCAATTTTTAGTACGATTAGACAACCGAAAAATCCACATAACTACCAATTCATACTACATCTGCCGGGAGAGTTAGATCAGAAGATATTCATGAGAAACTAGAGAAAAGTTAAAAGTTTACATGTCTCACCGTTTTACCATGCACGCCCCAATAAATTTATAGTGGCAGAAGTTAAACTTACCTATATAACAAACAACGCATCACATAGCCTCCCTCCTGGCAAAGATATGCAGGTCAGGATGATTTGCACTGATCAAATTACTGTTTCAGCGCTACGTATAACAAAGAAGAATGTTGCATTTTGTGACAAATGATACTGTTACATCTAAACTTTGAGATTTGTATGAAAAATAAACATACTGTATGTTAAAAATAAGTCGATTCTGCACACATTTTAATCACTTTCAATTTGTTTGCCGCAATTTGGAGTAAAAGAGTAACGAAACGAAAAAAATCGAAATTAAAACAAACTCAGTTAATTATCACATTGTTAAAGGTAATGCAAGAGTTTAACGTATAATCAGTAAATATGGAAATGATAATATAGTAGCGATTTTTTTAACCAAGATATTAAAGTATAATAAAAAATGTTTAGATAATATAAAATATTTAGTTTTAAACTTTAACCTTAAAAAATTTATTTCTCACATATCTTTAACCAAATCATTTATTACTAAAACGGAATAACTCAAGATATAGCAAAATATACAGACACATTATTTCCGTTACATCATTACATTTTTTCCGAAAATTAACCAATCGATTATATATAATTACATTTAATTAAGGTTTTTAGTAGAGATGAAAAAAAGGTTAATGGCAATGAGCGGGATTCGAACCTACGATCTTCGGCTAGGTACGTCACTGCTCTACCACTTGAGCTATCGTGACCTCGATCCACACGAACATCAACCTTCCACAGTCGTGGGTTAGAATCCCGCTCGTGCTATTAACTTTTTGTCATCTCAACTAAAAACCTTAATTAAATGCAATGTATTAATTGGTCAAGTGGACCACGAAAATAGTGAATTAATGAATTATATATAATACATAATATGTGTTATATATGTATTACTAGTATACACCCGCCAGTGAATTCAATTAGGCTTTATTCGTTCGTTTTTAGTGGAAATTTCAGTCCCAACAGAATCGATTATGTAAATTAATATGTAAATTTTCAGCAGGTCATCAGTTGTATTTTTTAACGGTTGTACAAATAAGAGAGTTGAGATAGGAAATCGGCACAATGACCATTGTACCGCACAGGATTTCCAAAACGGGGTTGAAGTATTAAAGGGCGAAATGGGGGTCGTGGCCCATTGTAGAGAAGGATTAAAATCCCGAGATTGTCTCCAAGCCGGCTTGTTCTCATATCACAGCAGGGTGGTAATTATTTATTATATATATATATGTCTATAAACATCATCT